>CM038793.1:107259374-107346538 GCA_021764765.1 Vicia sativa
GATTGATGTAATGATTTCATATCCTTGACTTAGTTTTGATCCTCATTTATTTTACTTGTAAGCTATGTTTTAGGAATATGGTTTCTACTTATCTCTAACATGTATGGTACATATACATTGTTATTGTCGATTTCATAAAGTGTGTAATGGAACCGACTTGAGATTTTAGTATCGCAAATGTGCGGATAGCAAGAGTCGCCACCGACTTTTCATCCAATTAAGGAAGGTAAAAGTACAAGACCTTAGATTCGAATAAGGGAGGTTAAGCAGGAAAGGAAGGTATTAGCACTCTTTCCATCCGTAGTTATCTACGGCCTTAGTTGCTTTTCATCACTTTAAAATTGTGCTTTCGTGTGTTTGAAAAATGTTTTGAAAAGGCATTTCGCTTTTGAATTTGTAATGATTCATGTAGGAATGTATACAAAGTGTTCTAAATGTCTCGCTTTTGAAAAAGAGGCCTAACTTTGAAAAAATGAGGTGTGAAAAGTATTTTGTTTGAGCAAGCAACTAAAAGTCTTATTACCTACCTCGTAATGGTCGTTGTGTTGTTATGCTCCTTTAGAATAGTGCTATCCATACCATTAGTTGGTAGTAACCCTATTCGTTGGATGTAAGAGGGACATTCAAGGCATCGATGGTCATAGAAAGCAACTTGTAGGAAGTATCCTCAGCACATTCTCAAGAGACTATCATCATTTCGTAGCTATTAATCGAGGTCAAGATCATGTATTCTGAGGCTTACATCGTGGGTCTATGATCTGTATCGGCGACTATGATGATTTGTTTTGAAGGCAACGTGCTAGGATACTTTCACGCTCGAGGGACTTGACCATTCAGATTCGAAGGCAACGAGAGATTACCCTATGTAGGTGGTGAAAAGAGTGTATTGATTTCAGTGTATTTTATCTTGAGTTATGAGTGTTCTATGTCCAATTTTATCTTGCCTGCACGCCTAATTACTAGTGCTTATAGGGTGTAAATTAAATCATGAAAGTAAAGTGCGGAAAGATAAAGTCCCACGCTATTACATGGCTTGGGGCGTATACATAATTGAAAATGCGGAAATAAAAGCCCTAATTAAACTATTATTACATCCCATAGGCAATTACATAATTGAAAAGAAAAGCAATAAAATCGTCTCAAACTAGAAATCAGAATGTATGCAAAATCGAAAAACGGAAGAAAATTGCATAAGAGGAAAATGTTAGTAAAATAAGTATTTTTGAATGAGAAATTTGTGTTAATAATCACATTAATATGATAAAATAAATTTTGGTAATTTTGGAATTGATTTGATAATTTAAAAACAATTAAAAGTCATTTAAACAATTAATTAGCAATTAAATTAAATATGCATGCAAAATAATAATTTTATATTAAAATTGAATAAACATTTTTCTGATGATTATGCAAAAATAAATATTTTGTGTGTTTTTTAGATGCATGATAAAAATGTTAAAGATAAAATAAATTGATGGAAAATATTAAAGAAAAATAGAAAATATGAAAAGAGTTAGTTTTGCAAAAGAGAAAATAACATGGTCCCACTGTGTTCAACTCGTGACCTTGAGAGCATCTTCACTTACCAACGCCTTAACCATCGAGCCAACGGTCTTTTGTGTTTGAGATTTGCAAAGGATTGTTTTTAAGGGTTTACGGTCATGACTTTTTTGAATTCCACGCACGTCGCTAGTGGGACCCCGGCTGAACGAATGGACAAATCAAGACGCAGACTTGCCACGACCGCCTCGAAGTGCTGGTTCACGACCGAGCCCTAGTCGGTCGTCTTTCTCCGGCGAGTAAGATTTTCAAACCCCAAAATAACGCGAATAAAGAGTAAAGGGGACCCTACCCCCCAATCAAGGGTCACAACACGATGATGGTGTTCTTTCCGAAACCGCCTCGATAAACCAGTTCGAACTAAATAGTTCAAGATGCCCTAGCTATGGTGATTTATGTTTTCACGCCTAAGCTTGCATGAGATGCATCATTCATGGTCTAATGAGTGTCCCGAATCCATACAAACAAGCAAAACGACACAATGCATGAAACACGAAATCAAATTAAGGAATTTACCAAACCTGCTAGAGCTAATGTCCGACTGATGTTTGGCTTCGAGTAAGGATTGGGATTGCTTGTCATCATACCCCAAAATTTGCCCTCCATCTACTCAAGAGATTTCATACATCATGCTCAAGGATTCCCGAAGAGTTGATCGACAAACTCTCTCAGACAATCAACCCAAACTAGGTTTGGTATCTCTCAAGTCAAGATGAATTTCCAACATCTCCAATGGCCTTCATGCCCCTCATATGCTTCAAAGATTCTCCATGACAAGTTTCAAGCTTCAAGTCAAGCTTCCTCGCATAATTGCTCGATGGTCAAAATCAACAGATTGACAAAAGTCAATCGTGGTCAATATACGTCAAACTTCATAATTTTTGGTCAACATCCTATTTTGAAGTTACATTCATCATTTGATCAAGGGTTGATCATGATTCATCAAGAAAACTCAAGATTTGCTCAAAAGTCAAACTTTCTAAATTAGGGTTTCTAGTGAAAAAGTCAATCGAACTTTGACCCGATCATAACTTTCTATACTTTCTCGTAAATTTTTCCACCACCTCTTGTTTTGAAGGAAATTCAATTCTCTACAACTTCATGTCTCACAAGAATGTCCAAAAATGCTTCATTTGAGAGGTATAGCTCAAAACATTACGTGTCATTTTCAAAGTCAACAAAAGTCAACTTTTGTTTTGAAGATATATTGAGCATGGTAACTCCAATTGATATGAGACCAAAGACATTGTTTAGAGGACTCTTAGAGCTTTCCAAAAAGTCCAAGAACACTCAAAAATGTGGAAAATTGAGCAAGATGCACCATCCACAAGTTGGGCAATTTTGAAAGAATGCAATAAAGAGAGATACTCAAAAATCAAATCTTTTGCAAATGGGCCTACTTTTTCTTCATCCTAGTTATTCCTCATGCAATTAGGAGTACCCAAGCCCAATGCCACGAATTTTTGATTTATTTTTCTATTTAATTTGTAATTTATTCATTTAAATGCAAATTAAATTTGAAAATAAATTATAAAATCAAAATTAATTGAAGATTGATTTTATTTCTTCTTTGTGATCCAATCAATACATTGAAAGTTCAAATTCGAAATTGGATCAATATGGAAGATTAGATTGAAATTGACCAAAATTGAAGATTTGATTTCATAAAATATCAAGATTGATTATCATTGATTATTGATCAACCTTTCCCAAATCAATCCCAAATCCATCCAATATAAATATGTGATGCATACCACACCGATTAGCAGGCATTTTGACTCAAGAACCCTACAAGCTCAAAACCGTGCTCTCTCAAGCAACGCAATCCTATTTCTAGCGCTTTCAATCAATTTTAAGGTGTCAACACATTCCTGGCATCTCCGTAGTCGATCCAGATACTTACTTTGCTAAAACCATCCAATCGTGAAATTAAACGGTTTGTTCTTGAAAATCCAAAATCGTATTCTCGATTTTCATGCATATTTAACATGTTTTGTGTTTGTTTTGTGATTAGAGAAGATTGCAAGCTTTTGGGCACTTTAATTGCATTTTCATGGTTTAAACTCAAGGTGCCATGGTTAGGTTCCTGAGTTCGTTTTAGGGTTTCACAATACATAAAATTGACCACTAGACCATGCCCATCGTGGTTCGGAATGATGTCGGAATTAAACCATGTCTTTAGAACTCATTTAATTATGTATGTCAAGCTTCCATTTTGTTATTCAGAAGGCGAGCCAAAGCCGACGCTATCTTTTGAAAATTCAAATCGAAGAAGACGAAGTCTCAAGCGCAAGGAGGAGGTAATGGAGAAGCAACGCAGGTATTCCACTCACTTCAGCCCAAACAAGAAGACATGCCGCCAATGGTCAGTTGGTTTTCAAAGTTTGAGCATCAGTCCCCGCTCGAACCATGCCTGACCATTATTTTTACAAACTGACTTTTTCTTCATATTTTTCTATTTTCTAATTATTTCAATATTTTGCATTTTATTTTAATTTCTTTTCATATTTTTATTTTTGCATAAAAAATTCACCAAAAACATTTATTCTTTTTTCATTTGTCTTCTGAAAATGTTTATTTAATTTAATAAATTAAAAAATATAATTTTTGCATGCATATTTATTTTATTTGTAATTTTGCATTTAAATCACTTTTAATTAGTTTTTAATTACCAAAATACATTTAAAAAATCCCAAAAAATTATTTTAGCTTATTTATCTTATTTCCAGCATGTATTAATTTTCCCATATTAAAATTTGCATTTTTCTAACATTTTTTCTCTTGTTCGATTCATATTGCATTTTCCGATTTCTTCTTTTGTACAGTCAGTCTGATCGCATTTATTTTTCTTTATCATTTTATCATATTATTTTTTCAATTATGTAACTATGGGATGTAATAGTTTAATTTAGGACTTTATTTTCCGTGATTTAAATTATGTATCTCAAAGCCTTGTAATAGCTGAGACCTTTACATTCCGCATTTTAATTTCCGCACCCTACCAATTGCTAGTAACTAGGCGCATGGCGATAATAATGAACTTAGCCCACTAATTTTCAAGATAAAATATCTGAAATCAACACACTTTTCACACATGCACCCCTTAGGTAATTCTCTCGCTGTCTTTTGCGAATCACAAATGGTCATGTCCTCTAACGAGGTATTCTAGCACCGCTGTTTCCAAACAAATCATCATAGTCCTTCGATACAAAGATCATAAGACCCACGATGTCGCCTCCGAATACATGATCTTGACCCGATTGTCGCCACGAAAATGATGATAGTCCTTCGAATGTGCTAGGATACTTCTAAGTTGCCTCTATGACCATCCGATGTCCCTTCGAATGTCCCGCTTACATCCAACGAATGGAGCTACCTACTAACTAATGGTATGGCTACTATTCTAAAGGAACGTAGAGGCACGAAAACCACCAATTTTGAGTAAATAAGTCTTTTAGTTGCTTGCTCTAAACCAAATGCTTTTCACACCACACACTTTTTTTCAAGTTCAAATTCTTTTCAAAACAAAACATTTCAACACTTTGTATACACTCCTACATGAGTCATTACAAAGTCAAAGCGAAATGCCTCTTTCAAAACATTTTTGACAAACACAGTAAAGCAATTTTAAAAGTGATCTAGAGCAACTAAGAGCCCATAGATAACTACGATGGAAAGGGGTAATACCTTCCCTTTTCATAACCATTCTCCCAACTCGTAATCTAACGAAGGTCTTTTTCATATTTTACCTTCCTTAATTGATAAAATAAAAGTCGGTGGCGACTCTTGCTATCCAGACATTGGATACAAAATCCTACAAAGTCACCGACACGTAATCAAGCGACTCATTGGGAGAAACCCAGAAGAGAGAATTGCCTTAGGGATTTCTAGATAACTTTTATCGCTTTTGTTTGACTTGTATGCTTTATCTTTAAGGGTTGCTTGGGTATGATATTGTTGGGGATCCTACACCCGATCCTTCTTTTAGGTAAGTGGCATTAGATCATCGCGACCTAGACGGATAACTAAACGGTCAACATGATGGCTACGTTAGTGACATTTTGGTTGTCCCGATACTCTTCATTCCCAAGTTGAAGATGTATTGGCTTTGGTGTCATCAAGCGCTAACTAAACTTTTAGAACCTTAATTGACCCATCTTAGCCATTAGTTAGTGAGATGGCCGCTTGGTGTAGACCGAGGTTGGTTGATACCGATGCTACGCCATTGAGATTAGACTTTTGGGACATTTTCGATCGACCACTGGCAGTATTGAAATAACCACGAGAAAGATCTATGATATGAGATTCCTAGAACCCTTACATTATTATAGGACAGATGAACCAACTCAAACTTTTGGTGGGTAATCACCTATACCTCATGCAAGCCTTTAAACCTAGGCTCATGTGTGAATTGTTTGTGTGTGCTAAACATGACATCATGACATCATTCGCATTGCATATCATTTCTAACTATTTCAAGGACCTAGGGATTTATCTTTGCTCTGCTTTGTAGGTGTTATCTAGAAAGACTATCCGAATCAACTTCATGGGTATCCCTTCTCACCAAAGAATTGGTTTGAAATTCCCGACCATGCTCGGTTCATCAAAAGGCATGGTTATTCTACTTGATTTGGTTATCTCCGGTTTTGAAGAAGATATGATGTCCTATTCCAGCCTTTTGATCCAAACACCATTGCTTTACATTTCCAGATTATCGCTTGGTTCTACCTTGAAGAATTCTCTGTTACTTGGGATACCTATTCTTGACCAAATGCCATTCACCGGTTTGAAAAGGTTCCTAAGTTCGAAGACATCGATCCGCCTACACCTTAAGCGCCGATATTGAAGCCAATTGGGAAACTAGAAGGAGTTAAGGGTTTACTTTCCAAGTTCTTAATCAAGAAAGCCCGAGAATTCCTCAAAGTTATGAGTTTCATGCATTTGAAAATATTGTGGCCTTGCTAATTTATGGTTTGGTTCTATTTCCTAACTCTGGATCAATTCATCGATATCAATGCCATCAAGTTGTTCCTCACCCGCAATCCAAAGGCCTCACCTTACTTGAGATATCCTACATTCTCTCCACACTGCATTACTAAGCGACAAGGAACCTCATGTGTTGTATAACTGTTATTTCAAGGTGGTTTATTTCGCACCTCCATCAGTTTTGAAGAACGAACAAAGGTTGAGATGGTCTCAAAGATTGATGTCACTCTCATTCAGATATCCGCTGGCCTTTTCTCTCAAAAAGGACTTCACATTCATTGAGCGTTGTGGAGAATTCTAATGTACCACTACTTGGTATAAGGGAGGTATTACTTACAACCTTCTCTAGCTCTACGCACTTTGTTTTGCTCAAGAGATGGTCCTCATGATATGCTTCTCCAAGATGTTGTGTTCGACTACAATCACGATCTCCGCATTACCGATTTAAGGTTTATACACGCTGGGGTGTAAGAAGACCGATACCAAGACTTTGGGGCACCCAAACTCCATTCCTTGGGAACCTTACTCAAATGGGTGCGAGCTCGAGCTCAAAACCTCATGATGCCATTCACTGCTTTACCAAGAATTATGGAACTCTGCTATAGGTGACGACCTATGTCGTTTCTCCATCCCGACATGCCTATCGATTTTGAAGACTTGAAGAGATCCCCGGATTCAACTAAAAGAAGAAAGGGATACCTTTTTCAAGTCATGCAAGCGTAGAAGAAAGTGTTAGAGTTAACCAAGCTACTTCACGAGGAGCGAAACATCAACGCTACATCGGCACCAAGAGGAAGCGCCATGGGAGACTTAGAGCTTTAGGATGTTTATGTTTTCTTTTATTGTTTTGAACTATCTTTTGTACTTAAAAAGAAAAAGAATAAAAGAGAACTAATAAATGTTTGTTGCTTTTGTCTATCAAATTTAAATCTCTAAGGTCCTTAAAACATTGCATTGCATCTCGATAAACATTGCATAGCATAGCATAACATTGCATCACATGTACATTGAGATTGGTTTTCTTATTTGCTATTTATTTTAGCGTAAATGACTCGAACGATCGTCAAAGATCTCCAAGCTCGTAATGCCTCGGCCAACAGATGTTCACCAACTTGGTCCAAGGCCAAGAAGATTTGAAGAAGCTCATCAACAAGAAGAAGAGGTTGTTGGTCTCCTCAACATGGGTAGACGCCACAAGGGGTCCAAAGTGGTCACCGGATCGAGCTCAAGGAAGTGTCCATACCGAGGGAAGTACCAAGGGTGATGATGGTGACCATGACTGACGAAGATGACAAGTACAAACAACTTGAAGACCGTCTCAATGTCGTGGAAAACCCAAGATGTCCGCTGAATTTTGATGATCTAAGTCTTGTCCTCGTGTTGTGATTCCTCCCAAGTTCAAAGTTCCAACTTTTGCCAAGTATGATGGCATGTCTTGCCCTAGTCGCATTTGAAGTCCTATGTTCGTAAAATGAATCCCCACACCGATGATGAAGTTGTGGATGCACTATTTTCAAGAGAGTTTGTCCTAACTCAATTGGAATGGTATTATCAACTAGAGAATGACCGTGATCCGTACTTGGAGTGATTTAGCCGATGCTTTCTCATGCATAAGATGAGTATAATGTCGAATTGACACCCACTCGCATGCAACTACAAAGCATGTCTATGGGTCGTGACGAGAAGTTCAAGGAGTATGCTCGTATGGAGAGATCTAGCAGCAGAGTTCAACCACCCTTGTCCAATAGGGAGTTGGTTGATATGTTCATGGGAACACCGACAGCCCATTCTTCAATCATCCGATTGAAATTCTTCACCGGATTCACCGAAATGATATTGACAGCGAGCTTATGGTGGTATCAAGAGTGGAAAGATCAAGAGACATCTTCAAACGTAAGAAGTCTTTTGGTGGTATGAAAGAAGTCAATGTCGTATGGCCGTAAAAGCCGAGCCAAGACCGACCGTGTTTCAACTGTGGGGGCCAGTGATCTCCAATCCTCACATCAAGACAACCTCGTGAGACAGAAAGAACTGTAACGCCGCCACGAAGATAGTTACTTAAGATCAACATGCCTTGTCGCAAGCCTTGCAACACATGTTGAACGCAGAGCCGACACTTTGAGGATCCTCCTCGAATGTCAACACTTCCTCTCCGAAATACAATCCTAATGCTAAATGTGCTTACCATTCCAATAGCCTGTGGCATGACATCGACAATTGTTAGGCTCAAGAACAAGATTCAAGATATGATCAAGAAGATTGAGTTTGATCCTCCTATTGAGACTCGAATGTGATCAACGCGCCTATGCCTAACCATGACAAGAGTTCCAATGTCATGCATTTATACTTATGTTTTCAAAGATAGATGACTCGACCATTCCTCCGATGATTAAGAAGAATTTGTTGCAAGTCTGTCAATCCGTGATGCCCGAGAATTGTCTGGTGCCCATCTCGCACTCGATGGTTGTGCTTGGTTGAGAAGACGTATTCAATGCATGATGGATAACCGTGAGATACTATTTCCTAAACCACCTGCGTAAGTGTGAAGAAATGTCTAAGTTGAAGATCGACAATGCGAACGAAACTGCACCATCCGTGTGGGATACCTGGGGCAGCCAAGTGGAAAGTATGATTACATGGTGAAGTACACTGCTCCCCGAGAGCTACAAGATTCCTATTGAAGATGTTAATGCATCGGATGGGTGACGATTTCCTTAAGACTATGCCGATGTTAACACAATAAGGATTTCTCACGATCCCTGCCTAGGGTGGCACCTCTCATCATCACTCTCCAAGACCTGTGCCATATTCCTCCGACAAGGCTATCCTTGGAACTACGGAGTCGATGTTTACTATCATGGGCCAAGCAAGATCCTCCGACAATTGAAGATCTTACCATTGGAGCTTCTATTCCGACATCGACAACATCACCGGATCCAAGAAGTGACTGCACTGGAAGGGTATTCTCCAGAGATCTCCTCCCAAAGACATCTGACTCCAGCTGCATTCTGCCTACTCCACCAATATCCCCGCCTAGAGGGAAAGAATCAAGGCTCATCCCGCTCAACCGTATACCAAAGGAAGTTATCGAGGACACCTCCAAACGAGAAATGGAGGAAATTCAAGATCATCAAGAAGAGTGATTACAATGTGTGGAATGCTTAGACAGACCGCCCAAGATTTCCATGCTCGCTTGTTTTGTGTTCGAGGCTCATGCTAACGCCTTGGTAAAGTTTCCAAGAATGCTCACGCATCGCAAGACACTACCACCGATCGCTGTTTGTATTGCTAGCCCGGCCGCCAACAATGGCCTAGGCTCTCGATGTCGATTTGACCTTCCGAAAGAAACATAACAAAGCCTTGCACATCTCGTTGAATGCAAGGGTACTACTCGTCTCATGTTTTGTGACACCGTTCTTCTCTCAATATCCTTCCAAGACCGCTTTGATCGCTTGATGTTGAAGGGCTGGCTCGAGACCCATGACATTATCGTGAGAGCTTTTGATGGTTCTAAGCGCACAAGATTGAGAGCTCATCATCTAAAGTCGGTTCCCGACTTTTGACTCCACTTTCTTTGTCATGGACATCCGTCCAAATTATTCTGCCTACTTGGACGCCTTGATACATGGGGGTCATACTCTACCTTGCATCGTGTTAAATACCCGTGAAAGGGAAGGTTGTCACAGATGTGGTGAAGAAGAATATATGGTCACCATCTACATTCCGATACCTCGAGATGGAAGGTGAATTTTGAGACTCGCAAGCTTTTGAAACAATTCCCTGAGTCATGCCTGCTGACTCTCCAACACCCGGTTGCTCAAGCTCCGCTTAGGACGGCCTCATTAAAAGATGCTCAAGTCGCTGAAGAAGGTAGTACTATTTGGGGTCACCGATCTTCCTTTCAAATTTGACAAGACCGGTTTAGGCTTCACCATCAAGGGTCAAGATGATACGCCGCGAACGTGCGGCCAACTTCCTTTCCGTGACAACCGTAGTGGAATCCATGCTATAGAAGACGACGACAACGGCTTCGACATCGCAAGTGGATCTTCCCAACTCCGATCATGGGCTCAAGAATTGGAAGACCAAGACGCTATACCAATCTCCTTTAGCGTGAGTAATTGCCTTGTTTTGTTTTGCTTTTCGATTTCTTTATGTTTTGAACAATAAACTTTGAAAGCCTAGTGCCTTGCCCGGGCATCATGGCTCGCTTGAGGGTTATTATCTCGTCGCTTATGATTTTCATTCAATAAATTTGGACTTTTGCATTCAATTGTTTGTTTTCTTTACTTTATCACCCCTTCAAAAGGCTATGTGTTCTTACACACACCCACGTGATACATCGCAGAATCACTCCGAATCTCAATAATAGCCATGCTAGTGCTAAATATGACTTCGATAATCCGATCTACCAAGTCAAGACGAAAGTGAGGAAGATTGTGAAGTGCTGGAGAACTTGCCGATCGCTACAAGAAGAAGAGCGAGTTATACAACCACACGAAGAGCAAGTCGAGATTGTGAATTGGGTACCGACGAAGATGTAAAAGAGATCAAGATAGAGCGGTCTTGAGAATGTTAAAGAAAGATTGATTCAAATGCTACGAGACTATGTTGAGGTTTTTTGGTCATACGAAGACATGCTGTGGTCGACATTGATATCGTGGTACATCGATTGCCGACAAAAGAAGGTTTTCTCCCAAGGAAATGTAGGTTCTGCGATGCGTCCCGAGATGTCGAGAAAATCAAAGTCGGGTTATGAAGCAGCTCAACGCCGGTTTCTTAGTCACACCTCTTATCCCCAAAGGTTGAAAATGTGGTACCACATCTAAGAAGGATGGCAAGGTACGAATGTGTGTGGATTACGTAGATCTAAACAAAGCAAGTCCGAAAGATGATTTCCACTTCCTCATATTGATGTTCGTTGACAACACCGCCAAAGATAAGGTTTTCTCCTTCATGGATGGTTTCTCCTACATAATCAAATCAAAATGGCTCAAGACATGGAGAAGACTACTTTTGTTACACAATGGGGCACTTTCTCGCTACAAGGTTATGCTGCTCGATCAAGAACGCAGCGCCACTTATCGCGTATATGGTGACATTGTTTCATGACATGATTCATCACGAGATAGAGGTCTACGCCAACGATATGATAACTCGATCACGCATCAAGAAGAACATCTTGATCATTTGCGTAAATTGTTTGATAGGTCAAGAAGTACAGTGTTGAGGCTTAATCCTAACAAGTGCACCTTTGAGTCGATCCGAAAACTCCTAGGGTTTGTTGTCGCGGTA
Source organism: Vicia sativa (assembly GCA_021764765.1). Taxonomy (NCBI): domain Eukaryota; kingdom Viridiplantae; phylum Streptophyta; class Magnoliopsida; order Fabales; family Fabaceae; genus Vicia; species Vicia sativa. The sequence continues at coordinate 107,271,216 of CM038793.1, forward strand.
AAGGTATTGAAGTTGATCCCGCCAAAGTTAAAGCTATTCAAGAGATGCCACCCCCCGCATGCAGAAGGTCGAGGTTTCTCCGATTGAACTACATTGCCGTTCATTGCACACTTAATCGCTACTTGTGAGCCAATCTTCAAGTTACTAAAGAAAGATCAAGTAGTGGAATGGAACGACGATGCCGATCGCTTTTGACAAAATCAAGGAGTACCCATGTAATCCTCCTATTCCGATGCCGCCTACCAAGGAAGACCTCTTATCATGTACTTAATGTTGTTAGAGAACTCAATGGGTGTGTGTTGGGGCAACATGACGAGTCCGGTCGAAAAGAGCATGCAATATACTACCTTAGCAAAAAGTTTACCGATCGTGAAACAAGATACTCACAATGAGAAAACTTGCAACGCTTTGGCTGTCGCACGACTAAGACAAGATATGTCGACTCACACTACCTTGTTGATTTCTAAGATGGATCCGATAAAATACATCTTTGAGAAACCAGCCTCTCCTAAGAATAGCAAGATGGCAAATGATCTTGACCGAATATGACATCCAATACACTTCTCAAAAGCGATCAAAGGAAGTGGTAGCCGATCATTTGGCTCATCGCCGTAGATGACTATCGCCTATGCTCAATTTCCGTATGAAGATGTTCTACTAGTTATCGATCAGGAAGAACTGTGCCCCATTTAAGGACCCGAACAAGGATCCCGATGGACTATGGTCTTTGATGGAGCCTCAAACGCACTTGGCAATGGCATTGGCGCCATCATTACATCCCCACAAAGTGACATACCCTTTCACCGCCAGATTATGTTTCAATTGCACTAACAACATGGCCGAGTACGGTGCATCATGGGTCTTAAAGTCGCTATTGACTTAAGAATCAAGTTCTTACAAGTGTATGGAGACTCAACTTTAGTGATCAACGAAAGGCGAGTGGGATACGAAGCATCCGAATCTCATTCCGTATTGAGAGCATGTTCGAGTTTGATTCCCTACTCAAGAGATTACTTTTGATCATATTCCACGAGAAGAGAATCGCTTGGTAGACGATTAGCTACTACTGCCTATGTTCAAGGTTAGATGGGACAACGAGGCCCTGCATCATCATTGAGAAGTTCGACTAACCAACAGATTGTTGTGAGCTTGACGCAGAAGAGAAACCTTGGTACTATGACGTGAAGAGGTATCTTGAGACTCGTGAATATTCCGCAGGGCATCACAATGATAAGAAATTCAGAAGATTTGCATCTAAATTTTTCCTCAAGAACGACATCTTATACAAGCGCAACCACGATCCGGCTATCTACCGTAGACCGTAAAACCGCAATGCGTATCATGGAAGAGTTATACAAGGCTTAATTTGGTACCCACCCAAAGGACACACCATGGCTAAGAAGATTTTGAGAATGGGTTACTATTGGTCCACCATGGAAGTCGATTGTCACCGCTACGCTCGATCTTGTCACAAATGCCGATTATGCCGATAAAGTGCACGCACTCCGCATCAATGTTTTAACTTCTCCTTGGCCTTTGCGATGTGGGCATTGACATGATCAAGAAATTAAGCCCATAGCTTCCAATGGACATCAAGCTTCATCCTTGTGGCAATAGATTATTTCACCAAGTAGAAGCAACTCGTATGCATCTCTACCAAGAATGTTGTGGCTCGATTCATCAAACATAATCTTATCTAGTAGGTCAAGCACGAGTCTACCAAGTCGGTGATCTAGTAGTGCGCATCATTCTTCCACAAGGTGATCCAGGGCAAATGGATCCCACTACGAGGGACCGCTTGTAGTCAAGACAAGTTTTCCGGAGCTATGAAACTTATCACCATGGATGGTGAAGACTTCCACACCCCGTGAACGCATAGTAAAAAATACTACGATGAAATAGACCCGCTAGGTCGACGAACCTAGGCAAAATAGGAGATCCTCGGCTAACCAAAAGGTTCGGCAAAATTAAGGATATATGCAAACATGTACACCTGAAGTCGAAAACCCGAAAAGGCGGCTTGGGTATCCCAGACCGAAACCCGGGCGGTCTAGGCAAAGTTAGAAGCGCACTATGTCTCTTCCGCATCATCGCCTAGACTACAAGATTCAAGATTCAAATGGCGAAGATCGCCTACTCACTTTCTAACGACAAGGAGATGAGATAGTCGAATATATGAGTACTAGCATAGTTGGAACTTAACGAGATTGTTTCCGCAGCTTTTACCTTCTTGTGTACAAAACTACTTGGCCATACGCCACCTTCAAATAAACGCAAACTTTTCTTTACCGTTGTTGTCGCTTGCAATAAGTCCAACGCGGTGCTTTGAATGACTATATGCATTTGACAATAAGAATCTAATCGCAAACATACGAAAAGTGAACATACAAAAGTACTTTACAGCTCCGTGAATTGACGACGAAAGTCACCAAAGCATTCCACGAGCGTGATCCCAAAGGTGTCATTCACAACACAATTTCCCAGAGCAAAAGGGAATCCACGAGCTGCAATTCCACTCGACTAAGTAAAGTTACATCGCCAAGCAAGAACACCTCACCCCCAATAAGGTATTTATCCCTGGTATCTCTCTCCTTTCTTTTTTCCCCAACAAGATCCGACCAAAACTTGGTCGATAGTGCATCTGAGGAACCTACATCTTCATTCCCCAGAGATTACAACAGATCCCGACTCTTCCACCCGGTCTCCCAAAGAACTATCAAATGCTCTCCAATGAGATCTGCACCTGTAATCCCCAGAGAGCGCCTCCTAAATTTCTTCAAGACGATCTACATACAAGGTCCCAAACATCGCCTTCCGATTCTCCTCTAGGTCTATGAGATCTCCGACAACTAGCTTCTCAAATTCTACCTTCCTCAACAATATCTAGGCCCAAGACTTGGTCGATAGTGCATCGGAGGAATCCAGGTATCTTTCTTCTCCTTCAAAAGGTGGACTTCCACCTACTCAATTCCCCAAGCGGAGTCGAATCTCAAACGTAACATCGCATCTTCTTCAAGATGGATATGTTTTGAAATACCACAACATCTATCATTCATACATTTTCATGAAGTCATAATTCATGCATACGTCATTCATATACACCGTCATGCATCATACTTTGCATAGGAACAATATTCTATCAAAGTTTCTCTTGTTTTCCAAAAAGTACCACCACTCGACGCAAACAGTCCAGATTAAGCCCCAATCGACGGAAAACTATCCAAAGACCACCCTGGTTGTCCTCCGACGACTGGTCCAGATTAAGCCCGAATCGACGGAAAACTATCTGAAAGACCGCCCTTGGTTGTCCTCCGACGATCGTCCAAGATTAAGCCCGAACCGACGGAAAACTATCCGAAGGCCACCCGGTTATCCTCCGATAATGTGCAATGGATCAACACCGATGCACAACAGGAAGCTATCCACATTTTTGCCAACTACAATCTCCTCGAGTAATCGACACGAAGATTTATTCGACCTCTTCCTATTATCAACAAAGAAACAGAGTCTAGCGACGACTCCTTGCCTTGGATGGCATCTTAAGCCCATCTCCGACTACTTATCAAGGCTTCACTTTCGAATGCTGCATATATGGTTAAAAATCAATACAAACCAATAACTTCATTCAAAATGAACACGAAGTCTAACGATGACTCCCTCCGGATGGCATCTTAAGCCCATCTCCATGCTCCTTCCAGAACGCTCACAGAGCCCAGCGATGGCTCACTCCCCAAAGATCGATCTTCCAGATGGCATCTTAAGCCCATCTCCGTCAATTCTCCTATCAACATTCTCGAGTCTAGCGACGGCTCATCCTCCAAATAAGTATCCAAATGGCATCCGTAAGCCCATTCCGCATCATCCACCAACAATGAGTGCAAATTTTCATTGAGTGTTCAATCATCTTCTACCTCCGTGTCACGAAGACAAGCATGTCAATATAACCTTCCAGACAAGACGATTGAACAGGGCAGCTGTCATACCCCAAAATTTGCCCTCCATCTACTCAAGAGATTTCATACATCTATGCTCAAGGATTCCTCAAGAGTTGATCGACAAACTCTCTCCTAGACAATCAACCCAAACTAGGGTTTGGTATCTCAAGTCAAGATGAATTTCCAACATCTCCAATGGCCTTCATGCCTCCTCATATGCTTCAAAGATTCTCCATGACAAGTTTCAAGCTTCAAGTCAAGCTTCCTCGCATAATTGCTCGATGGTTGAAAATCAACAGATTGGACAAAATGTCAACGTGGTCAACATACACCAAACTTCATAATTTTTGGTCAACATCCTCATTTTGAAGTTACATTCATCATTTGATCAAGGGTTGATCATGATTCATCAAGAAAACTCAAGATTTGCTCAAAAGTCAAACTTTCTAAATTAGGTTTCTAGGTGAAAAGTCAACCAACTTTGACCGATCATAACTTTCATACTTTCTCGTAAATTTTTCCACCACCTCTTGTTTTGAAGGAAATTCAATTCTCTACAACTTCATGTCTCACAAGAATGTCCAAAAAATGCTTCATTTGAGAGGTATAGCTCAAAACATTACAGGTCATTTTCAAAGTCAACAAAAAGTCAACTTTTTGTTTTGAAGATATATTGAGCATGGTAACTCCAATTGATATGAGACCAAAGACATTGTTTAGAGGACTCTTAGAGCTTTCCAAAAAGTCCAAGAACACTCAAAAATGTGGAAAATTGAGCAAGATGCACCATCCACAAGTTGGGCAATTTTGAAAGAATGCACAAAGAGAGATACTTCAAAAAATCAAATCTTTTGCAAATGGGCCTACTTTTTCTTCATCCTAGTTTATTCCTCATGCAATTAGGAGTACCCAAGCCCAATGCCACGAATTTTTGATTTATTTTTCTATTTAATTTGTAATTTAGTCATTTAAATGCAAATTAAATTTGAAAATAAATTATAAAATCAAAATTAATTGGAAGATTGATTTTTATTTCTTCTTTGTGATCCAATCAATACATTGAAAGCCAGCAAATTCGAAATTGGATCAATATGGGAAGATTAGATTGAAATTTGACCAAAATTTGAAGATTTGATTTCATAAAAATATCAAGATTGATTATCATTGATTATTGATCAATTCTTTCCCAAATCAATCCCAAATCCATCCAATATAAATATGTGATGCATACCACACGGATTAGGGCAGAATTTTGACTCAAGAACCCTTGTTGCAAGCTCAAAACCGTGTTTCAAGCAACGTGCAATCCTATTTCCAACAGTTTTCAATCAATTTTAAGGTGTCAAACACATTCCTTGGCATCTCCAGAGTCGATCCAGATACTTACTTTGCCAAAAACCATCCAGAATCGTGAAATTCGAAATCGGTTTGTTCTTGAAAAATCCAAAATCGTATTCTGATTTTCATGCATATTTAACATGTTTTGTGTTTGTTTTTGTGATTAGTAGGAAGATTGCAAGCTTTTTGGGCACTTTAATTGCATTTTCATGGCCGGAAACTCAAGGTGCCATGGTTAGGGTTCCTGAGTTCGTTTTAGGGTTTCACGAAATACATAAAATTGGACCACGAGACCATGCCCATCGTGTTCGGAATGATGCCTGGAATTAAACCATGTCTTTAGAACTCATTTATATTATGTATGCTGCGTTTTCCATTTTGCCAGGGCCTGTAGCGTCGAGCCAAAGCCGACGCTATCTTTTGAAAATTCAAATCGAAGAAGACGAAGTCTGGCGCGAAGGAGGAGGCAATGGAGAAGCAACGCGTGTATTCCACTCACTTCCAGTTTCAAACAGTAAGACATGCCAGTTCAGTTGGTCAGCGCGTTGGTTTTCAAAGTTTGAGCATCAGGTCCCCAGTTCGAACCATGCTGGGACCATTATTTTTACAAACTGACTTTTTCTTCATATTTTTCTATTTTCTAATTATTTCAATATTTTGCATTTTATTTTAATTTCTTTTCATATTTTTATTTTTGCATAAAAAATTCACCAAAAACATTTATTCTTTTTTCATTTGTCTTCTGAAAATGTTTATTTAATTTAATAAATTAAAAAATATAATTTTTGCATGCATATTTATTTTATTTGTAATTTTGCATTTAAATCACTTTTAATTAGTTTTTAATTACCAAAATGCATTTAAAAAATCCCAAAAAATTATTTTAGCTTATTTATCTTATTTCCAGCATGTATTAATTTTCCCATATTAAAATTTGCATTTTTCTAACATTTTTTCTCTTGTTCGATTCATATTGCATTTTCCGATTTCTTCTTTTTGTACAGGTTGCTCCGATTCAGACGATTTTCTCTTTATCATTTTATCATATTATTTTTTCAATTATGTAACTATATATGGGATGTAATAGTTTAATTCAGGACTTTATTTTCCGCATTTTAAATTATGTATCTGCCCCAAAGCCTTGTAATAGCGTAGGACCTTTACATTCCGCATTTTAATTTCCGCACCCTACCAATTGCTAGTAACTAGGCGGGTATGGCCAGATAATAATGAACTTAGCCCACTAATTTTCAAGATAAAATATCTGAAATCAACACACTTCTTTCACACATGCACCCCTTAGGGTAATTCTCTCTCGTTGCCTTTGCGAATCACAAATGGTCATGTCCCTCGAACGTAGAGGTATTCTAGCACCGTTGCCTTCCAAACAAATCATCATAGTCCCTTCGATACAAAGATCATAAGACCCACGATGTCGCCTCCGAATACATGATCTTGACCTCGATTGTCGCCACGAAAATGATGATAGTCCTTCGAATGTGCTAGGATACTTCCTACAAGTTGCCTTCTATGACCATCCGATGTCCCTTCGAATGTCCCGTTTACATCCAACGAATGGAGCTACCTACTAACTAATGGTATGACCAGCGCTATTCTAAAGGAACGTAGAGGTACGAAAACGACCAATTTTGAGTGGGTAAATAAGTCTTTAGTTGCTTGCTCTAAACCAAATGCTTTTCACACCACACACTTTTTTCAAGTTCAAATTCTTTTCAAAACAAAAACATTTTCGAACACTTTGTATACACTCCTACATGAGTCATTACAAAGTCAAAGCGAAATGCCTCTTTCAAAACATTTTTTGACAAACACACAGAAAACAATTTTAAAAAGTGATCTAGAGAAACTAAGAGCCCGTAGATAACTACAGATGGAAAGGGGTGCTAATACCTTCCCTTTTCATAACCATTCTCCGAACTCGTAATCTAACGAAGGTATTTTTCATACTTTTACCTTCCCTTAATTGGATAAAAATAAAAGTCGGTGGCGACTCTTGCTATCCGCACATTTGGATACAAAAATCCTACAAAGTCAGTTCACCGTATTACACTTGCTGGGATGTCAAGGAACACGTTTGAGTGCTTAGAACTCCTTGAAACTGGCTGGAGAATGGAATTTTATTTTCACAACTTTGTGAAAATTTTGAGCAAAGTAAGGGTTGTTGTAGGGGCTAGGGTTTTGTCCTTGGCTTTGTGCAGCATGCTTGGTATTTATAGAGGGAGGAATGAGTGTAAAGAGAGTGAAAAAAGATATGGTATTCAATGTGATATTAATTTTTTTCAAATAAAATCAAATTTTGGAGAAAATTTGATTTTCTCTTCCATATGCAAGCTAGCACGAAATTGGCAAGTATTGTGGGCTATCTTGGACCTCAAGTTTGATAAAAATCCAATCCTTTTGAAAATATATCTTATTTTCATATTTTATATAATTTAAATTTGAATTAAATGGTTTTAAATTCAAAAATAAATCAACAAAATAGAATATGGTCATGGCAAGGCATCAATAGGTCACAAATAATATCATGATCAAGTTTGGATCATAAAATTATAGGCCCATTTGCAAAATTTTGGATTTTAACAAGTATCTCTCTTTGTGCACTTCTTCAAAAATGCCCAACTTGTGCAAGGTGTATTTTGCTCAATTTTCCACATTTTTGAGTGTTCTTGGACTTCTTAGAAAGCTCTAAGTGTCCTCTAACCAACCTCTTTGGTTTCATCTCAATTGGAGTTTCCATGCTCAATAAATCTTCAAAACAAAAAGTTGACTTTTTGTTGACTTTGAAAAGGACCTGTAATATTTTGATCCATACCTTCCAAATGAAGCATTTTTTGAACATTCTTGTGAGACATGAAGTTGTAGAGAATTGAATTTCCTTCAAAATGAGAGGTGATGGAAAAATTTCTGAGAAAGTATGAAGAAGTTATGCTTAGTCAAAGTTCATTGACTTTTCATTGAAAACCCTAATTTGGAAAGTTTGACTTTTGTGCAAATCTTGAGTTTCCTTGATGAATCATGATCAACCCTTGATAAAATGATGAATGTGACTTCAAGATGAGGATGTTGACCAAAAATCATGAAGTTTGATTGTATGTTGACCACAGTTGACTTTTTGGCCAATACAATTGATTTTCAACCATCTGAGCAATTGTCTGAGGAATTTTGACCTGTGGGGCTTGAAACTTGACATGGAGAATCTTTGAAGCATATGAGGAGGCATGATTACCATTGGAGATGTTGGAAGTCCATCTGGATATAAGAATTGCCAAACCCTAGTTTGGGTTGATTGTCTAGGAGAGGGTTTGGATTGATGCCGAGGAGTGAGCCGTACGCTAGGCTCTGTAGACGTTTCTGGAAATGAGAGGAGCACGGAGATGGGCTTAAGATGCCATTCGGAGGGAGTCGTACGTTAGACTTCGTGCTCACCCTTGAATGAAGTTATTGGTTTGTATTGGTTTTTTAACCAAATATGCAGCATTCCGAAAGTGGAGAGATGTTGACAAGTAGTCGGAGATGGGCTTAAGATGCCACCAAAGGCAACTAAGTCGTATGCCAGACTCTGTAGTTGCTGTTGATAATAAGAGAAAGTCAGAATACATCTTCGTGCTGATTACTCTGAGGGGATAATAGTTGGCAAAATATGGATGCCTCACAGTTTTTGTATTGGTCCAATGCTTGTTATCGGAGGATAACTTGTGATCATTCAGATAGTTTTCCTGTCTGGCTCCGGGTATTAATCCTAGATTAGTTGTCGGAGGACAACTAGGGCGGTCGTTCAGATAGTTTTCCGTCTGCTTCGGCATTATCTCGGACCGCTTGTCGGAGGACAACTAGGGCGGTGCTCGATAGTTTTCCGTCTGCTTCGGCATTAATCCTGGACCTGTTTGTTTTTAGAAATGATTTTCACCTGTTTTGGGAAAAAACAAAAGAAACTTTGATAAAATATCATTAGTCTTATGCAAGGTATGATGCATGACAATGTGTATGAATGACATATGCACAAACTATGACTTTTATGAGTAATGTATGAATGATAGATGTTGTGGTATTTCAAAACATATCCATCTTGAAGAAGAGGTGGATGCTCTGCTTGGAAATTTCTGACTTCTTGGGGACAAAATGGATTGGAGACCCTGAGAAGAAAGATAACCTCGATTCCTCCGATGCACTATCTGACCAGGTCTTGAGCCTAGATATTATTGAGGATGGTAGAGATCGAGAGACACGATGCTGAGGATCTTGTGCATAGACCCCGCTGGGGAGAATCTGAGGTACTTCATCGGGGATCTTGCGATAAATCCTACTGGAGAGTATTTGATAGTTGCGGGAGACCGGGTTAGAAGGATCTAGAGCCCACGAAATCTCGCCGGGGAATAAAGATGTAGATTTCCTCCGATGCACTATCCGACCAAGTCTCGTGTCCGATACTACCACGGGAAATGATGATTGTTGAGAGACATTCACGAGGATACTGGTGATGAATCGCATCGCTTGGAAATCTGTCACATGGTTTAGTTGAGTGGAATCACCGCCGGGACTAACGACACTACTGGGAAGGTTTGTTGTGAGCGACACCTCTGTGGGGATCATGCTCTGCAGGGGAATGTTTTGGTGACTTTCGTCTTCATCTCAATTCCTGGAGCCTGTAGTAATTACTTTTGTATGTTCACTTTTCGCATGTTCGTGAATAGATATTTATTGTCAGATACATATAATCATTCAAAGCAAACATTGGACTTTATGCAAACAACAACAACGAAAATTGTAAAGAGAAAGAAACTTGTGTTTATTTGAAATGTGGCGTATGGCCAAGTAGTTTGTACACAAGAAAGGTAAAAAGCTATGCGGAAACAATCTCGTTAAGTTCCAACTATGCTAGTACTCATATATTTCAACTATCTCATCTCTTTGCGGTCAGTAGAAAGTGAGTAGACTGATCTTCGCCATTTGAATCTTGAATGCTGATAGTAGTCTGGAAGTAGATAGGTGATCTGGACGAGACATAGTCGCGCTTAAATCCCTAACTTTTCCTAGACCGCCTTTCGGTTTTCGCCCACCGATACCCTTTTGCCCAAGCCGCTTTTCGTTTTCGACTTGCCGGGTGTACATGTTTTGTATATATCCTTAACTTTACCCGAACCCTTTGGTTCGCCAGATGCCCTTATTTTTGCCTAGGCCACCGACCTAGCGGGTCTCGCTTATGCGTAGTATTTTTGACTATGTCTCGCTCATGTGGTGTGGGAAGTCTTCACCATCCATGGTGCTAAGTATCATAGCTCCGCCAAAAATACTGCCTTGACTACAAACGGCCCCTCGAGGTGGGAGTCCATTTGCCCTCGATCACCTTGTGGAAGAATGATGCGCTTGACTACTAGATCATCGACTTGGTAGACTCGGTGCTTGACCTTTTGTTGAATTCTCTCGATCATTCGCTCGATAGATCCGTCCATGGCGATGGACGCGAGTCGCTTCTCATCAATCAAATTAATCCGTCAAGGCGAGTCTCGATCCAATCGCTCGCTTAACTCAAGGCCCCGAGGACTCGTCGAGGGTATCTCAACGGGTAGGACCGCCCATACCGTATACAAGAGAGAAGGGGTTGCCTCTTGATGTCCGATCAGAAAAGCGATAACCATGAAGAGCAAATGGTAACATCTCATGCCAATCTTTGTAAGTCACCGCTATTTTTGTATGATCTTCTTAATGTTCTTGTTGGCTTCCACAACGCCATTCATCTTAGGCCGATATGGAGAAGAGTTGTGATGCTTGACCTTGAACCGTGCGAGTTCGGTAATCATCTTTTGTTGAGATTAGAGCCGTCAGGATAATCCTTTCAGAGTGCCATACCGATGATAAGATTATGTTTGATGAATCGAGCCACGACATTCTTGGTAACAGATGTGAACGAGGCCGCTTCTACCCACTTGGTAAAGTAATCAATTGCCACAAGGATGAAACGATGTCCATTGGAAGCTGTGGGCTTGATTTCTCCGATCATTTCAATGCCCCACATTGCAAAAGGCTAAGGAGCTATTAGAACATTCAGAGGTACTGGAGGTATGTGCACTTTATCTCGCATAACCGCATTTGTGACAAGATCGAGCATAGCGGTGACAATCGCCCATGGTGGGCCAATAGTAACTGCTCTCAAAATCTTCTTAGCCATCGATGTCCACCGGAGTGGGTACCAAATGCGCCTCGTAACTCTTCCATGATACGTTCATTGCTTTTCCGTCCACACAATGGAGTAAGCACAAGTCGGGTTGCGCTTGTATAAGATGCTGTCGAGGAAGAATTTAGATGCGAACCTTCTCAAAAACTTATTATTGATGATGCCCATGCGGATATTCTTGAGTCTCAAGATACCTCTTCACGCTGTAGTACCAAGGTTTCTCTTTGTATCAAGCTCATAACAATGCGCCGGTTCACAAAATTCTCAATGATAACTGGGAGCCTCGTTGTCTCATCTCGACCTTGAACATAGATGACATAGCGCTAACGGCCCGCTAACCGATTCTCTTCTCGGAATGTGATTGAAAGTGATCTCTTCAAGTAGGGATCAAACTTAGAACATGCTCGATATGGAATGAGATTCGGATGCTCGTATCCCACTCGCCTTAATCGACCGATCACTAAAGTCGAGTCTCCATACACTTGTAAGAACTTGATTCTTAAGTCAATGGCGCTTTTAATACCCATGATGCACGCTCAGATTTGGCCATGTTGTTCGTGCAATCAAACATAATCATGTGAAAGGCGGTGTCCTGTAGGAGATGTAATGATGGAACTTGAAGCAACTCGATTTTCAAAAATCTTTTAATTTCGAAAACTAGTGAAATCGCCACCTAATTTTATTTGTTCTAAAAAGAACGGAAAATATAGATAAAACCCCAAACAAGCGGATAAGGCGGTCCACGTGACCAAAAAAGTGGGATCGAGTCGCTATGGGGGGAAGGTATTAGCACCCCTTACATCCATCGCATCGACGGGACCCATTTAATTCTACGCGTTTGTGTATGTGTGTTTATTGCTGTTATGAATACCAAAAGAAAAGAATTTGTTTATTATTATTTTGAGTTTGGCACGGTTTCGTAACTGCAGCCTACATATTCCCTTGTGCAATGGGAAAGTCAAAACTCGTAGTTCCTCTTAAAAAGGTTTTAAATTTGTTGTATTGATTTTATAAGAAAATCATGCTTTAGACATCTCAAATACTTGAACTTGGACTTGTTTAGTTTGTTTGAAAATCTTTAAGTCCACGCTCGTGTTTGGGATGACTATTGCACACCTTTATCGGAAAAGAGTTTTTATGAATAGCTTTACTTGAATAGCTTTTACTTTGTCGGGCTCACCTCGATACCTCGCTGACTTACTATGAATCCAAGTAGCTTCCGGACCGGACCAAAGTACACTTGTTGGGATTCAATCAAGTTTGTACTTCCTCAATCTTTCAAACAACTTTCGAGATGGACAATGTGCCTGCCTTCGCCCCGAGACTTACGATCATATCATCCACATAGACTTCAATTTCTTTATGCATCATATCATGGAAAAGAGCTACCATGGCTCTTTGATAAGTTGCCCCGCATTCTTCAAATTCAAAAGGCATGACTTTGTAATGTATGTGCCCCACGGGTGGTGAACATCGCCTTCATCATATCTCCGTCCATCTTAATGATTGTATCCGGAGAAACCATCCATGAAAGAGAAAATCAAGATCGCTACTGTGCATCGACCAAGACATCAATGTGAGGCAAAGGAAAATCGTCTTCGGCTGGCTCGATTCAAGTCTTTGTAGTCTACACACATCCGAACCTTTCCATCCTTCTTGGGGACAGGTACAATGTTAGCAATCCAATCTGGATATACCGACACGGCAAGGAAACCGGCCTCGAACTGCTTCTTGACTTCATCTCTGATCTTCTTAGCCATCTCGAGATGCCCTCCTCGGTCTCTCGCTACGGCGAGCATTCGGCTTTAGTGGCAACTTGGCACAACAATATCTGTATCAAGTCCAGGCATGTCCTGATATGACCAGGAAAACACATCTACAAACTCTCGCAATAAGTTGACCAACTCATCTTTTACCTCTTGCCCTAAGGCGGTTCCAACTTTGACTTCCTTTTGATCCTCTTCAGTACCCAGATTGATCACATCCACTGGTTCCTGATGAGGTTGGATCGTCTTCTCCTCGTGTTCAACCAGACGCGCTAACTCTTCAGGGAGTTCAAAGTCTTCTTCACCATCATCTTCAGCTTGGTTGATCGGGAAATCGAAGTCAAAAGGAGTTATAGCATGGCTATGTTCAATAAGCTCAATTTCAGGTGATCTGCATAAATGATTGATTTTATCTTTTAGATATGTATGTTTATTTTAGCAGAAAAATAGTGAAAATGTTGTTGTTTTTATTAAGATGCATTGGAAAGCAAAAGTAGAAACAATAAAAGGGATCTCAAACTGAATAACAAAATGCGCTTTTTATTGAAGATAAAAGTTCAAGCCCTATAAAGCAATCCTTTGTGCCTTGGGCAGAGCACAGGATTTTTTTAAATTAAAAAACAAGAAATTACTTTGAAAATGAAATGAGAGGGGTAACATCCTTGACGCTCCAATTCTTAAGTGCTACACCTGGAGGTGTACGGAACACCATCTGAGAAAGCTCCACTGCACGCTCATCATCTTTAATGGCATTGATAGCCTTCTCGGAGCGGAAACCTTTCGCAACAAAAGTATCCTCTAGATGAGGGGTCCTTCCTTTCCATATCTCTGAACTTCCACTAATCCTGGAGGATGGTTGATAGCCGAGCCCGCACTTGTCCTTCTTCTCTTCCACATTTATCACCGTTCCCCAACCTTCAGGGTTTCCGGCCTCGATCAGGGCCTTGACATCTTGCCAACGGGTCATATTACCTCTGGGCTTTTCAGCAGTCTTGACTTCTTTTTGCATATTTCCAACAATCTCCAAAGCTTGAAAGAGAGTCTCATGCACCTCATCTCCGACATCCACATACTTGAACTCAGACAAGTGACTAACTAGGTAGTCTTCTTCACCACTAACCTCCACCACCTGGTTGTTTAGCAAGAACTTCAATTTCTGATGTAGAGTTGAGGTGACACTTTGCACTGTATCCGTGGTCTTCCCAACAAATGCCTATAAGTCGGAAAGATATCCGTCACTTGAAAAGTAATATTGAAGAGTTGGGGTCCGATAAGCACCGAAGATCAATCTCCCCACCGCCATCCCGCGATCCATCGAAAGCCTTCACAATTAGAGAGCTAGGTTTCATAATTTCCTTCTACCGCAATGAGCCAATGTCGCCTTTGGGATTACATTCAGAATGAGCTCAGTATCAACTAGAACTCGGCAAGAGTCGCTCCACCATGTGTAATGTAAATGTGAAGAGCCATGTTATGACTACCTCCATTCCGAGGGAGATCAAGATCGGTGAACGACAAGCGCCTACCATCGCTTAAGCTCGAAATTGCAACATCTAATTGATTAATTGTGATATCTTCACCACGATGAGTTGTCGAGAAACTTCACAGAGCCATCTTATGGGCTTCGAACTTTTCAACAGTGGACAAGATTGAGATTTTGGCCGAGTCCGACTAAGTTGGTCAACTACTTTGTAGTCACTCCTCTTAATGATCTTTAAAGTCTCATCACTTGGCTTAAAGATATCCCTTAGTTGTTCAAGACTCAAGTCAACACTCCATCTTTCCTTGAGGAACATCCGCACCTTTTCTCGGTTCGGTTCTTCATCGGATCTTGGTGATAAATTCACCACCCGGGACATACCACTCATACCGTTGATGTTCTCATAGTAGACTCTCCCAAGACCATTGGCTTACCACCCACAATTACTTCAGTTCATAATTGTGGTACCGCTTTTGTATTTTCATACGGATTCGATGGGCGGTAAACCATCATTGGTTCTACCAGAACCGGTTCTTCTTCTTAGATAGGGATGGTCGGAGACACATGGAGTCTCCTATTGTTGATGAAAGGGACCACCACATCCACTTCAACTTCAGTGGGAACTCGACTAAATTGAATCAAATGTTGACACATTAATTCTTGTAGATATTTCTTGAACTTTGCACAACGTTCTGGATTGTCTTGGCAAATCAAACAACCATCACGACCTCCTTTCAATAAATCGGCATTCTTCAATTCCTCAAACACCTTCTTCAAAGACATCTTCAACTGATCCACCTCCATAACCAGACCTCCTTCTTCAATTAATGCATTCACTGATGATGACCCATGCCTCGACAATGGATTATTAGCAATGTTGGGGACATCGACGAAAGTTAGCAGCTTCCGGTCAATTAATTCCTGGACTTTGCACTTAAAAGCGAAACAGTCTTCTGTGGTATGCCCGGGAGAATTAGCATGGAAAACGCATCTAGCATTCTCATTAAACCACGGTTTGGGGGGCCCTGGAACAGGCTTCAATTCTCTTGGCACCACTCTTCCATCTTGGATTAAATACGGAAGTAGACTAGTGTAGGTCATTGGAATAGGCTGAATTTCTTCCTTAGTATACTTGTGATAGTGCGGGCTCTTCTGTTGGACTAAACCCTTATTCTGATTCTTGATTTGTTGTTGTTGTTGTTGTTGTGAAACTTGATTCTGAGGAACCTGAGTGGAATAGGGCATTGGCATTTGCATGGGTTGCTGATACGGCATACCGGGAAATTGCATAGCAGCCACATAGGGATATGACATATATGGAACCTGAATAGGAGCAGACCTAGTTGGTGGTCTTCCCCTTCCTCTACCTCTTGCTTCATACACAACATTGGCTTCGGCCTCCTTCCTCTTGAAACCATTAAACGCCTTCTTCATCGCAGTATCCTACATTCCTCCGGAAATCTTTCCACCATCAATCCTTCTTCAATCTTCTCACCCACCATCACCAGATTAGAGAAATCAGAGAAAGTGCTTCCAATCAACCTTTCATAATACTGCACGGGCAATGTTCCCATGAATAGATCATTCAACTCCCTTTCGGCTAAAGTTGGTTGAACCTCAAGCCACTTCTCCACCTCCGAGCATACCCTTAAACGATTCCCTCCTTCTGAGACATGTTCTGAAGTTGTACACGATTGGGGGCCATAGTGGTGTTGAAATGGTACTGCTTGAAGAAAGCATTAGACAGGTCATCCCACGAGCGGATGTTTGACTTCTCGAGTTGCATGTACCAATCCAAAGATGCCCCTGAGAGACTATCTTGAAAGCAATGAATCATCACCATCGTTTTAACATGCCCGCCATCTTGCAATACATCCTCGATGGGTGTCTGGCTCACTCCCTTGTACTTTTCAAAGTCAGGCACTTTGAACTTCGGCGGAATGACAACATCGGGTACAAGACACATGTCCGCAGCGCTCATACCAACAACATTCTTCCCTCTCAACTCCTTCATTTGCTCGGCAAGCTCCTTGCACATCTTTTGAGCGGCCACGTCCTAGAAAGGATTTGGATTACCCGCAGGCACCACATTCTGGTAGAACTGCCTCATGTAGTCGTCTTGCTGATCTTCCTCACCTTGAGGAGTGGGACCACAGATGCTCTTGCTCATCCTCCTCTTGCTTTTTCGTCATTCCCATAGTTCGTAGCGGCATGGGCGGCAGAGTGCCCTTGGTTATCCGCTCCATCAAGAAGTCAACCGCATCCCATAAAACGGAGGATTAGGTGCTTATACCTTGAAATGGAGCATTTCTGGGAGCCTCACGCTTCCCGTGACGACGGAGGAACGATAGCAGCGTTGTTAGCTTTAGCTACAATGCGGCAACGGCAATGGGCGACGGTGGCCCGCTTCTTCCTCTCTTGCATGCCGAGACGTGAGCATCTCCATCAATTGATCCATCTTGGTATTCGTGAGTGTCGATGTCATCTTGCATGGCTCTGTCTCATCTCGCATCGATCCATTGCTCTTCTTACGTTAGCTCGTTCAGACAAAGGCTTCAGTATTCACTTGAATCAAGCAGAGGAAATGTAATGAGCTTGGTGTTCTCGCTTTTAATAACATGCATGATTATGTATGATTAATGCAATGATTATGATTGGTTCCCATTCTTAAGAATCTTTATGGACCCAATCACTTATAAGCAAACCGCACAACAAAATGATAAATTTCTTCATTCTAATTATAAAAGTCAAGCACAAACATCGCTTTTTCATAAGAAAGTAAAGAGCAAGACTCGCAGTTCGCTTTTAGTGTCTTACGATACCATGAAGCTGGAAAATTCATAAAGGTTACAAAAGACTAGAAATGTTGGCCTTTGGGGCTTGAACTCCCTTATCTCCTTTTGAAAAAGATCCACCATGTCTCTGCAAAGGTAGATGAAATACTCCACTGCAAGGGGCACCTGGTCCTCTTCTAAGTCCTCGATGGCTGATTGAAGTCTCCATGGGACCTCCATCATCAGTTACCTGCAGAATTCCACCAAACCTGAGTAATTGTCATGCAAACTTTTATTTTGTTCTTCCAAAGTGAAAATGGTCTCTCCCCTATTCACCCAAAGCTCATTCTGACGTCGGGCTTCTTCTTGCCATCCTTCGCACTAGACTTCCAATTCCCCATAAGACGCTTCCCATCGAGCCACAAGGTCTCTCGCAGTATCCAAATCTTGAATCTTCCGAGCTAGTTCTTCAGAGTCTAAGTCACGTACCAAACGAGCTTTTTCCTTGAGGCGAGTTTCATGTACAAACTAGATTCGATGTTTCTCAAGGTAGCTTTCAACTCTGGATCCGAGTGTTAAGAGTTTTTCAGATCTAGCTTTGCTTTGATGGCTCGCTTCATCCGCGTAAGCTTGCCCTCTTGTTGCTCAACCTTGGCTAGCTTACGATTGAATTCACTCATCAAAATTTGCCGCATCTAGATTATCTTTACACTAACTTTGCTTTTCTTTCCTTCTACCCTCTTGGCTTTCGTAAGCTCCTCATCTCTCTTTGAGGCTTTGCATCAAATCATCCCTTTCTCGAGCAACACGAGTAAGGATAGCTTGTTGTCGACCCTCTTCCGCTTTCATCTCTGTAATAGTGAGTTTGAGTTTGTTGAACTCCTCAAAAGGGACGTGAGTAACTTCAGGTTCTGGCACATCAAATGGAACTTCCACAATGAATGGTAATTTTACCTCCATTACTCTTCTAAGTATCCAGGACTCGTAAGGTTCTCCATCACCATTTCCTCTTTTTCTGAGTTCTACTCCCTTCCTATGAACTTGGGTCCAAGCTTTCTGCATCTATTTCAACAAGCCGAGGTCTTCCCTTCCGAAGTCTAATAAGATAAACTCTCTCAAAAATTCTTCCCTTGGTGCGGTTTCCATAGGACAACCCAATTGCTTGAGAACCAACCTTGGATTGTAGTTGATGCAACCTTGGGATCCGATCAGAACGTTAGGAAATGCCCCCATGTGTGATAACTTCCCACGGTACCAACTGAGAGTACCAAAATGCCATTAGCGGTAAGAGAAGCCAACTTCTCGAGACCAACTCAAATTCTCTAAGATTCTCGACCCACGGTCCTCACGAGGATATGAGACTTCAACCATGAATAGAGCAAAACGGAGCAACACATTACAACTCCTTTTTCTTCTCGTATCGAATATGTATGTCGAGGAGCATGTTTGCAAGTAATGCGCATAGGGTTGTCCGAGAGAAAACACCAATGGCATGTCGACTTATGTAATCATCATCATTGCTGGAAACAAAACCACCCCATAAATTAGTAAGGCTAAACAAATACCGAACGACATCCAATTTTCTTCCGACACCGCCAATTCTTCACTCTGCTCCAAAAATCTCCTTGAGATACCCTTTTCTACCAATTTTGGCCCTATTTCTCCGATAGGGAGGTGTAGAGCAATGCTACATCCTTTGCATCCAAGCATTCTCCTAACCCTAAAAGGAACATCATCTTTCAAGGGCCAATTCAACAACCTTCCGACTCTTCAATTGTCGGACTAATCGAAAACCCGGAATGTGAAACAACCGTAGAGGAGCATCATAAAATTCACCAAGGCTTTTGAGCATCATGATCAACCGTAATAGCTCTAAGATCCACCCATATCTCGCATGAAAGTTATTCAATCGAATGATCTCACCTTCCTCCCGAGCTTCAAGTAGTTCGAGTATCGTGGATCTTGAATTTGAGACGAGGGTTATGCTTTTTGATTAAATCCATGTGTGATCCAATTGTTTCCAAGAATGAGTCCTTTAAAGATACCAAAATGGCAACACATATGATGAAAATGAATGATTAATGCAAAATGCAATGCAAATGAGTTAAGATGATATCCAATGAAATGTAGTCAGAGATCACATAAAAGTTACCGGATGGTGGACATGGTTTCGACGCCACTCAACAATTCCCCAAACAAGGTTGGTTCTAGTGATTTTATGCTAAATGCTTCTTGAGTCTCGATCCCTTTTAGAAATATTATCACCACGCCGATCGGACTACGTGGGGATAATACTCCAAAAGTATACCCAAGAAGCGGCTCTTAAAGGGATACTAAAAATCCTTTGAGCGGTCGGTTTGTTTTGACATCCTAATACTTAGAGTTATAGGCCTTTGTCCAAGATTATCATCCCGCACATCGCACGTGCAATAACTCCCTTAAAAAGACCAACTCTAAGTTGTAGTCTTCACGCCGATCCAAAAGACACGGATGTCTAGTGGACCTAAGTTACTCAACCACTCTAAGCTTATGTTTCCTAGAAGCCCGGTATTGGGCTTATCTATGAATCATAACCAATAAATGCCCCAAAATCAAAATACATCACAGATAGTAAATAAATATCGAGCAAAATAAACACACAAGCTAAGAACTAAATTAGGTTAACTCGCTTTAAAAATACATCCCTAGTGAAGTTGCCAATCAAGCAACTCGATTTTCAAAATCTTTTAATTCTCGAAAACTAGTAAAATCGCCACCTAATTTTATTTGTTCTAAAAAGAACGGAAAATATAGATAAAACCCCAAACAAGCGGATAAGGCGGTCTACGTGACCAAAAAGTGGGATCGAGCTGCTATGTAAGGGGAAGGTATTAGCACCCTACATCCATCGACTCGACGGGACCCATTTAATTCTACGCTTGTATGTGTGTTTATTGCTAAGTTATGAATACCAAAAGAAAAGAATTTGTTTATTATTATTTTGAGTTTGGCACGGTTTGTAACTGCAGCCTACATATATTCCTTGTGCAATGGGAAAGTCAAAACTCGTAGTTCCTCTTAAAAGGTTTTAAATTTGTTGTATTGATTTTATAAGAAAATCATATGTTTTAGACATCTCAAATACTTGAACTTGGACTTGTTTAGTTTGTTTGAAAATCTTTAAGTCCACGTTCGTGTTTGAGATGACTATTGCACACTCTTTATCGGAAAAGAGTTTTTTATGACCGCATATGAGCGATAAAAGAATTTGAGTGAGTTGAATTGTTTTTTATGTGGATGAAAAAGTACCGAACAACAAGACTAACGTCTTACAATTCAAATACTAGAAACCCAAGGAACTACTGTTCGAACGAATCGTCTATCGCCCAAAAAGGTTTTCTTGAGAAAAAGTGAAGTGAAACGAATTTCACGTTATTTAGAAGTCTTTAAGCAACTGGTCTAGCGTCCAACGACTTAAAGACTACAACTTTATTTGGGGGACAAGTTTTTTAGCAATTGGTCTAGCGTCCAACGACTAAAACACTTGTACTTTATTATGAAAAAGGTTTTGAAAATGCACTCGACGTTGGATCGAGGTTTGAAACATTAATTATGAAAGCATTCTGATACGTGTCCTGAGATGGAATGGAAACGGGTTATGATTAATCAAGTATATGGACTTAATTAACCTCCTGAGGATAGGTGCTCCTATCCCCAACCATGAAACCCTGGTGCATGGAAAATTGGTATATAGACCAATGTTATTTTCGGGTTATGATTGATTAAAGCAACAAGGGCTTTAATCAAACTCGTGAGGATGGCCATGCCCATCCCAACTATGAGACCCTTTAAGAAATCGACATATGAGCAAAACAACGATGAAATCGAATTGATTTTAATTTTAATTGTGTGCAAAGTGTACATTGGTGAATAAATACTGAATGAGTAAATAAACAGACAAAAATACCATACAATACAATCGGAAATTTAAATAATTATTAGAGATGATTTTTTCTGTTTGATGAAAGATCGGCTAATAGTTTAATCGATAAATCATCAAACACAAACTATCAGATCCAATGATTATTTAGTACATCGCAACGAAATATTATTTGCACAAAATAAATTAATTGAAATAGAATAAGTTCAGAAATAGCCTGGATTGTAGTGATTCCGCGAAGTAAAAAAGAAAACCATCTGATCTTTGACTGGTCCAAAATACCTCCACGCACTAACGAACCGAGTACCACAACTTCCAACCCAAAATACTCTGACGGTCCCAAACAAAAAAATTATACCACATGGATATTCTATCTAATATTAACATTTTTTTAAAAATAAAATTATTTAAGAATAACAAAAAATAAAATAAAAATGATTTTTCTATTATAAATAAGGTGGTGACACTTGTCACCACCGATTTAATATAAAATAAAAAGAAAAAATAAATTTGCTTTGTATTTTTAGGAAATAATTAAACAAGAAAATAAAGTTTTGGGCAAAAATGTAACTGCTCTCATTCTCTCACGCACTCATCATCTTCTCTCTCGCTTTCCTCACAAAACCCTCATCGCCTCTCTCGCCGTGATCGCCCTCACCATGAACCTCGTCGCCTCACGGACTCTCTCATCTCGTCGCCGCCGCCGCCTCCTCGCGATACAAATGTAACTCTCCCTCTCTCTCTCGAACTCACTGCTCTCATCGCGATCTGTGGTTACCGAAACTCTCTCTCGAACTCACCGCCTCTTGCTCGCTTTTACCGATTTCTTGAATGTTTGCTTTGATTTGTGTTTCGCTACGCATTGTTGGAAAACCGAAGGGAAAATGAAACCCTAGGCCCTATTCGTGACGCGACGTGATGCAATGCGAAATGAGAGAAAAATATGGAGTGAAGGAGAAGGATGGTGACAGAGTTCAACCTCTTCGTCAAAACCCGATATTACCTTTCTAATCTTCTTCTTCTTTCTCAAATTCGTACTATGATTTTCGAAAAATGAATTTCAAGGTGTTTGGTTTGGAAAATGATGAGTATTGCTTGCTTGTCTTTGTGTTTTCTGGGATTTAGAACTGTCTTTCGATTTGTTGTATGTTATTGCTAGCTTGTTACTCGCTCGAGTTTTTGAATGGTCGTTGAACTTGGTTTTTTTCTGGTTTACATCAGTAGAACAGATGCTTCATGGTTTGTTTTTTGGTTTGTGAGAATGAACTGATACTACACTGGTCTTGCTTTGCTTTTTTAGAACAGATACTAATACTCTGGTTTTTTTGAAATGGGTTGGTTTTGGGATCCTTGTGTTGTGTAAATTTTCTGTCTGCTTCTTTATGATATATCTGAACAGATATCCACACCTGTGTCTTTTCTTCTATCTCTGTTGCTTGTGCTGGTTACTAATAACCATGCTGTCTGCTCTGCTTTTCTGAATTTTTGGCTTGCATTAGTTGCTAATAACCATGCTGTAATGATGGTTTTCTGAGTTTTTAACTGCTCTCTGTGGCTCATAACCAATACTGTTGCTGTTATGTTGACTTTAGTCTTGCTGCCTGTTGCCTTGGATTTATGCTTGCTGCCTGTTGGGACTTATATTGTTGGATTATACACGCTCGTTGGAAATTAAACTCTGTTTTGTACTTGCTGCTTGGGAATCGAACTGCTTTTGATTTATGCTCGCTTGTGAACCGAGTTAGCTCGCGATTTGCAAATAAGCTTTTTTCACGATGATTAATCATGCAAGGTTATGAGGTTTAGCATTTAAAACCTGATTCCCGCCAAACACCTAATGATGAGTCTGAAAAAAGAATAATTCTTTTGATAATTTCTTGTATTTGTTCATGTTTATGTTTGCTAACCAAATTACTTTTCCTTGTTTCATGAATGGCGGCAACGGTCGAGTGATTGGGCATGAAGATGAAGAGGTAACTCAAGATAACCGCTGGTTGAAAGGCTTGCAACTAAAAAAAAGCCAAGACACTTAGAAACTTCAAGACTTTCCTTGTAGAAATTGCTTTAGAAATTTGTAAATCTTGTAACAAAAATCAACTTTGTATGTAAATACAATTGTAATCTCGTTTTGCTTGAATGGATGTTGAATTTGTAAAATCCCAACATTACTTGTAACCACTTGGATTATTGATTGGAAATTTAATGGAACTTAAATCAATACTTGCAAATGTTACAAATCATATAACTCGAGGGATTGACGTAACGCTTAAGCACATTGTAACAACATATTCAAACTTGTAATCGCATTACTCCTTTGAGCCTTGTAAATGAGAAAATGGCTTGAAGTTTGGATGGACTTGTACCAATTATTCCTTGTATCTTGCAATTAATATAGAACTTAGATGTACAAAATTGGCCTAAAACTCAAATATTTGCATAGATCATAAACCTTTAAACAAACTTGAAAGAAACCCAAAATGGAGTAATTGAAACCATAAATCATGAATTCTAAGAAACTCAACACCGTGGACCTTGGCATTGAATTCCCAAACAAATTGTTCGCTCTAAGTCGCTTGAATCACTTGAATCGACATTCAAATTAATCTTGGTTGACACAAGAAATAAAGCATGAAGGAATGTTCCAAGAAAATTTATGGTAAGGAGGGTAAATTTTGGGTGCGACAGCAGTTCTATTCAATCATCTTAAACCCGATGAGGAGAAAAGACAGCCAACGCTCAAGGTAGAAGAGGATTGAATACCGTAGAACCCCAAAATTTTCCCTATGAGAAACCAAAGGCCACAAAAGAAAACGAATAAGATATCTTGACTACGAGCCAAGGAAAAATGCTTGAGAGAAAACTTGCTAAGCACCAACAGAATGCTTTAACACAAATAGCACTCCAATGAGAAATAATTAGAGATTTCAACAACACTGGGATAACTGTAACCGAAATGAGTTTAACAATAAGTTTTAATGAAAATGCTATGAGAAGAAAATCGAACTTCAAGCGAAAAGAAAACAATAGATTAAGCCATCACAGGATGTCTTAACGAAAATGCTATGAGAAGAAAACTGAACTTCTCAAGAGACAAAGACATAAGATAAATTAAGGATTCGATGAAATTGAGAAACTGTCTGAAAATCCCGAAAAGTTAAGGAATACCCGCAGACCTTAACGAAGATAAAATTGAGAACTGTCTGAAGATCCCGAAAAGTTAAGGAATACCCGCAGACCTTAACGAAGAAATGATCGAGAATTTGTCAGAAACTCCCGAAAAGTTAAGGAATACCCAAACACCTTAACGAATATAAAATTGAGAACTGTCTGAAGATCCCAAAGAGTTAAAGAATACCCGCAAACTTTAACAAAGATATATGGCTAGAACAATATCAGAATTGTTGGTGCACGAAGGTGCGAGGAGCCATGGCATGCTGAATGTCTTTGACCGTAACTTCCGAGTTACCAGTAACAAAATCAAGAGCGCACCCGAACACAATCGGGATAAACAAAACAATATCCAGCACACTGGTGTGATATAGATGTTTATGAAGTCGGTAGATCTTGTTTCCGACGTTTCTGCAGCTGATGAGAGATCTTACTGAACATGTACCGACATGTTGAACAACTTCCGAGTTGACAAGATCTTCAATTCGTATGCAGATATCTTTACCGGTGATAGAAGAATCGATTCAGCACCTGCGATTGAAAAACTTCTAGGGTAATGAGCTTCAATTTGCTGGCATTTGTATAGACAATGCGTTGTAGCAAGTGGATATATAGATCAACGTTTGAGTTGGAGAAATATCCTGAGATTGAATAAACATCCCACCTGGTGGACATTTATTTGTTGAGTAGTTGATAACTTATTGGGGAAATAAACACACCAGAAGTTTGATGTAATTTTCTGAGAACAGCTCAGAGAACAAAATGCGGAATTCGCTGCCAGTAGAAATTGCTGGGAATATTCTTGTCTGAAAGAAGTCTTTGAAAATACCAAGAATAATGTTGTAATAATCCTTTCTGAAGGAGACTCACTTGGGAGTAAATTAAGTCACTGGGAAACTTCAGAAGAAAACCATGTGGAAAATTCAATCGGGATTCTGATTGATAATTTGGTCGACATAGAGTCCGTTCTGAAAGAGACAACTGTTTAGCTGGGAAGAAATCTCGGTTGGAGAAACCATCAGTTGTTGAGATCCATACAAGTATATAACTTGTGCTTGTAGAAAAGAGGATAATTTTGTCGTCTGAGAACTAACCCTTCAATTTGATCCTTACGAGGATATTTACAGCTCAATTGAAAACTCGCGAAAAACAATAGTCAAGCTAATGCATGAGTATGATATGCATGATATGATTTTTTTTCTAATGCAAATAGTATATGATTTCCTGATACTTTTGAAAGAAGGAAGACATCACTGGGGAATACAACTTGAATAATCGTGTTGTGTCATACCCCAAAATTTGCCCTCCATCTTCTCAAGATATTTCATACATCTATACTCAAGGATTCCTCAAGAGTTGATCAGACAAACTCTCTCCTAGACAATCAACCCAAACTAGGGTTTGGTATCTCTCAGGCCAAGATGGGTTTCCAACATCTCCAATGGTCTTCATGCCTCCTCATATGCTTCAAAGATTCTCCATGTCAAGTTTCAAGCTTCACAGATCAAGTTTCTCGTGCAAATGCTCGATGGTTGAAAATCAACAGATTGACAAAAGTCAATCGTGGTCAACATACAACAAACTTCATAATTTTGGTCAACATCCTCATTTTGAAGTTACATTCATCATTTGATCAAGGGTTGATCATGATTCATCAAGAAAACTCAAGATTTGCTCAAAAGTCAAACTTTCTAAATTAGGGTTTCTAGGTGAAAAGTCAATCGAACTTTGACCGATCATAACTTTCTCATACTTTCTCAAAATTTTTCCACCACCTCTTGTTTTGAAGGAAATTCAATTCTCTACAACTTCATGTCTCACAAGAATGTCCAAAAATGCTTCATTTGAGAGGTATAGCTCAAAACATTACGTGTCATTTTCAAAGTCAACAAAAGTCAACTTTTGTTTTGAAGATATATTGAGCATGGAAACTCCAATTGAGATGAGACCAAAAGGTTGGTTAGAGGACTCTTAGAGCTTTCCAAAAGTCCAAGAACACTCAAAATGTGGAAAATTGAGCAAGATACACCATTCACAAGTTGGGCAATTTTGAAGGAATGCACAAAGAGAGATACTTTAAAATCAAATTTTGCAAATGGGCTTGCTTTTTCTTCATCCAAACTTATTCCTCATACAATTAGGAATATCCAAGCCCAATGCCACGAATTTTTATTTTATTTTTCTATTTAATTTGGAATTTATTCATTTAAATACAAATTAAATTTAAAAATAAAGTATAAAATCAAAATTAATTACAAAGTTGATTTTTATTCTTTCCTTGAGACTCAAGCAACTCACAAAGGCCAAAGAATTTCGAAATTTGATCAATATGGCAAGATTGATTGAAATTAATCAAATTTTGAAAATTTGATTTTGTACAAAATCAAATTTGATTTGCTTTGAATGTTGATTGATTCTTGCCAAAACCATCCCAAATCCATCCAAGATAAATATATGATGCATACCCATCAAGAGAGGATGTAAAAATTGCCCTAAGAACCCTATTCCAAAGCTCAAAAACGTGGTACACAAGCAAGTGGCAGCCCTAGTTCCACAATTTCAATCAATTTTGAGGTGTCCAACACATTCCTTGACATCTCCGTAATCGATTCGACCTTCACTTTGATCCAAACCATCCGAATCGTGAAAACCGAATTTGGTTTGTTCTTGAAATTTCAAAATCGTATTTTAATATTCATGCATTATTAACTTGATTTGTGTTTGTTTTGTGATTAGTGATGTGTTTGCAAGCTCGGTGCTTTAATCGAATTTCCATGGCTGTGAATGCATAACACCATTGTTAGGTTTTTGAGGTCGAGGGTTTCACAAAATAGGAAAAATGGACCATGAGACCTATACCAATGCATTCGAATGATCCTGTGAATCGAACCATGCCTTTAGAATTCATTTATATTATGTATGCTGGATTTTTGATGTTTGCCAGGGACTTAGCGTCGAGCAATGGCCGACCCTGGATTTTCAAATATTTAAAATGAAGAAGACGATGCAGTCAGGAGGCGACGCGTGTTTTCTTCCACTCACTTTGTTTTCAAACATCAGATGCAACGTGGCCTAGTGGTTAAGGCGTTCACTGTTCCTGGATCCCCTCCCATGTCCTGAGTTCGATCCCTATGGGCACCAGTTTTGCATTTCCTTTTACAAACTTGCATTATTTTCCTATTTTCATTTTATTTAATATTTTGCATTATTTTAGTTTCTTTTCATAATTTTATTTCTGCATTAAAAAATCATCAAAAATTAATTTTCTTTTTGCATTTATTTTCAGAAAATCTTTATTTAATTTATAAAATTAAAAAATACAATTTTGCATGCATATTTATTTTTATTCATATTTTTGCATTTAAATCACTTTTAATTCATTTTAAATTATTAAATTGCATCCAAAAAATCCCAAAAATTTATTTTAGCATATTTATATTATTTCCAGATGTAATAATTTTCATATAAAATTTGCATTTTTCTAACATTTTTCTCTTGTTCGATCTATATCGTATTTCCGATTTCTCATTCCTTTACTGTGTTGATCCGATTCAGACGATTCTTTCTTTATCATTTTATTTTTCAATAATGTAATGCTATGGGATGTAATAGTTTAAATTAGGACTTTATTTTCCATTTTAAATTATGTATCCGCCTAAAGCCATGTAATAGCGTAGGACATTTACCTTCCGCACTTTACATTCCGCATTTTAATTTCCGCACCCTATAAATTGCTAGTAACTAGGCGTATGGCAAGATAATAACGAACATAGCCCACTAATTTGCAAGATAAAATACTTGAAATCAACACACTTTTCACACACGCACCCTTTAGGTAATTCTCTCTGCTTTTCGAATTCAAAATGGTCATGTCCTCGAACGTAGAGGTATTCTAGCACCGCTGCCTTCCAAACAAATCATCATAGTCCCTTCGATACAAAGATCATAAGACCCACGATGTCGCCTCCGAATACATGATCTTGACCTCGATTGTCGCCACGAAAATGATGATAGTCCCTTCGAATGTGCTAGGATACTTCCTACAAGTTGCCTTCTATGACCATCCGATGTCCCTTCGAATGTCCCGCTTACATCCAACGAATGGAGCTACCTACTAACTAATGGTATGGCTAGCGCTATTCTAAAGGAACGAGAAGTACGAAAACGACCAATTCGAGTAGGTAATAAGTCTTTAGTTGCTTGCTCCATCAAAATACTTTTCACACCTCACACTTTTGTCAAAGTTCAAACTCTTTTCAAAACGAAACATTTCCTAACACTTTGTATACATTCCTACATGAATCATTACAAAGTCAAAGCGAAATGCCTTTTCAAAACATTTTTGTCAAACACATGAAGCACAATTTTAAGTGATCTAGAGCAACTAAGAGCCCGAGATAACTACGGATGGAAAGGGTGCTAATACCTTCCCTTTTCATAACCTTCTCCCTTACTCGTAATCTAACGAAGGTCTTTTTCTGTACTTTTACCTTCCCTTAATTGATAAAAATAAAAGTCGGTGGCGACTCTTGCTATCCGCACATTTGCGATACAAAATCCTACAAAGTCGCTTCACCGTGTTACGTAATCGCGACTACTGGGAGAACCCTAAAGAGAGAATGCCTTAGGGATTTCTAGATAACTTTTATTGCTTTTTGTTTGACTTGTATGCTTTATCTTTAAGGGTTGCTTGGGTATTATATTTGTGGGGATCCTACACCGATCCGGTTTCTTTTAGGTAAGTAGAATCATCGCGACCGCTAGACGATATCAAACGGTCAACATGATGGCTACGTTAGCGTGACACTTTGGATGTCCCGATACTCTTCATTCCCAAGTTGAGGATAGTATTTGGCTTCGCGTGGTGTCATCAAGCGCTAACTAAACTTTTAGAACCTTAATTGACCCATCTTGGCCATTAGAAGGTAGTGAGATGGCGGCTTTGGTGCACTAAGGTTGGTTGATACCGATGCTACGCCATTGAGATCGACTTTGGGATATTTTCGATCGACCACTTGGCCGTATTGAAATAAATGCCTACAGAAAGATCGATGATGTGAGATTCCTAGAACCTTACATTATTATAGGACAGATGAACCAACTCAAACTTTTGGTGGGTAATCACCTATACCTCATGCAAGCCTTAACCCTAGGCTCATTGTGTGAATTGTTTGTGTGTGCTAAACATGACATCATGACATCATCTGCATTGCATATCATTTCTAACTATTTCAAGGACCTAGGATTTATCTTTGCTCTGCTTTGTAGGGTATTATGGCTTCTAGAAAGACTATCCGAATCAACTTCATGGGTATACCTTCTCACTCAAAGAATTGGTTTCAAATTCCCACCATGCTCGCCATCAAAAGACATGGTTATCTACTTGATTTGGTTATCTCCGGTTTTGAAGAGATATGATGCATGTCCTATTTCAGCTTTTTGATCCAAACACCATTGCTTTACATTTCCGATTATCGCTTGGTTCCTACCTTGAAGAGTTCTCTAAGCTACTGGGATACCTATTCTTGACCAAATGCCATTCACCGTCTAGAGAAGGTTCCTAGGTACGAAGACATTGCATCCGCCTTACATCTAAGCGCTGACATTGAAGCCAATTGGGAAACTAGAAGTGGAGTTAAGGGTTTACTTTCCAAGTTCCTGATTAAGAAAGCCCGAGAATTCCTCAAAGTTATGAGTTTCCATGCATTCGAAGACATTGTGGCCTTGCTAATCTATGGTTTGGTTCTATTCCCTAACTCGGATCAATTCATAGAATGTTAGCGCCATCAAGTTGTTTCTTACCCGTAATCCCTGCCTACTTTACTGGAGACATCCTACATTCTCCACACTGCACTACTAAGCGACAAGGAACTCTCATGTGTTGTGTACCATTACTTTCCAGGTGGTTTATTTCGCACCTTCCTCCATCAGTTTTGAAGAATGAACAAAGGTTGAGATGGTCTCAAAGGTTGATGTCACTCTCTCATTCAGATATCCGTTGGAATCTTTTCTCTCAAAAGGATTTCACCTTCATCGAGCTGTGGAGAATTCCTAATGTACCACTACTTGGTATAAGAGGAGGTATTACTTACAACCCTTCTCTAGCTCTACGCCGCTTGGTTTTGCTCAAAAGATGGTCCACATGATATGCTTCTCCAAGATGTTGTGTTCGACTACAACCACGATCTCCGCATTACCGATTTAAGGTTCATACACGCTGGGGCATGGTAAAGAAGACTCGATACCAAGACTTTGGGGCACCAAAACTCCATTCCTTGGGAACCTTACCTCAAATGGGTGAGAGCTCGAGCTCAAAACCTCATGATGCCATTCACTGCTTTACCAAGAATTATGGAACCTGTTTATAGGTGACGACTTATACCGCTCTCCATCCCGACATGCCTACCGATTTGAAGACTTGAAGAGATCCCGATTCACTAAAGAAGAAAGGGATACCTTTGAAGCTCTGCTATGCAAGTAGAAGAAAGTGCTAGAGTTGACCAAGCTACTTCACGAGGAGCTAAACATCAACGCCTACATCGGCACCAAGAGGAAGCGCCATGGGAGACTTAGAGCTTTAGGATTTTTATGTTTTCTTTATTGTTTTGAACTATCTTTGTACTTAAAAAGAAAAAGAATAATAAAAGAGTACTAATAAATGTTTGTTCATTGCTTGTTTAACAAATTTAAATCTCTAAGGTCCTTGAAAACATTGCATTGCATTCGCATAAACATTGCATATCATAGCATAACATTGCATCACTGTACATTGAAGATTGGTTTCTCATTTGCTCGCTATTTATTTTAGCGTAAATGGCTCTTGAACAGTCCACAAAGATCTTCAAGCTCGTAATGCTCAATTTCAAGCAGATGTTCACCACTTGGTCCAAGGCCAAGAGGATCCAAGAAGCTCATCAATGTAAAGAAGAAGGTTGTTGGTCTCCTCAACATGGGCGACGCTACAAAGGTGGTCCTAAGAGGGTCACTTGATAGAGCTCTAAGGAAGTGTCAAGACCGAACAAAGTAACAAGGGTAATGGTGAAGGCAACACTGAGCTTGAGAAGAACTATGATGATGGCCAATACTCGATGAAGATGACAAGTACAAGCAACTTGAAGACCGTCTCAATGTGTGGAAAACCTCAAGATGTCCGGCTGAATTTTGATGATCCGAGTCTTGTCCTCGTGTTGTGATTCCTCCCAAGTTCAAAATTCCAACTTTGGCCAAATATGACGGCATGTCTTGCCCTAAGCTGCATTTGAAGTCTTATGTCCAGAAGATCAATCCCCACACTAATGACAGAAAGTTGTGGATGCACTACTTTCAAGAGAGTTTGTCCTAACTCAATGGAGTGGTATTATCACTAGAGAATGACCGTATCCATACTTGGAGTGACTTACGATGCTTTCTACGCATAAGATGAGTACAATGCTGAATTGACACCCACTCGCATGCAACTACAAAGTATGTCTATGGGTCGTGACGAGAAGTTCAAGTAGTATGCTCAAAAATGGAGAGATTTAGCAGTCAGAGTTCAACCACCCTTGTCCAATAGGGGTTGGTTGATATGTTTATGGGAACACTGACAGCCCATTCTTCAATCATCCGATTGAAACTCTTCACCGGATTCACCGAGTTGATCGAAGCTAGCGATTGAAGTCGGTATCAAGAGTGGAAGATTCATGTAGAGTCATCTTCAAACGCCGCAAAGAGATCTTTGGTGGTAAGAAAGAAACTAATGCCGTATGGTCGAAAAGCCGAGCCAAGACCGACCGTGCTCAACTGGGGGCGCAGATCTCCAATCCTACATCAACAACCTCACGAGACAACGCGTAACCGTAACGCGCCACGAAGACATTTACTTAAGATCAACATGCCTTTGTCGCAAGCCTTGCAACACATGTTGAAAGCAGTGATTGCTTGAGGATCCTCCTCAACGTCAACACCTCATCTCCAAGTACAATCCTAATGCTAAGTGTGCTTACCATTCCAATAGCCCCGACATAGTAATCGATGATTGTTGGCTCAAGAACAAGATTCAAGATATGATTGAATCTAAGGCATTGAATTTGATCCTCCCGCTGAGACCGAATGTGATCAACGCGCCTATGCCTAACCATGACAAGGTTCCAATGTTGTTGGTGACGATACTTATGTTTTCAACATAGATGACTTGACCATTCCTCCGATGACTATTAAGAAGAATTTGCAAGCCGTGTCAATCCAGATGCCCGAGAATTGTCGTTGGTGCCCATCCGCACCTGATGGTTGTGCTTGGTTGAGAAGACGGTTCAAGGCATGATGGATAACCGTGAGATACTATTTCAAACCACCGTGCGTGTCGTGTGAAGAAATGTCTAAGTTGAAGATCAAAGATGTGAATGAAGCCGCACTATCCGTGTGGGATACCTTGGGGCAGCCAAGTGGAAAGTATGATTACATGGTGAAGTACACTATTCCCGAGAGCTACAAGATTCCTATTGAAGATGTTAAGGCAACCGGATGGGGTGACGATTTCCGTAAGACTATGTTAACAATAAGGATTTCCTCTCACGATCCCGTGCCTAGAGTGGCACCTCTCATTATTACTTCTAAGCCGCCCATATTCCTCTAACAAAGCTATCCCTTGAACTATGGAGTCGATGTTTACTATCATGGCCAAGCAAGACCTCGACCATTGAAGATCTTACAATTGAAGCTACCATTCCCGACATTGACAACATCACCGGATCAAGTAAGGTGACTAGAACCGAAGGGTATTCTCCCATATCTCTCCAAAGACACCGCGACTCCAGATTCCGCCTATTCAACCCATTCCCAAGCTAGAGGGAAAGAACCAAGGACTCATCCCGCCACCAAGTACCAAAGGAAGTTATCAAGACACCTCCAAACAAGAAATGGAGGAAATTCAAGATTATCAAGAAGAGTGACTACAATGTTGTGGAACACTGGGACAGACCGCCCAAGATATCCATGCTTGCTCGCTTCTTGTGCTCCGAGGCTCATGCTAATGCTTGGTGAAGTTTCAAGAATGCTCATGTACCGCAAGACACTACCACCGACCAATTTGAAGTTTGTATTGCTAGCCCGGCCGCCAACAACGGCCTAGGCTTCTCCGATGTCGATTTAATTCCTTCCGAAAGAAACATAACAAAGCCTTGCACATCTCGTGGAATGCAAGGGCATTACACTATCCCATGTTTTGGTGGATACCGTCTCGCCTCAATATCCTTCCGAAGACTGCTTTTGATCGGCTTGATGTCGAGGGGTTGGTTCTGAGACCCAGTGACATAATTGTGAGAGCTTTTGACGGTTCTAAGCGAACAATACTTGGAGAGCTTACTTCACCTAAAGTCGGTTCCCGCACTTTTGACTCTACTTCTTTGTCATGGACATCCGTCAAATTTTATTCTTGCCTACTGGACGCCCTTGGATACATGGGCAAGCCACTTCCACCTCGCATCGTAAACTAAAGTACCCGGTGAAAGGGAAGGTTGTTAAAGTATAGGGTGAAGAGGAATATATGGTCACTCATCTATAGTCATTCCGTTACCTTGAGATGGAAGGAGAATTCTTCGAGACTCCCTATCAAGCTTTTGAAACAATACCCAGAGTCATGCCTGTTGACTCTCCGCCACCCCGGTTACGCAAGTCCGCCTAGGATGGCCTCACCGAAAGATGCTCAAGCTACAGTTGAAGAAGGTAGCTCTATTTGGGGTCGGCTCCCTGATCTTCCTTTCAAGTTCGACAAGACTGGTTTAGGCTTCACCATCAAGGGTCAGAAGATGATACGCCGCGAACGTGCCGGCCAACTTCCTTTCCGCATTAGCCAGAATGGAATCCATGCTATAGAAGACGACGACAACGACTTCGACATCAACAAGTGGATCTTCCCAACTCCAGATCATGGGCTCAGCAATTGGAAGATCAAGACGCTATACCAATCTCCTTTAGTCGAGTAATTGCTTTTGTTTTGTTTTGCTTTTCGTATTTCTTTATGTTTTGAACAATAAACTTTGAAAGCCTAGTGCCTTGCCCGGGCATCATGGCTCGCTTATAGGGTTATTATCCCGTGCTTTCATTCAATAAATTGGACTTTTGCATTCAATTGTTTGTTTTCTTTCTTTACTTTATCACCCCTTCAAAAGCTATGTGTTCTTACACACACCCACGTGATACACGTAATCACTCCGAATCTCAATAACAAGCTATGCTATTGCTAAATATGACTTCGATAATCCGATCTACCAAGCCAAGACGAAAGTGAGGAAGATTGTGAAGTGCCAGAGAATCCTGCTGATCATACAAAGAAGAAGAGCGAGTTATACCCACACAGAAGAGCAAGTCGAGGTTGTGAATTTGGGTACTAACGAAGATGTAAAAGAGATCAAGATAGGAGCGGATCTTGAGAATGTGTTAAAGAAAGATTGGTTCAGATGCTACAGACTACATTGAGGTTTTTGCTTGGTCATACGAAGACATGCCAGGTTTAGACATTGATATTGTGGTGCACCGATTGCCGACAAAAGAGGGTTTTCTCCCAGGAAAAGGTTCGTCGATGCGCCCCGAGATGTCGAGAAAATCAAAGCCGGGTTATGAAACAGCTCAATGCCGGTTTCTTAGCTGTCACCTCTTATCCCTGGGTTGCAATGTGGTACCTGCACTAAAAAGGATGGAAAGGTACGAATGTGTGTGGATTACGTAGATCCGAACAAAGTAAGTCCGAAGACGATTTTCCACCCTCATATCGATGTTCGTTGACAACACCGCCAAAGACAAGGTTTTCTCCTTCATGGATGGTTTCTCCCATAATCGATCAAAATGGCTCCTCAAGACATGGAGAAGACTACTTTGTTACACAAGGTACTTTCGCTACAAGGTTATGCCGCTTGGATCGAAGAACGCAGCGCCACTTATCGCGGTTATGGTGACATTGTTTCATGACATGATTCATCACGAGATAGAGGTCTACGCCGATTTACATGATAGCTCGCGATGATCAAGAAGAACATCTAGATCATTTGCGTAAACTGCTCGATGTGTTGAAGAAGTATGATTGAGACCTAATCCCAACAAGTGCACCTTCGAGTCGATCCGAAAACTCTTAGGGTTTGTTGTCGAATAAAGGTATTGAGCTTGACCCCGCCAAGGTTAAAGCTATTCAAGAGATGCCAGCTACCGACCGAGAAAGAGGTCGAGGTTTCGGGCCGATTAAACTACATTGTCGATCATTGCAGACCGATCGCTACTTGTGAGCCAATCTTCAAGTTACTAAAGAAAGATCAAGTAGTGGAATGGAACGACGATTGCCGATCGCTTTGACAAAATCAAGGAGTACCTACGTAATCCTCCCATCCCGATGCCGCCAAGGAAGACCTCTTATCATGTACCGATGTTAGAGAATTCAATGGGATGTGTGTTGGGGCAACATGACGAGTCTGGTCGAAGAGCATGCAATATACTACCTTAGCAAAAGTTTACCGACCGTGAAACAAGATACTCACATGAGAAAACTTGCAACGCTTTTGGCTCTCACGACTAAGACAAGATATGTTGACTCACACTACCTTGTTGATTTCAAGATGGATCCGATAAAATACATATTTGAAAAGCCAGCTCTCGAAGAATAGCAAGATGGCAAATGATCTTGACCGAATATGACATCCAAGACACTTCGTAAAGCGATCAAAGGAAGTGTAGTAGCCGATCATTTGGCTCATCAAGCCATAGATGACTATCAGTCTATGTAGTTCGAATTTCCAGATGAAGATGTTTTACTAGTTACAGATTGCGAAGAACCAGGCCCGGACGAAGGACCTGAACAAGGATCCCGATGGACCATGGTCTTCGATGGAGCCTCAAATGCACTTGGCAATGGCATTGGCGCCATCATTACATCTCCCACAGGCAGACATACCGCTTTCACCGCCAGATTATGTTTCAGTTGCACGAACAACATGGCCGAATACGAAGCGTGCATCATGGGAATTAAAGCTGCTATTGACTTAATAATCAAGTTCTTACAAGTGTATGGAGACTCAGCTATAGTGATCAGTCAGATAAAGGGCGAGTGGGATACGAAGCACCCGAATCTCATTCCATATCGAGAGCATGTTCTGAGTTTGATCCCCTACTTTGAAGAGATCACTTTCAATCATATTCCACGAGAAGAGAATCACCAAGGGATGCATTGGCTACTATGTCATCTATGTTCAAGGTCGATGGGACAACGAGGCTCCCTGATCATCATTGAGAAGTTCGACGAACCAAAGATATTGTTATGAGCTTGATACGTAAGAGAAACCTTGGTACTACGACGTGAAGAGGTATCTTGAGACTCGTGAATATCCCGTAGGGCATCCACAATGATAAGAAGTTCATGAAGATTCGCTCCAAATTCTTCCTCAAGAACGCATCTTATACAAGCGCAACCACGACTTGTGCATCTACTGTAGACCGTAAAACAAAGAATACGTATCATGGAAGAGTTACACGGCGCATTTGGTACCCACTCCAAAGGACACACCATGGCTAAGAAGATTTTGAGAACAAAGTTACTATTGGTCCACCATGGAAGCCGATTGTCACCGCTACGCCGATCTTGTCACAAATGCCGATTTATGCGACAAAGTACACGCACTCAAGACTCGAATGTTCTAACCTCCTTGGCCTTTGCAATGTGGGCATTGACATGATTAGAAATCAAGCCCACCGCCCAACGGACATCGCTTCATCCTTGTGGCAATTGACTACTTTACCAAATGGGTAGAAGCTCGTCGATCTGTTACCAAGAATGTTGTGGCTCGATTCATCAAACATAATCTTATCTCGTCGATATGGCATTCCCGAAAGGATTATCACGATAACGGTTCCAATCTCAACAATAAGATGATCACCGAACTCGCACGCAGCTCAAGATCAAGCATCACAACTCTTCTCCTTATCGGCCTAAGATGAATGGCGGAAGCCGCCAACAAGAACATTAAGAAGATTATATGTAAGATGAATGTGACTTACAAGGATTGGCATGAGATGTTACCATTTGCTCTTCATGGTTATCGTGACCAAAGACGGACATCCACAGGGCAACTCCTTCTCTTGTATACGGTATGGAAGCCGCCTTACCCATCGAGGTTCGCATTCCTCAACCGTAGTCCTCCAGAGGCAGAGTTAGGCGAAGACGATGGGTCCGCACTCGCCTTGACCGCATTAACTTGATTGATGAGAACGACTGCCCATTTGCCATGGATGATCTATCGTAAACGAATGATCGAGCATTTAACAAGAAGGTCAAGCACCGAGTCTACCAAGTCGGTGATCTAGTAGTCAAGCGCATCATTCTTCCACAAGGTGATCCAGGGAAATGGACTCCCACCCATGAGGGACCATTTGTAGTCAAGATAGTGTTTTCATGAGCTATGATACTTAGCACCATGGATGGTGAAGACTTCCCACACCCCGTGAACGCAGACATAGTCAAAAATACTACGATAAAGAGACCCGCTAGGTCGATCGACCTAGGCAAAAATAAGGCATCCCGCGAACCAAAAGGGTTCGGGCAAAAGTTAAGGATATATACAAAACATGTACACCCGCAAGTCGAAAACCCGAAAAGGCGGTTTGGGCAAAAAGGGTATCCCTAGACCAAAACCCGAAGGGCGGTCTAGGCAAAAGTTAGATTTAAGCGCACGACTATGTCTCTTCCAGTCACCGCCTGCACTACTATCAAGATTCAAGATTCAAATGGCGAAGATCAATTCACTCACTTTCTAACGACAAAGAAGGAGATGAGATAGTCGAAATATATGAGTACTAGCATAGTTGAGACTTAACGAGATTGTTTCCGCATAGCTTTTTAACCTTTCAAATAAATACAAGTTCTTTCTCTTTACAATTTTCACTATTGTGGTTTGCATAAAGTCCAACGCTTGCTTTGAATGATTATATGCATTTGACAATAAGAATCTAATCACAAACATACCTAAAAGTGAACATACAAAAGTACTTACTACAGGCTCCAGGAATTGAGATGACGACGAAAGTCACCAAAACATTCCCCCACAAAGCATGATCCCCACAAAGGTGTCACTCACAACACAACTTCCCCAGCAGAGCAAAAGGGAATCCACGAAAGAATTCCACTCAACTAAGCAATGTTACATCGGTCTCCAAGCAAGAACACCTCACCCCAACAAGGTATTTATCCCCGGTATCCTCGGCCCTTTCTTTTTCCCCAAAGAGTGATCCGACCAAACTTGGTCGATAGTGCACCGAGGAAACTACATCTTCATCCCCACTGATTACAACGATTCTCGACTCTTCCAACCCGCCTCCCTAAGAATCGCCAATTGCTCTCCAATGAGATCAAGACTCGTAATCCCCAAGAGAGCCCTAAATTTCCCTCAGATCTACATACAAGGTCCCCAACGGATCGCCTCCGCATTCTCCTCAATAGGTCTCATATGAGATCTCCAACAACGAGCCTCTCAAATCTCTACCTTCCTCGACAATATCTAGGCCCAAGACTTGGTCGATAGTGCATCGGAGGAATACAGGATTTCTTTCTCCTTCAAAAGCGGGTTCTCACCCACCAATTCCCCAAACAGAGTCGAAATCTTCAAGGTAACATCCACATCTTCTTCAAGATGGATATGTTTTGAAATACCACAACATCTATCATTCATACTTTCATAAAGTCATAATTCATGCATATGTCATTCATATACACCGTCATGCATCATACCTTGCATAAAGCTAACCAAAATTCTATCAAAGTTCCTCTTGTTTTCTCCAAACAGTAAACTACTCGACGCAAACAGTCCAGATTAAGCCCCGAATCGACGGAAAACTATCCGAAGACCGCCTTGGTTGTCCTCCAAGACCGGTCCAGATTAAGCCCAATCGACGGAAAACTATCTCGAAGACCGCCTTGGTTGTCCTCCTCCGACGATCGTCCAGATTAAGCCCCAATCGACGGAAAACTATCCGAAGACCGCCTCGTTATCCTCCGATAACAGCAATGGATCAACACCGACGCACAGTGGAAGATATCCCCATTTTGCCAACTACAACCTCCTCGTAGTAATCAAGACGAAGATTTATTCGATCCCTTATTATCAAAGAACTACAGAGTTCAGCATTTACCTGGGCTGCTTTGATGGCATCTTAAGCCCATCTCCGACTATTTGTCAACAAAGGCTTCACTTTCGAATGCCGCATATATGGTTAAAAATCAATGCAAACCAATAACTTCATTCAAAAATGAACACGAAGTCTAACGACGACTCCTCCAGATGGCATCTTAAGCCCATTCCGCTCCTTCCGTAAACGACTACGAGCCTAGCAGACGACACACTCCCCAAAGATCGATCTTTCCAGATGGCATCTTAAGCCCATCCCTCAATTCTCCTATCGACATTCTCGAGTCTAGCGCACGACTCATCCCCAAATAAGTATCCAACTCTCCAAATGGCATCAGAAGCCCATTCCCGCATCATCCACCAACAAAGTGCAAATTTTCGTGTATGAGTGTTCAATCATCTTCTACCTCCAGGTCACGAAAGACAAGTGTGTCAATCTAACCCTCCAGTACAAGAAGATTGAACAGGGGCAGCTGTCATACCCCAAAATTTGCCCTCCATCTTCTCAAGATATTTCATACATCTATACTCAAGGATTCCTCAAGAGTTGATCAGATAAACTCTCTCCTAGACAATCAACCCAAACTAGGGTTTGGTATCTCTCAGGCCAAGATGGGTTTCCAACATCTCCAATGGTCTTCATGCCTCCTCATATGCTTCAAAGATTCTCCATGTCAAGTTTCAAGCTTCACAGATCAAGTTTCCTCAGGCAATTGCTAGATGGTTGAAAATCACAGATTGACAAAAGTCAACTCGTGGTCAACATACAGTCAAACTTCATAATTTTTGGTCAACATCCTCATTTTGAAGTTACATTCATCATTTGATCAAGGGTTGATCATGATT
This sequence comes from Vicia sativa, assembly GCA_021764765.1. Taxonomy (NCBI): domain Eukaryota; kingdom Viridiplantae; phylum Streptophyta; class Magnoliopsida; order Fabales; family Fabaceae; genus Vicia; species Vicia sativa. The sequence continues at coordinate 107,311,775 of CM038793.1, forward strand.
CATCAAGAAAACTCAAGATTTGCTCAAAAGTCAAACTTTCTAAATTAGGGTTTCTAGGTGAAAAGTCAATCGAACTTTGACCGATCATAACTTTCTCATACTTTCTCGTAAATTTTTCCACCACCTCTTGTTTTGAAGGAAATTCAATTCTCTACAACTTCATGTCTCACAAGAATGTCCAAAAATGCTTCATTTGAGAGGTATAGCTCAAAACATTACAGTCATTTTCAAAGTCAACAAAAGTCAACTTTTGTTTTGAAGATATATTGAGCATGAAACTCCAATTGAGATGAGACCAAAAGGTTGGTTAGAGGACTCTTAGAGCTTTCCAAAAGTCCAAGAACACTCAAAAATGTGAAAATTGAGCAAGATACACCATTCACAAGTTGGGCAATTTTGAAGGAATGCACAAAGAGAGATACTTCTAAAATCAAATTTTTGCAAATGGGCTTGCTTTTTCTTCATCCAAACTTATTCCTCATACAATTAGGAATATCCAAGCCCAATGCCACGAATTTTTATTTTATTTTTCTATTTAATTTGGAATTTATTCATTTAAATACAGATTAAATTTAAAAATAAAGTATAAAATCAAAATTAATTACAAAGTTGATTTTTATTCTTTCCTTGAGACCCAAGCAACTCACAAAGGCTAGCAAATTTCAAAATTTGATCAATATGGCAAGATTGGATTAGAAATTAATCAAATTTTGAAAGTTTGATTTTGTACAAAAATCAAATTTGATTTGCTTTGAATGTTGATTGATTCTTGCCAAAAACCATCCCAAATCCATCCAGTATAAATATATGATGCATACCCATCAAGAGAGGACAGAAAAATTGCCCTAAGAACCCTATTCCAAAGCTCAAAAAACCGTGGTACACAAGCAAGTGGCAGCCCTAGTTCCAGTCGATTTCAATCAATTTTGAGGTGTCCAACACGTTCCTTGACATCTCCGTAATCGATTCGCATTCTTCACTTAGATCCAAACCATCCGAATCGTGAAAACCGAATTTGGTTTGTTCTTGAAATTTCAAAATCGTATTTTAATATTCATGCATTATTAACTTGATTTGTGTTTGTTTTTGTGATTAGTGATGTGTTTGCAAGCTCTCTGGGTGCTTTAATCGAATTTCCATGGCCAGGAATGCATAACACCATTGTTAGGGTTTCTGAGGTCGATTTAGGGTTTCACAAAATAGGAAAAATTGGACCATGAGACCTATACCAATGCATTCGAATGATCCTGTGAATCGAACCATGCCTTTAGAATTCATTTATATTATGTATGCTGGATTTTTGATGTTTGCTAGGGACTTAGCGTCGAGCAATGGCCGACGCTAGATTTTCAAATATTTAAAATGAAGAAGACGATGGCTGGCGCGAAGACGATGCAATCAGGAGGCGACGCGTGTTTTCTTCCACTCACTTTGTTTTCAAACATCAGATGCAACGGGGCCTAGTGGTTAAGGCATGCTTCCCTCGATCCTCCCATGTCCTGAGTTCGATCCCTATGGGCACCAGTTTTGCATTTCCTTTTACAAACTTGCATTATTTTCCTATTTTCATTTTATTTAATATTTTGCATTATTTTAGTTTCTTTTCATAATTTTATTTCTGCATTAAAAAATCATCAAAAATTAATTTTCTTTTTGCATTTATTTTCAGAAAATCTTTATTTAATTTATAAAATTAAAAAATACAATTTTGCATGCATATTTATTTTTATTCATATTTTTGCATTTTAAATCACTTTTAATTCATTTTAAATTATTAAATTGCATCCAAAAAATCCCAAAAATTTATTTTAGCATATTTATATTATTTTCAGCATGTAATAATTTTCTCATATAAAAATTTGCATTTTTCTAACATTTTTTCTCTTGTTCGATTCATATCGTATTTTCCGATTTCTCATTCCTTTACAGGTTGATCCGATCTCATTTATTCTTTCTTTATCATTTTATTTTTCAATAATGTAACTGTCTATGGGATGTAATAGTTTAAATTAGGACTTTATTTTCCGCATTTTAAATTATGTATCCGCCCAAAGCCATGTAATAGCGTAGGACATTTACCTTTCCGCACTTTACATTCCGCATTTTAATTTCCGCACCCTATAAACTGCTAGTAACTAGGCGTGTATGGAAAGATAATAACGAACATAGCCCACTAATTTGCAAGATAAAATACTTGAAATCAACACACTTTTTCACACACGCACCCTTAGGGTAATTCTCTCGCTGCCTTTGCGAATTCAAATGGTCATGTCCTCGAACGTAGAGGTATTCTAGCACCGCTGCCTTCCAAACAAATCATCATAGTCCCTTCGATACAAAGATCATAAGACCCACGATGCCTCCGAATACATGATCTTGACCTCGATTGTCGCCTACGAAAAATGATGATAGTCCCTTCGATGTGCTAGGATACTTCCTACAAGTTGCCTTCTATGACCATCCGATGTCCCTTCGAATGTCCCGCTTACATCCAACGAATGGAGCTACCTATTAACTAATGGTATGGCTAGCGCTATTCTAAAGGAACGTAGAAGTACGAAAACGACCAATTCTGAGTAGGTAAATAAGTCTTTTAGTTGCTTGCTCCATCAAAATACTCTTCACACCTCACACTTTTGTCAAAGTTCAAACTCTTTTCAAAACGAAACATTTCCGAACACTTTGTATACATTCCTACATGAATCATTACAAAGTCAAAGCGAAATGTCTTTTCAAAACATTTTTGTCAAACACACAGAAAGCACAATTTTTAAGTGATCTAGAGCAACTAAGAGCCCGTAGATAACTACGGATGGAAAGGGGTGCTAATACCTTCCCTTTTCATAACCTTCTCCCTTACTCAGAATCTAACAAAGGTCTTTTTCTGTACTTTTACCTTCCCTTAATTGGATAAAAATAAAAGTCGGTGGCGACTCTTGCTATCCGCACATTTGCGATACAAAATCCTACAAAGTCAGTTCACCGTGTTACATGTTGTCACAAAAATCGCTGGGGATGATCGATCACTTCTCTAGGGAAGAGACTTCACTGGAGAGTTGACACTACTGTCGATTGTCTTTCACCCAAACATTCTCCTGGCACTGGGGAGAAAAGCTAGATTGTCATCTAAGGAAAAGTCTTTGGCACCCGCATCCACATACTCTGAACGGATTCCAGATTTTGGCGAAGGTTCGGACATGAATATGTCGTGATATGACATGAATGGATGAATGAATGAAGGAATTATGCGTGAATATACTGGTTTATGTATTGATTATCAAACTGAATTCCCGACACCACTGAGAATCAAATGAAAGGCAATGGCCATAATCCAAGTCACCAATGTCATAGCAATGAACTTCTCACAGGGGAGACATCATCTGACTACTTACAAACATCATGATGGGTACAGAGATATTTCCAAATCAAAGGAAAGGCGTAGTGCTTAGAAAGTCAGTCATCCCCCAACATTCCATAAATCAAAACAATTTTAAGCTTCAAAACTTCTTGGTTTTACCATTTGAATGATTTTAATTTTATCTAAAACAAAGAATGACATTAAGTTAATCACGAAAAGATAAAAAGTAGGACAATAAATGAAGTTCAACTGAACAATTTTTTTTATTTAAAATTGAGAAAAATAACTCATAAGTAGGGATTGTGTACATAAAGATGCACATTCCTTTAGGAGGAACATACAGGAAAAGTGAATCTATACACATTTCTTAAAACAACAACGAAATTGAAATTGAACTTTATTGAACCAAGACATGCTATTCCCCTTCCTGACTGCTATTCTTCATCACTTCGCTTCCGAAGATAGTGATTGAACTAATCCTTTCCATCTGAGCTTTTGTTGTGGCACGGAGATGCACACCGCAACATTATGTCTTTATTCATTCCCTAACTTTTGCGTGAACCATCTTCGGAAGATCTTGGTTCACCGGGACATTTACCCTTTTTTGCTTAAGCCGCCCTTTCGGGTTTTCAGCTTACCGGGCTTAATTTTTTTTCTCCTTTTTTTATTTATTTATTATTATTATATTTTTTTTAGACATAATACTTCTTGACCGCGTCTGAGTTGATAGCGTGTGCCAAGTCTTCTCCATCCATGTTGGTGAGAACAAGAGCTCCTCCCAAGAAAACTTTCTTTACCACGTATGGTCCCTCATAATTTGGCACCCACTTCCCACGAGGGTCTTTGTGCGGAGAGATTATCCTTTTCAACACCAATTTGCCCACCTTGAACATGCAGGGTCGTACTTTCTTGTCGAAAGCCCTCTTGACTCTTTTCTGGTAGAGTTGGCCATGACAGATGGCTGTCAACCTCTTTTCTTCAATCAGATTGAGCTGGTCATACCTATTCTGAACCCACTCCGCTTCTTCCAACTCTGTTTCCATCAGAACTCTGAGAGAAGGAATCTCAACCTCTATAGGAAGTACTACTTCCATGCCATAAACAAGAGAGTAAGGTGTTGCTCCTGTCGAAGTGCGAATAGACGTTCTGTACCCGTGCAAAGCGAAAGGCAACATCTCGTGCCAATCCTTATACGTCTTCACCATTTTTTGCAAGATTTTCTTGATATTCTTGTTAGCTGCTTCAACAACACCATTCATCTTCGGTCTGTAGGGAGATGATTTGTGATGATCAATCTTGAATGTGTCACACAACTCCTTCATCATCTTGTTGTTCAGATTTGTCCCATTATCGGTGATAATCTTGCTAGGAGTACCATAGCGACAAATTATATTATTCTTGATAAACCGGGTAACCACTTGTCGCGTCACATTCGCATATGAGGCAACCTCAACCCACTTGGTGAAATAGTCTATAGCGACTAGTATGAAGCGATGTCCATTAGAAGCTTTCGGTTCAATCATTCCGATCATATCAATTCCCCACATAGAGAATGGCCATGGAGAGGTCAAAACATTCAGAGGTGAGGGTGACACATGCATCTTATCAGCGTGAATCTGACACTTGTGACATCTCATTGCATAAACAACACAGTCTGTTTCCATGGTCATCCAGTAATAACCAGCCCTGAGAATCTTCTTCGCCATTGCATGCCCATTTGCGGGAACACCAAAAGAACCTTCATGAATTTCTTTAATGAGTTGATCTGCTTCGTGTCTATCCACGCATCTGAGCAAGACCAAATCAAAATTTCGCTTGTACAACACCCCATTACTCAAGAAAAAGTTGGCAGACAACTTCCTCAAAGTCTTCTTATCAGTAATAGATGCCCCTTCTGGGTACTCGCCCTTTTCTATGTATTGCTTAATGTCATAAAACCAGGGTTTACCGTCCGTTTCTTCATCAACCATCATATAGTAGCCAGGTTCGTCTAGTCGCTCAATAGTGATGGAAGGTGCTTCATTAGCCCACTTGACCTTGAACATTGAAGATAAAGTGGCTAAAGCATCAGCTAACTGATTTTCCTCTCTGGGAATGTGGTGGAAAGTAATCTCGTAAAAGTACGGTATCAGCTTTAAAACATGATCTCTGTACGGAATCAACTTTTCATTACGAGTTTCCTACTCTCCTTTGACCTGGCAAACGACGAGTGCTGAATCTCCATAAACTTCAAGGATTTTGATCCTTAAATCAATGGCTGCTTCAATCCCAAAGATACAAGCTTCATATTCTGCCATGTTGTTGGTATAATCGAAACAGATTCTGGCGGTGAAGGGAATATGAAAACCTGTTGGAGAAGTTATAATTGCCCCTATTCCGTGCCCCACTGCGTTGGATGCTCCATCAAACACAAGCGTCCACCGGGATCCTGGCTCGGGTCCCTCCTCTGGTCCAGGAATGTTGCATTTTCTGATAAACATGACATCTTCGTCGAAGTCAAACCTCATCGGTTGATAGTCCTCCATAGGCTGGTGGGCTAGATATTCGATACCACACTTCCTTGATAGCTTCTCGAGTTACATATTGAATATCGATTCGATAGTAACATCCGCCAACGCAATCCTTCCAACCAAAGTCGGCTTTTCAAGATATATTTGATAGGGTCCATCTGGATATCGCATTGTAGTGTGACACACCATGTATTGTCTCAAACGACGGGCAACCCATGCTAAAGCGCAACAAGTTTTCTCTAGCAGAGAGTACCGACTTTCACATTCTGTGAACTTCTTACTCAGATAATAGATTGCATGCTCTTTTCTTCCCGTTTCATCGTGTTGCCCCAGAACACAACCCATAGATCCTTCGAGTACGGTGAGGTACATTATGAGAGGCCTTCCAGCACAGGCGGTATCAAGATAGGTGGCTCTTGTAAGTACTCCTTGATCTTATCAAATGCTCGCTGACAATTATCATTCCATATGATGGCTTGATCTTTCTTCAACAACTTGAACAAAGGTTCACAAGTAGTCACAAATGCGATATGAACTGGAAATGTATTTAAGCGTCCCAAGAAACCACGAATTTCCTTCTCCGCTCTTGGTGCCGCATTTCTTGAATAGCTTTTACTTTGTCGAGGTTCACTCGATACTCGCTGACTTACTATGAATCCAAGTAGCTTCCGGACCGGACCGAAAGTACACTTGTTGGGATTCAATCAAGTTTGTACTTCCTCAATCTTTCAAACAACTTTCTCGAGATGGACAATGTGTCCTCTTCACCGAGACTATGATCATATCATCCACATAGACTTCAATTTCTTTATGCATCATATCATGGAAAAGAGCTACCGTGGTTCTTTGATAAGTTGCCCCGCATTCTTCAATTCAAAAGGCATGATTTTGTAATGTATGTTCCACGGGTGGTGAACGTCGCCTTCATCATATCCGCGGGTCCATCTTAATCGATTGTATCCGAGAAACCATCCATGAAAGAGAAAATCAAGATCATACTGCTATCGACCAAGACATCAATGTGAGGCAAAGGAAAATCGTCCTTCGGCTGGCTCGATTCAAGTCTCGTAGTCTACACACATCCGAACCTTTCCATCCTTTGGGGACAGTACAATGTTAGCAATCCAACTGATATACCGACACGAAGGAAACCGCCTCGAATCGCTTCTTGACTTCATCTATGATCTTCTTAGCCATCTCGGATGCGCCCTCCTCGGTCTCGCTTACGGCGAGCATTCGGCTTTAGTGGCAACTTGTGCACAACAATATCTCAGATCAAGTCCGTGCATGTCCCGATATGACCAGAAAACACATCTACAAACTCGCAATAAGTTGACCAACTCATCTTTTACCTCTTGCCCTAAGGCGGTTCCAACTTTGACTTCCTTTTGATCCTCTTCGGTACCCAGATTGATCACATCCACTGGTTCCTGATGAGGTTGGATCGTCTTCTCCTCGTGTTCAACCAGACGCGCTAACTCTTCAGGGAGTTCAAAGTCTTCTTCACCATCATCTTCAGCTTGGTTGATCGGGAAATCGAAGTCAAAAGGAGTTATAGCATGGCTATGTTCAATAAGCTCAATTTCAGGTGATCTGCATAAATGATTGATTTTATCTTTTAGATATGTATGTTTATTTTAGCAGAAAAATAGTGAAAATGTTGTTGTTTTTATTAAGATGCATTGGAAAGCAAAAGTAGAAACAATAAAAGGGATCTCAAACTGAATAACAAAATGCGCTTTTTATTGAAGATAAAAGTTCAAGCCCTACAAAGCAATCCTTTGTGCCTTGGGCAGAGCACAGGATTTTTTTAAATTAAAAAACAAGAAATTACTTTGAAAATGAAATGAGAGGGGTAACATCCTTGACGCTCCAATTCTTAAGTGCTACACCGGGAGGTGTACGGAACACCATCTTAGAAAGCTCCACTGTACGCTCATCATCTTCAATGGCATTGATAGCCTTCTCGGAGCGGAAACCTTTCGCAACAAAAGTATCCTCTAGACGAGGGGTCCTTCCTTTCCATATCTCTGAACTTCCACTAATCCTGGAGGATGGTTGATAGCCGAGCCCGCACTTGTTCTTCTTCTCTTCCACATTTATCACCGTTCCCCAACCTTCAGGGTTTCCGGCCTCGATCAGGGCCTTGACATCTTGCCAACGGGTCATATTACCTCTGGGCTTTTCAGCAGTCTTGACTTCTTTTTGCATATTTCCAACAATCTCCAAAGCTTGAAAGAGAGTCTCATGCACCTCATCTCCGACATCCACATACTTGAACTCAGACAAGTGACTAACCAGGTAGTCTTCTTCACCACTAACCTCCACCACCTGGTTGTTTAGCAAGAACTTCAATTTCTGATGTAGAGTTGAGGTGACAGCCTTTGCACCGTGTATCCAGGGTCTTCCCAACAAACAGCTATAAGCTGGAAAGATATCCGTCACTTGAAAAGAAATATTGAAGAGTTGGGGTCCGATAAGTACTGGAAGATCAATCTCCCCCACCGCCATCCTGCGCGATCCATCGAAAGCCTTCACAATTAGAGAGCTAGGTTTCATAATTTCCCCTTCTACCTGCAGCTGAGCCAATGTCGTCTTTGGGATTACGTTCAGAGCTGAGCCTGTATCAACTAGAACTCTGGCAAGAGTCGTTCCACCACAGGTAACAGAAATGTGAAGAGCCATGTTATGACTACCTCCATTCTGAGGGAGATCAGCATCGGTGAATGACAAGCAACTACCATCGTTTAAGCTCGAAATTGCAACATCTAATTGATTAATTGTGATATCTTCAGCCACGTATGAGTTGTCGAGAAACTTCAACAGAGCCATCTTGTGGGCTTCTGAACTTTTCAACAGGGACAAGATTGAGATTTTTGCTGGAGTCTGACTAAGTTGGTCAACTTCTTTGTAGTCACTCCTCTTAATGATCTTTAAAGTCTCATCACTTGGCTTAAAGATATCCCTTAGTTGTTCCGCACTCAAGTCAACAACTCCATCTTTCCTTGGAGGAACATCTGGCACCTTTTCTACGGCTCGGTTCTTCATCGGATCTTGGTGATAAATTCGACCACTGCGGGTCATACCACTCATACCAGTGATGTTCTCAATAGTAGACTCTCCCAAGACCATTGGCTTACCACCCACAATTACTTCAGGTTCATAATTCCGTAACGCTTTGTATTTTCATACGGATTCGATGGGCGTAAACCATCATTGGTTCTACCGTAACCGGTGCTTCTTCTTAGATAGGGATGGTCGGAGACACATGGAGTCTCCTATTGTTGATGAGAGGGACCACCACATCCACTTCAACTTCAGTGGGAACTCGACTAAATTGAATCAAATGTTGACACATTAATCCTTGTAGATATTTCTTGAACTTTGCACAGCGTTCTGGATTGTCTTGGCAAATCAAACAACCATCATGACCTCCTTTCAATAAATCGGCATTCTTCAATTCCTCAAACACCTTCTTCAAACACATCTTCAACTGATCCACCTCCATAACCAGACCTCCTTCTTCAATTAATGCATTCACTGATGATGACCCATGCCTCGGCAATGGATTATTAGCAATGTTGGGGACATCGGCGAAAGTTAACAGCTTCCGGTCAATTAATTCCTGGACTTTGCACTTAAAAGCGAAACAGTCTTCTGTGGTATGCCCGGGAGAATTAGCATGGAAAACGCATCTAGCATTCTCATTAAACCACGGTTTGGGGGGCCCTGGAACAGGCTTCAATTCTTTTGGCACCACTCTTCCATCTTGGATTAAATACGGCAGTAGACTAGTGTAGGTCATTGGAATAGGCTGAATTTCTTCCTTAGTATACTTGTGATAGTGCGGGCTCTTCTGTTGGACTAAACCCTTATTTTGATTCTTGATTTGTTGTTGTTGTTGTTGTGAAACTTGATTCTGAGGAACCTGAGTGGAATAGGGCATTGGCATTTGCATGGGTTGCTGATACGGCATACCGGGAAATTGCATAGCAGCCACATAGGGATATGACATATATGGAACCTGAATAGGAGCAGACCTAGTTGGTGGTCTTCCCCTTCCTCTACCTCTTGCTTCATACACAGCATTGGCTTCGGCCTCCTTCCTCTTGAAACCATTAAACGTCTTCTTCACTGCAGACGGTCCTACATTCCCTCCGGAAATCTTTCCAGTCATCAATCCTTCTTCAATCTTCTCACCCACCATCACCAGATTAGAGAAATCAGAGAAAGTGCTTCCAATCAACCTTTCATAATACTGCACGGGCAATGTTCCCATGAATAGATCATTCAACTCCCTTCGCTAAAGTCGGTTGAACCTCAAGCCACTTTCCACCTCTGAGCATACTCCTTAAACGATTCCCTCTCCTTCTGAGACATGTTCTGAAGTTGTACACGATTGGGGGCCATAGTGGTGTTGAAATGGTACTGCTTGAAGAAATCATTAGACAGGTCATCCCACGAGCGGATGTTTGACTTCTCGAGTTGCATGTACCAATCCAAAGATGCCCCTGAGAGACTATCTTGAAAGCAATGAATCATCAGCTTACTGTTCTTAACATGCGCCGCCATCTTGCGGCAATACATCCTCAGATGGGTGTCTGGGCAGCTCACTCCCTTGTACTTCTCAAAGTCAGGCACTTTGAACTTCGGCGGAATGACAACATCGGGTACAAGACACATGTCCGCAGCGCTCATACCAACAACATTCTTCCCTCTCAACTCCTTCATTTCCTCGGCAAGCTCCTTGCACATCTTTTGAGCGGCCACGTCCTGGAAAGGATTTGGATTACCCGCAGGCACCACATTCTGGTAGAACTGCCTCATGTAGTCATCTTGCTGATCTTCCTCACCTTGAGGAGTCGTGGACCACGATGCTCTTGCTCATCCTCCTCTTGCTTTTGCTCGTCATTCCCATAGTTTGGGTAGCGGCATGGGCGGCAGCTGCCCTTGGTTATCCTCCGTCAAGAAGTCACCGCATCCCATAAAACGGAGGATTAGGTGCTTGTACCGGAAATGGAGCATTTCTGGGAGCCCTCACGTTTCCGGTGACGACGGAAGGAACGATAGTAGTTGCGTTGTTAGCTTTAGCTACAATGGCGGCAACGGCGGCAGCAGCGGCGGTGGCCCGCTCTTCCTCTCTTGCATGCTGAGCCGTGAGCATCTCCACCAATTGATCCATCTTGGTATTCGTGAGTGTCGATGTCATCTTGCATGGCCGTCAGATCGCCTCGCATCGATCCATTGCTTAGCTCGTTCGTTCCGCCGGGTATTCAGCTTGAATCTGGCGAGAGAAAATGTAATGAGCTTGGTGTTCTCGTTTTTAATAACATGCATGATTATGTATGATTAATGCAAAATGATTATGATTGGTTCCCATTCTTAAGAATCTTTATGGACCCAATCACTTATAAGCAAACCGCACAACAAACGGATAAACAGCTTCTTCATTCTAATTATAAAAGTCAAGCATAAACATCAGTTTTTCTTGCGAAGAAAGTAAAGAGCAAGACTCGCAGGCCTGCTTTTAGTGTCTTATAGATACCATGAAGCTGGAAAATTCATAAAGGTTACAAAAGACTAGAAATGTTGGCCTCTTCGGGGCTTGAACTCCCTTATCTCCTTTTGAAAAAGATCCACCATGTCTCTGCAAAGGTAGATGAAATACTCCACTGCCGGGGGCACCTGGTCCTCTTCTAAGTCCTCGATGGCTGATTGAAGTCTCCATGGGACCTCCACCATCGCCAGTTACCTGCTGAATTCCACCAAACTTGAGTAATTGTCATACAAACTTTTATTTTGTTCTTCCAAAGTGAAAATGGTCTCTCCCCTATTCACCCAAAGCTCATTCTGACGTCGGGCTTCTTCTTGCCATCCTTCGCACTGGACTTCCAATTCCCCATAAGACGCTTCCCATCAGGCCACAAGGTCTCTCGCAGTATCCAAATCTTGAATCTTCCGAGCTAGTTCTTCAGAGTCTAAGTCACGTACCAAACGAGCTTTTTCCTTGAGGCGAGTTTCGCGTGCCAAACTAGATTCGATGTTTCTCAGTGCAGCTTTCAACTCTTGGATCTGAGTGTTAAGAGTTGTTTTCAGATCTAGCTTTGCTTTGATGGCTCGCTCTTCATCCGCGTAAGCTTGCCCTCTTTGTTGCTCAGCCTTGGCTAGCTTACGGTTGAATTCACTCAACTCAAAATTTGCCGCATCTAGATTATCTTTTACACGGAACTTTGCTTTTCTTTCCTTCTCTACCTGCTCTTGGCTTTTCAGAAGCTCCTCATTTCTCTCTTTGAGGCTTTGCATCAAATCATCCCTTTCTCGAGCAACACGAGTAGGGATAGCTTGTTGTCGACCCTCTTCCGCTTTCATCTCTGTAATAGTGAGTTTGAGTTTGTTGAACTCCTCAATAGGGACGTGAGTAACTTCAGGTTCTGGCACATCAAATGGAACTTCCACAATGAATGGCAATTTTACCTCCATTACTCTTCTAAGTATCCAGGACTCGTAAGGTTCTCCATCACCATTTCCTCTTTTTCTGAGTTCTACTCCCTTCCTATGAACTTGGGTCCAAGCTTTCTGCATCTATTTCAACAAGCCGAGGTCTTCCCTTCCGAAGTCTAATAAGATAAACTCTCTCAAAAATTCTTCCCTTGGTGCGGTTTCCATAGGACAACCCAATTGCTTGAGAACCAACCTAGGATTGTAGTTGATGCAACCTTGGGATCCGATCAATGGAACGTTAGGAAATGCCCCACAGTGTGTGATAACTTCCCACGTGTACCAATCTGGAGAGTACCAAAAAATGCCATTAGCGGTAAGAGAAGCCAACTTCTGAGACCAACTCAAATTCTCTAAGATTCTGACCCACGGTCCTCGCTGAGGGATATGAGACTTCAACCATGAATAGAGAAAAACGGAGCAATACATTACAACTCCTTTTTTCTTCTCGTATCGAATATGTATGTTGAGGAGCATGTTTGCAAGTAATGCAGGCACAGGGTTGTCCGAGAGAAAAACACCAATGGCAGGCTGACTTATGTAATCATCATCATTGCTGGGAAACAAAACCACCCCATAAATTAGTAAGGCTAAAACAGCGCTGAACGACATCCAATTTTCTTCTGACACTGCCAATTCTTCAGCTCTCTGTTCCAAAAATCTCCTTGAGATACCCTTTTCTACCAATTTTGGCCCTATTTCTCTGATAGGGAGGTGTAGAGCAGCTGCTACATCCTTTGCATCCAAGCATTCTCCTAACCCGGTAAAAGGAACATCATCTTTCAAGGGCCAATTCAATAACCTTTCAGACTCTTCAATTGTCGGGACTAACTGAAAATCCTGGAATGTGAAACACCGTAGAGGAGCATCATAAAAATTCACCAAGGCTTTCAGAGCATCATGATCAACCGTAACAGTTCTAAGATCCACCCATATCTAGCATGAAAGTTATTCAACTGAACAGATCTCACCTTCCTCCTGAGCTTCAACAGAGTTTGAGTATCAGGGATCTTGAATTTGAGATGAGGGTTATGCTTTTTGATTAAATCCATGTGTGATCCAATTGTTTCCAAGAATGAGTCCTTTAAAGATACCTGAAAATGGCAACACATATGATGAAAAATGAATGATTAATGCAAAATGCAATGCAAATGAGTTAAGATGATATCCAATGAAAATGTAGCTGTAGATCACATAAAAAAGTTACTGGATGGTTGGACATGGTTTCGACGCCTACTCAACAATTCCCCAAACAAGGTTGGTTCTAGTGATTTTATGCTAAATGCTTCTTGGAGTCTCAGATCCCCTTTTTAGATATATTATCACCACGCGATCGGACTACGTGGGGATAATACTTCCAAAAGTATACTCCAAGAAGCGGCTCTTAAAGGGATACTAAAAAATCCTTTGAGCGGTCGGTTTGTTTTGGACATCCTAATACTTAGAGTTATAGGCCTTTTGTCCAAGAATTATCATCCCGCACTATCGTACGGTGCAATAACTCCCTTAAAAAGACCAACTCTAAGTTGTAGTCTTCACGTCGATCCAAAAGACACGGATGTCTAGTGGACCTAAGTTACTCAACCACTCTAAGCTTATGTTTCCTAGAAGCCTGGGTATTGGGCTTATCTATGAATCATAACCAATAAATGCCCCAAAATCAAAATACATCACAGGATAGTAAATAAATATCAGAGCAAAAAATAAACACACAAGCGAAGAACTAAATTAGGGTTAACTCGCTTTAAAAATACATCCCCAGTGAAGTCGCCAACTGAAGCAACTCGATTTTAAAAAATCTTTTAATTCTCGAAAACTAGTGAAATCGCCACCTAATTTTATTTGTTCTAAAAAAGAACGGGAAAATATAGATAAAACCCCAAACAAGCGGATAAGGCGGTCTACGTGACCAAAAAGTGGGATCGGGAGTCGGTTATGTAAGGGGAAGGTATTAGCACCCCTTACATCCATCGACTCGACGGGACCCATTTAATTCTACGCTTTATGTATGTGTGTTTATTGCTAAGTTATGAATACCAAAAGAAAAGAATTTGTTTATTATTATTTTGAGTTTGGCACGGTTTCGTAACTGTGCCTACATATTCCTTGTGCAATGGGAAAGTCAAAACTCGTAGTTCCTCTTAAAAGGTTTTAAATTTGTTGTATTGATTTTATAAGAAAAATCATGCGTTTTAGACATCTCAAATACTTGAACTTGGACTTGTTTAGTTTGTTTGAAAATCTTTAAGTCCACATTCGTGTTTGAGATGACTATTGCACACTCTTTATCGGAAAAAAGTTTTTATGACCGCATATGAGCGATAAAAGAATTTGAGTGAGTTGAATTGTTTTTTATGTGGATGAAAAAGTACCGAACAACAAGACTAACGTCTTACGATTCAAATACTAGAAACCCAAGGAACTACTGTTCGAACGAATCGTCTATCACCCAAAACGGTTTTCTTGAGAAAAAGTGAAGTGAAACGAAATTCATGTTATTTAGAAGTCTTTAAGCAACTGGTCTAGCGTCCAACGACTTAAAGACTACAACTTTATTTAGGGGACAAGTATTTTAGCAATTGGTCTAGCGTCCAACGACTAAAACACTTGTACTTTATTATGAAAAAGGTTTTGAAAATGCACTCGACGTTGGATCGAGGTTTGAAACTTTAATTATGAAAGCATTCTGATACGCGTGCTGAGATGGAATGGAAACTTTATGATTAATCAAGTATATGGACTTAATTAACCTCGTGAGGATAGGTGCTCCTATCCCCAACCATGAAACCCTGGTGAAGCAACTCGATTTTTTCAAAAATCAAATTTGAATTTTCAAAAACACAATGAAATCGCCACCTAATTTTATTTGTTCTAGAAGAAGAACGGGAAAATATAGATAAAACCCACGAAAGAAAAGGATAAGACGGTCTACGAAATTAAGAGATATAGGTTCGGGAGTTGGTTATGCAAGGGGAAGGTATTAGCACCCCTTACATCCATCGTACTCGATGGTACCCATTTAGTTCAAAGTGTGGTTGTGTGTTTGTGTGAAAATGTTACGATCTTCTAAGTTTTGAAATGAGAAAGAAAGAGAGGAGAAATGTTTTTATTATTTTTGAGTTTGACACGGTTTCGAAACCGCGTGCCTACGTATTCCCTCGTGCAATGGGAAAGTCAAAACTCCGTAGTTCTTCTAGAAAATGATTGTTTGTTGATTGATTTTAAATGAAAAGACAAGTCGTCATTTTTAAAGGAGAAGACTCGTCTAACGTCCACAAGGTGTGATAAAGAATAAAGAACTACGCACCACCATGAGGGAGGGTTTGAGAACACCTCTAGTACTCAAGTGGAGAAGTCGAAAACCTTGAGAATAGAGGGAGAAGCATCTCAATTATAAAATGAACCATGTCTAATCTTGAAAAAGGGTTTAAAGGTAAAAGGTGCTTGGAGCGCACAAAAGATATTGAATGTGTTGGAATTGATTTTAAATTGTGGATGACAAGTATCGAACGTTATTATCCTCTAACGATTCAATACTCGAGATTGGTGATTGAGGTCAACCGATCATCTCTCATCCAAAATCTTTATTATGAAAAGAGTGAGGTGAAACAAAGTTCACTTTTATTAAGTGTATGGAATAAAGTATTTAAGTCATTGGGTTACCCTCTAATGGCCCAAATATTTACATTTTAATTAAATCGTCGGGCTATCCTCTAACGATTCAATTAAATACCATAACACTAACTTTTTGTAGAAATTCATTTTTGAAAATAACTCGACGTTGGATCGAGGTTTGAGAAGAGGACTCGACGTTGGGTCGAATTTTATTGAAAGTGTTTTAAATGCTTGGTGAATGGAGAAAGAATAGGATCGAGATAATTGTAAATAACAAATAAAATCGATAAAGCCCATACGAGGTGGCTAACACAAACGATAAAGCGATTTATATTGTGTAGGTGCATGCACGAAATAAATTTAACCGACTAATCAAACAAAATTTAATCGAGTAATTAGTTTAATAAAATTAATTAGATGGGCTAATCAATTTTAAATAACCTAATTAGATAATTAAATAATGTTTAACAAATCAATCAGTGTTTCATTGTAAGCCCAAGAGCAAGCGTGGTGTGTGCACAAATGTGTGGCCGTTGTGACGCTTCAAAGCTTTGTCAACTCAAGGTAGGAAAATGGCTCGCAATCGAGTATTAGTTTGAAATGTTTTGGTTTTGTGTAAGTGATGAATAATTAAATAAAATAAAACAATAAAATATTTACTAACTATTACATCATGTGGGGAATGGGGGTACAAATTTACAAATGGGGATTGAATCGAATAATTACAAGTGCTTATAAAATGTACAAATGAAATTATCATTTAATCAATTGATTTTTACTAGTTAAAATGGAAATGATTTATAGTGTTAAAAAAGAAAATAGAAGCTAAAATTAAAATAGAAAAGAGGGTGTGAATTAAATGATGGATGAAACAAATAGAAGTGGACAAAAGAGGCCCATGATCAAATTTACAAAAAAAAAAAAAACTAAATTTAATTATCAAATCTAGATCTAAATCCATAAAATAAAAATAAAAATTAATTAATAATAAAGTAATTAAAAAAAGTAAGATAATCCTAGAAAGAAGGAAAAAAACGCTTAACTCTCTAAAATTCTCATAAATGATTTTT
Source organism: Vicia sativa (assembly GCA_021764765.1). Classification (NCBI taxonomy): domain Eukaryota; kingdom Viridiplantae; phylum Streptophyta; class Magnoliopsida; order Fabales; family Fabaceae; genus Vicia; species Vicia sativa. Next base: position 107,328,826 of record CM038793.1, read on the forward strand.
ATTTCAAATAAATTACATAAAACAAACTAATTATCATATTTATTTTAAGAAATAAAAATAATAATAATAATAATAATAATAGTAATAATAATAATAATAATAATAAATGAATGAATGGAAGAGAACGTGGTGGATTGCCACCTCCCTCAAATTTCTCAAAGTTAGTTTTTTTTATAAACAAAAATTAATTAATTAAAAAAAATCAACAAAAATAGTATATGACTTATTCTATCCTATTTTTTCTTTTTTATTTTAAATTTATTTAAAAAAACATAAAACAAAAACAATTACTATTATTATTTATTATACATTTATTAAATATGTTAATAATAAAGCCAAAACAGATTTTACTCTCTCCAAGACTAAATCACACCTTTCCTCCTCTCATTCAAAAACACGATACGCTCTCTTCTCATAACAAAAATCCCTAATTCCCAATCAAATCGAAATGCCCCAAGTTCATCAACAGAAACTAGAATACAAAACACACATGATAAGGCATCAATTTCAACAATAAATCAAGATTCATGGTGGATCTACCAGGTATGAAAGTTCCGAGAAAACTGCAAAAAAGGTAAACCTTCTAATCTCTCTTCTCTGACTCTGTGCCAATCTGTTGCTTCTTTCATCTATATCTGCTTCATCTCCTTCTGTAATCTGGATTTGTGGTTTCAGGTTTTTGATCTGCTTTTCACTTTCTGGATGTGTTCGTCGCTTGTTGTGGATGGGTATGGAAGATGGTGATTTTGTATGTGAGGTGAGGGACGGTTTTGAGATAGCGGTGGTTTAGCAGAGGTTATGGGTTTTGTAACTTGTGTTGAGCATAAGAGTATTTGCTTGAGTGTTTGTTTATACGGAAGGTTGAAGAATGGTGTATGGTGGTGAAGGTTTATGGTCTGCTATTGAGATGTTGGTAATACGAGTGAGGTGAGTTTATGGTCCTCTCTTTGGAGAGGCTACGAGGTATGTTATATAGGGCAAATAAGATGAGGGTAATAAGCATGAGAGGATAAGGGTTGAGAGGATAAGTTCAAGGACAACTATGAGCTGTTAGAAGTGGAGCAGAACAATGGGATGGATAGGAAATGTTGTACTATTGTGAGCCGTGTAGAGAGTGGAGAATAAAATTGCAGAGTAGTGGGATGGAGGAGGTGAGTGGAATAGTGCAAGATGTACTGATGTTTTTTTTTGAATTTGTGTTTTGCAGGTTGGGTACAAGTTGTACAAGAGGTGGAGGAGGTGGATGGTGAACTGATGGTATCCTATGATGGCTGAGACCGCAGAAAAGAACAAACAGTAGCAACAACCTATTTTTCTCTTTTTTTTTTCTTTAAATTTGTACAGAATGTTAATAAAGAAATAAGAACTATATAATTTTTATTTTTTGTCATGATAATAATAGAGAAAGAATGACACAAATTCAATCTAAAAAAAAGGTTACTGCTAAATTTATTCTAACTACTATTATAAAAAAAAAGTCTATTTCTAAAAAGAATAAAATTCCAACAAGAGTTAAAAAAATAAAATTAAATAAATAAATAAAGTTAAAAAGAACAATTATTATGACTTTAGTATAAAAATCAATTAACCCAAAAGAATGGTTAAGGTGTATAATTTAATTTAAAAAAATGTAATTAATTAAAAAAATGTAAATTTAAATAGAAACGAACTAAGCTATTAAATGAATAAATTTCATTAATGGTAAAAAATAATAATGCAAAAAATGTCTACTCTAATGAAATGATCATACATGAGTAGAGGAATAAAAAATAAACTCTTTTTTTGTGATAAAAAAAAAAAGAGTGAGATAATACAATTGCGATGAATGAAGATTTTATTAAAAATTCTGATCAAATAATAAAATATGATGTGATAATGTGATTGAAAAAAAAATTGGGCTTAAATTTAGGTGTGACACCGGTGCATGGAAAATTGGTATATAGACCAATGTTATTTTCGGGTTATGATTGATTAAAGCAACAAGGGCTTTAATCAAACTCGTGAGGATGGCCAGGCCCATCCCAACTATGAGACCCTTTAAGAAATCGGCATATGAGCAAAACAACGATGAAATCGAATTGATTTTAATTTTAATTGTGTGCAAAGTGTACATTGGTGAATAAATACTGAATGAGTAAATAAACAGACAAAAATACCATACAATACAATCGAAAATTTAAATAATTATTAAAGATTCCGAAAATTTAAATAATAATTTAAATAAATTAATTGAAATAGAATAAGTTCAGAAATAGCCTGGATTGTAGTGATTCCGCGAAGTAAAAAAGAAAACCATCTGATCTTTGACTGGTCCAAAATACCTCCACGCACTAACGAACCGAGTACCACAACTTCCAACCCAAAATACTCCGACGGTCCCAAACAAAAAAATTATACCACATGGATATTCTATCTAATATTAATATTTTTTTTAAAATAAAATTATTTAAGAATAACAAAATAAAATAAAAATGATTTTTTCTATTATAAAAAAGGTGGTGACACTTGTCACCACCAGATTTAATATAAAATAAAAAGAAAAAAATAAATTTTGTTTTGTATTTTTTAGGAAATAATTAAACAAGAAAATAAAGTTTTGGGCAAAAATCAGAATCTGTTCCTCATTCTCTCACGCACTCATCGTCCTCTCCATCTCTCGCTTTCCTCACAAACCCTCATCGGTCTCTCTCGCCACGATCGCCCCTCACCATGAACCCTCGCCGCTTTTCACCGACTCTCTCATCTCGCCGCCGCCGCCGCCTCCTCCTCGCGATACAAATGTAACTCGCCTCTCTCTCTCGAACTCACCGCTCTCTCATCGCGATCCGTGGTTACCGAACTCTCTCTCTCGAACTCACCGCCTCTTGCTGCTTTTACTGATTTCTTGAATGTTTGCTTTGATTTGTGTTTCTGTTTACAGGCTTACAGATTGTTGGAAAAAACTGAAAGGGAAAAATGAAACCCTAGGCCCTATTCGGTGACGGCGACGTGATGCAATGCGAAAATGAGAGAAAAAATGTGGAGTGAAGGAGAAGGATGGTGACAGAGTTCGCAACCTCTTCGTCAAAACCCGGTATTACCTTTCTGATCTTCTTCTTCTTTCTCGAAATTTAGACTATGATTTTCTGGAAAAAAATGAATTCTGAAGGTGTTTGGTTTAGAAAATGATGAGTATTGCTTGCTTGTCTTTGTGTTTTCTGGGATTTAGAACTGTCTTTCGGTTTGTTATATGTTATTGCTAGCTTGCTGTTACTCTGCTTTTTTGAGTTTTTGAATGGCTGTTGAACTTGCTGGTTTTTTCTGGTTTACATCAGTAGAACAGATGCTTCATGGTTTGTTTTTTGGTTTGTGAGAATGAACCGATACTACACTGGTCTTGCTTTACTTTTTTAGAACAGATACTAATACTCTGGTTTTTTTGAAATGGGTTGGTTTTGGGATCCTTGTGTTGTGTAAATTTTCTGTCTGCTTCTTTATGATATATCTGAACAGATATCCACACCTGTGTCTTTTCTTCTATCTCTGTTGCTTGTGCTGGTTACTAATAACCATGTTGTCTGCTCTGCTTTTCTGAATTTTTGGCTTGCATTAGTTGCTAATAACCATGTCAGAATGATGGTTTTCGAGTTTTAATCGCTTCCGTGGCTCATAACCAATATCTTCGTTATGTTGACTTTAGTCTTGCTGCCTATTGCCTTGGATTTATGCTTGCTGCCTGTTGGGACTTATATTGTTGGATTATACCTACCGCCTCGTTGGAAATTAAACTGTTGCCTTGTACTTGCTGCTTGTGGGAATCGAACTGTTGCCTTGATTTATGCTCGTTTGTGAACCGAGTTAGCTCGCGATTTGCAAATAAGCTGTTTTTTCGCCGATGATTAATCTTGCGCAAGGTTATGAGGTTTAGCATTTAAAACCTGATTCCCGCCAAACACCTAATGATGAGTCTGAAAAAAGAATAATTCTTTTGATAATTTCTTGTATTTGTTCATGTTTATGTTTGCTAACCAAATTACTTTTCCTTGTTTCATGAATGGCGGCAACGGTCGAGTGATTGGGCATGAAGATGAAGAGGTAACTCAAGATAACCGCGAAGTTGAAAGGCTTGCAACTAAAAAAAAAGCCAAGACACTTAGAAACTTCAAGACTTTCCTTGTAGAAATTGCTTTAGAAATTTGTAAATCTTGTAACAAAAATCAACTTTGTATGTAAATACAATTGTAATCTCGTTTTGCTTGAATGGATGTTGAATTTGTAAAATCCCAACATTACTTGTAACCACTTGGATTATTGATTGGAAATTTAATGGAACTTAAATCAATACTTGCAAATGTTACAAATCATATAACTCGTAGGGATTGACGTAACGTTTAAGCACATTGCAACAACATATTCAAACTTGTAATCGCATTTCCTTTGAGCCTTGTAAATGAGAAAATGGCTTGAAGTTTGGATGGACTTGTACCAATTATTCCTTGTATCTTGCAATTAATATAGAACTTAGATGTACAAAATTGGCCTAAAACTCAAATATTTGCATAGATCATAAACCTTTAAACAAACTTGAAAGAAACCCAAAAATGGAGTAATTGAAACCATAAATCATGAATTCTAAGAAACTCAACACCGTGGACCTTGGCATTGAATTCCCAAACAAATTGTTCGTTCTAAGTCGCTTGAATCACTTGAATCGACATTCAAATTAATCTTGGTTGACACAAGAAATAAAGCATGAAGGAATGTTCCAAGAAAATTTATGGTAATGAGGGTAAATTTTGGGGTGCGACAGAACTGCATAGACTGATAGTCATCTACGGCTTGATGAGCCAAATGATCGGCTACTACACTTCCTTTGATCGCTTTCTGAGAAGTGTACTGGATGTCATATTCGGTCAAGATCATTTGCCATCTTGCTATTCTTCCGGAGAGAGCTGGTTTCTCAAATATGTATTTTATCGGATCCATCTTGGAAATCAACAAGGTAGTGTGAGTCAACATATACTGTCTTAGTCGGCGAGCAGCCCAAGCCAAAGCGTTGCAAGTTTTCTCGAGCTGTGAGTATCTTGTTTCACAGTCGGTAAACTTTTTGCTAAGGTAGTATATTGCATGCTCTTTTCGACCAGACTCGTCATGTTGCCCCAACACACACCCCATTGAGTTCTCTAACACTGTCAAGTACATGATAAGAGGTCTTCCTTCGGCGGGCGGCATCAGGATAGGAGGATTCTGTAGGTACTCCTTGATTTTGTCAAAAGCGATTTGGAAATCGTCATTCCATTCTACCACTTGATCTTTCTTCAGTAACTTGAAGATTGGCTCACAAGTAGCAGTTAGATGTGCAATGAATCTGGCAATGTAGTTCAATCGGCCCAAGAAACCTCTGACTTCCTTCTCGGTGCGGGGAGCTGGCATCTCTTGAATGGCTTTAACCTTGGCGGGGTCAACCTCAATACCTTTTCCACTGACAACAAACCCTAAGAGCTTACCGGATCTGACTCCAAAGGTGCACTTGTTGGGATTAAGTCTCAGTCTGTACTTTTTCAACCTATCAAACAATTTCCATAGATGATCAAGATGCTCTTCTTCAGTATGTGATTGAGCTATCATGTCGTCGACGTAGACCTCTATCTCGTGATGAATCATGTCATGAAATAATGTCACCATAGCACGCTGGTAAGTGGCGCCCGCGTTCTTCAGTCCGAACGGCATAACCTTGTAGCAGAAAGTGCCCCACTGTGTAACAAAAGTAGTCTCTCCATGTCTTTAGGAGCCATTTTGATCTGATTGTAACCGGAGAAACCATCCATGAAGGAGAAAACCTTATGCTGAGTGGTGTTGTCAACCAGAACATCAATATGAGGAAGTGGGAAATCATCTTTTGGACTCGCTTTGTTCAAATCTCTGTAATCCACACACATTCGTACCTTGCCATCCTTCTTAGGTACAGGCACCACATTTCCAACCCATTGTGGATAAGAAGTAACATCTAAGAAACCTGCGTTGAAATGCTTCATAACTTCAGCTTTGATTTTCTCTGACATCTTAGGACGCATGTGACGGACCTTCTGTTTCACTGGGAGAAAACCTTCTTTTGTCGGCAAACGGTGCACCACAATATCAATGTCTAGACCTGGCATGTCTTCGTATGTGTAACACGGTGAACTGACTTTGTAGGTTTTCGTATCGCAAATGTGCGGATAGCAAGAGTCGCCACCGATTTTTATTTTATCTAATTAAGGGAAGGTAAAAAGTATAGAAAAAGACCTTCGTTAGATTCTGAGTAAGGGAGAAGGTTATGAAAAGGGAAGGTATTAGCACCCCTTTCCATCCGTAGTTATCTACAGGCTCTTAGTTGCTCTTAGATCACCTTTAAAATTTGCTTTCTGTGTGTTTGACAAAAATGTTTTGAAAAGGCATTTCGCTTTGACTTTGTAATGATTCATTTAGGAATGTATACAAAGTGTTTGGAAATGTTTCGTTTTTAAAAGAGTTTGAACTTTGACAAAAGTGTGAGGTGTGAAAAGTATTTGATTTGAGCAAGCAACTAAAAGTCTTATTACCTACCTTAATGGTCGCTTTTGTGTTATTTTACGCCTTTAGAATAGCGCTATCCATACCATTAGTTGGTAGGTAACTCATTTGTTGGATGTAAGCGGACATCAAGGGACATCGGATGGTCATAGAAAGCAACTTGTAGGAAGTATCCTAGCACATTCAAGGGACTATCATCATTTTCGTAGGCGACAATCGAGGGTCAAGATCATGTATTCGTAGGCTACATCGTGGGTCTATGATCTTTGTATCGAAGGGACTATGATGATTTGTTTTGAAGGCAACGGTGCTAGAATACCTCTACGTTCGAGGGACATGACCATTTGAATTTGTAAAGGCAACGAGAGATAATTACCCTAAGGGGTGCATGTGTGAAAAGAGTGTGTTGATTCAGATTCATGTTATCTTGAAAATTAGAGTGAGCTATGTTCAATTTTAGTCTTGCCATACACGCCTAATTACTAACAGTTTATGAAGTGCGGAAATTAAAATGCGGGAATGTAAAGTGCGGAAAGATAAATCCTACGCTATTACATGGCTTTGGGGCAGATACATAATTTAAAAATGCGGAAAATAAAAGCCCTAGTTAAGCTATTACATCCCATAAGCAGTTACATAATTGGAAAAAAGAAAACAGTAAAAAGAGATCGTCCGAAACGAGATAACCTGTGAAAAGATGAGAAATCGGAAAATACGAGGAAATTGAACAAGAGAAAAATGTTAGCAAAAATGACAATTTTTAAATGAGAAAAATATTTCATGCTGGAAATAACATTAATATGCTAAAATAATTTTTTGGGATTTTTTGGCATTAATTTAATAATTAAAAACTAAATAAAAGTGATTTAAATGATAAATTAGTAATTAAATTAAATATGCATGCAAAATAATATTTTTTAATTTTATAAATTAAATAAACATTTTCTGGAAATAATGCAAAAAGAAAAATATTTTTTTGGTGTTTTTAATGCATGATTAAAAATTGTTGAAATTAAATTAAAATGCATGAAAATATTAAATAAAATATGAAAATAATTGAAAAAATGTTAGAGTTTGTAAAAAGAAGAAAAACAAGTGGTCCTGGTGAGAATCGAACCAGTGACCTTGCTTTCACAAACCCAAAGCCATGACCAACTGAACCAGCGCGCGTTACTGTTTGGAAACCGGAGCGAGTGGATTGTAAGCAAGTGTCACTTCCTGGTTGCATCGTCCCCGCGCCAAACTTTATCTTCTTCGTTTCAAATATTTGAAAATTCTGCGTCGACTTTGGTTCGACGCTATGGCCCCTGCTAACATCAAAATCATGTACAAGCAATATAAATGAAATCTAAAACCATGGTTCGATCTGCTTGGTCCACGATCACCGAGGGCATCGGTTTGTTCCAATTTATCATATTAAGAGAAACCCTAAATCGTGGCCAGAAACCCTAGCTATGGTGATTCGTGTTCCAGGCCATAGAAACTCAATTAAACTGCCCAGAAAGCTTGTAAACTTCGGTCTAATCACAAAAACAACAACAAATCATGTTAAAAATGCATGAATAATGGAAATCGATTTTGAGAAAAACATGAACAAACCAAATTCGGATTTCGTGATTCTTGATGCTTTTGGACAATGTGAAGGTCTGGATCGATTCAGGAGGTATCAAGGAATGTGTTTGGATGCTTGGAATCAATTGAATCGAGCTAGAACTGTGGCTGCTAGTAGCTTGTATAGCACGGTTTTTTTGAGTTTGAATAGGGTTTCTCCAATTTTTCTACCCTAATTCGTGGCATGTATTGTATATATATAGTAGATGGAATTGAGTCGATTTGAGGAAGAATTAATCATCAATCAATGCAAAATATATTTGATTTTGTACCAAATCAAATTTTCTCTTCTTTGATCAATTTCAATCAATTCTTGCCATATCCAATCAAATTTCGAAATTTGCTGGCTTTATTGGGTTGCTTGGATCTCAAGGAAGAGAGAAAAATCAAATTTGCAATTAATTTTGATTTTATACTTTATTTTTGAATTTAATTTGTATTTAAATGAATAAAATACAAATTAAATAGAAAAATAAAATAAAAATTCGTGGCATTGGGCTTGGATATTCCTAATTGTATAAGGAATAAGTTTGGATGAAGAAAAAGTAAGCCCATTTGCAAAATTTTTGATTTTTAGAAGTATCTCTCTTTGTGCACTTCTTCAAAATTGCCCAACTTGTGAATGGTGTATCTTGCTCAATTTTCCACATTTTTTAGTGTTCTTGGAATTTTTCGAAATCTCTAAGAGTCATCTAACCAACCTCTTTGGTTTCATCTCAATTGGAGTTTCCATGCTCAATATATCTTCAAAACAAAATGTTGACTTTTTGTTGACTTTGAAAAGGACCTGTAATATTTTGATCCATACCTTCCAAATGAAGCATTTTTTGAACATTCTTGTGTGACATGAAGTTGTAGAGAATTGAATTTCCTTCAAAACAAGAGGTGGTGGAAAAAATTTTGAGAAAGTATGAAGAAGTTATGCTCACTCAAAGTTTGGTTGACTTTTCACTAAGAAACCCTAATTTAGAAAGTTTGACTTTGGGCAAATCTTGAGTTTTCTTGATGAATCATGATCAACCCTTGATCAAATGATGAATGTAACTTCAAAATGAGGATGTTGACCAAAAATTATGAAGTTTGACGTATGTTGACCACAGTTGACTTTTTGTCCTATACAATTGATTTTCAACCATCCGAGCAATTGTCCGAGGAAACTTGACTGGAGGCTTGAAACTTGACATGGAGAATCTTTGAAGCATATGAGGAGGCATGAAGACCATTGGAGATGTTGGAAACTCATCTTGATCGAGAAATACCAAACCCTAGTTTGGGTTGATTGTCTAGGAGAGGGTTTGTCCGATCAACCTTGAAGAATCTCGAGCATGGATGTATGGAATATCTTGAGAAGATGGAGGGAAAATTTTGGAGTATGACAAGATGACCAAGAAAATACCTCAATATAGTCTCGTAGCATCCGAACCAATCTCTTTGACATCGCTTCAAGACCCGCCCTATCTTGATCTCTTTTCGTCTTCATCAAGACCCAAATTCACAACCTCAACCTACTCTTCGTGGTCAGATAACTCGTTCTTTCAGAAAGCATCGGACAAGTTCTCCGGCACTTCACAATCTTCCTCACCTTCATCTTCGGCTTGGTAGATCGGATTATCAAGTCATATTTAGCAATAGCATAGTCATATCAACGAGATTCGAGTGATTTTGCGTGTATCACGGTGTGTGTAAGAAACACATAGCTTTTTGAAGGGGTGATAAAGTAAAAGAAAGAAAACAACAAATAATGCAAAATTCCAACGATTTTATTGAATGAAAATATGCAAATGATAGATAATAACCCTCACAAACGAGCCATGATACCCCGGGTAAGGCACTAGGCTTTAGAGTTTATTGCTCAAAACATAGAAAATACGAAAAGCAAAACAAAAACAAGAGCTATTACTCCTGTCTAAAGGAGATTGGTATGACGTCTTCAGTCTTCCAATTGCCGAGTCCGTTGTCGGGAGTTGGGAAAATCCACTTGCTGATGTCGAAGTCGTTGTAGTCGTCTTCTATAGTATGGATTCCACTCTGGCTGATGCGGAAAGGAAGATGGCCGGCACGTTCGCGGCGTATCATCTTCTGACCTTTGATGGTGAAGCCTAAACCAGTCTTGTCGGATTTGAAAGGAAGATCAGGGAGCTGTCCCCAAATAGTACTACCTCCTTCTTCAACAGCAGCTTGAGCATCCTTCAACGAGGCCATCCTAGGCGGAGCTTTTGTAACTTTAGGAGTGACGGAAGAGTCAACAGGCATGACTCTGGGGATTGTTTCAAAAGCTTGACAGGGAGTCTCGAAGAATTCACCCTCCACCTCGAGGTATCAGAACGACTGTAGATGATTGACCATGTATTCCTCTTCACCACATATCGTGAACAACTTTCCTTTCACCGGATATTTCGACTTTTGATGGTAGAAGTAACCCCCCATGTATCCAAGGGCCCGAGTAGGCAAGAGTAAGTGGACGGATGTCCATGACAAAGAAAGTAGAGTCGAAAGTCCGGGAACCGACTTTAATCGCGTGATGAGCTCTCCAAGTCGCTCGCCTAGAACCATCAAAAGCTCTCACAATTATGTCATCGGGCTTCGTAACCAACCCTTCAACATCAAGTCGGTCAAAAGCGTCTTCGAAGGATATTCGGCGTAACCGTATCCACCAAAACATGAGACAATGTAACGCCTGCATTCAATAGAGATGTGCAAGGCTTTGTTGTGTTTTCTTCCCAAGTAGAGTTAGATCAAGATCGAGAAGCCTAGGCCGTTGTTGGCAAACTGTGCTAGCAATACAAACTTCAAATTGATCAAGAGTAGTGTCTTTGCAGACGTGAGCATTCTTCGAAACTTCACCAAGGCATTAGCATGAGCCTCGAGCACAAGAGCAGAGCAAGCATGGAGATCTTGGACGAGTCTCACAACTGCTCCACAACATTGTAGTCACTCTTCGTGATGATCTTCGCATTTCCTCCATTTCTTGTTGGAGGTGTCTTCAAGAACTTCCTTTGGTACTGGTCGAAAGGTGATGAGTCACGGTTCTTTCCTCTAGTCTCGAACTGTTGAATAGCCGGAATGCGAAATGGAGTCACAAAGTTGTCATTGGAGGAGAGATTTCTGGAGAGAATACTTTTCCGGTTCTGGTCACCTTACTTGATCCGGTGATGTTGTCAATGTCAGGAATGGTAGCTTCAACTTTAAGATCTTCAATGGTCAGGGGGTCTTGCTTGACGCCATGATAGTAGACATCAGCTCCATAGTTCCAAGGGATAGCCTTGTTAGAGGAATATGGAACTGGTTTGGGAGAAGTAATGATGAGAGGTGCCACTCTAGGCACAGGATCAGCAGAGGAAATCCTTATTGTGTTAACATTAGCATAGTCTTCTGGGAAACCGTCACCCCATCCGGTCGCCTTAACATCTTCGATTGGAATCTTGTAGCTCTCAGGAACATTATACTTCACCATGTAGTCGAATTTTCCACTTGGCTGCCCCAAGGTATCCCATGCGGACGGTACAACTTCATTCACATCTTCGATCTTCAGTTTATTAGACATGTCTTCACACATGCTCTCCATAGGTGGTTTCAGGAATAGTATTTCACGGTTATCCATCATACATTGAACACGCCTTCTCACCATGCACAACCATCGTGCATGGGCACCAACGAAATTCTCGGCATCCTCGATTGCACGGCATGCAGAAGTTCTTCTTAATACCATCGAGGAATGGTCAAGTCATCTATGTTGAAAACATAAGTATCCTCACCGACAACATTAGAACTTTTGTCATGGTTGGGCATAGGAGCGTTGATCACGTTCGGAGTCTCAACAGGAGGGTCAAACTCAATCTGCTTAGCTTCAATCATATCTTGAATCTTGTTCTTCAGAGCCCAACAGTTGTCAGTATCGTGCCCTGGGCTGTTAGAGTGGTAAGCACACTTAGCATTAAGATTGTATCTCGGAGAGGAGGTGTTGACACTTTGAGGAGGATCCTTCAAAGTAATCAGCTCTGCTTTCAACATGTGTTGCAATGCTTGCGACAATGACATGTTAATCTTCATAAACCGCCTCGTGGCGCCTGCCACGCCGTTGTCTCACCGAGGTCAGCCGATGTAGGATCGAGATCACAACCGCCTCCCACGATTGAGCACGATCCGCCTTGGCTCGCTCGACCATACACAAGATTAGGTTCTTTCTTAACACCAAAAGATCTCTTCGCAGATTTGATGACGACTCTACTCGAATCTTCCTCACTCTTGATACCACTTCAATGCGCCTCCCACAATATCACTCGTGAATCCGGTCAAGAGTTTCCAATCGATGATTGAAGAATGGACCCATCGTTCCCATAAACATATCAACCAACTCCCTATTGGACAAGGGTGGTTGAACTCACCGCTAGATCTCTATTTCGAGCATATTCCTTGAACTTCTCATCACAACCCATAGACATGCCGTAGTTGCATGCAGTGGTGTCAATTCAAGATTGTACTCATAATTCAGAGAAAGCGTCCATAAGTCACCCAAGTACGGATACGGTCATTCTCTAGTCGATAATACCACTCCAATTGAATTCCGACAAACCTCTTGAAAATAATGCATCCACAACTTTCTATCATCGTGGGGATTGATCTTCCAACATAGGACTTCGATGCGTTTGACAAGACATGCCATCATACTTGGCAAAAGTTGGAACTTTGAACTTGGGAGGAATCACCACACCAGAACAAGACTCAAATCATCAAAATTCAGCCCCGACATCTTTAGATTTTCCACCGCGATTCGACGCTCCCAAGTTGCTTGTACTTGTCATCCTCATCGAGTATCGGTCATTGTCATAGTGATCCTCTCTCTTTCTCGTGCTCACGGCTACCTTCTTCATCGCCTGACACCTCATTCTTGACACTTCCTTCCGAGAGCTCTATTCGATGACCACTTTAGGACCACCTTGTATCGCCCGCCCATGTTGAGAACACCAACGACCTCTTCTTTCTGTTGATGAGCTTCTTCAGATCCTCTGGCCTGGACCAAGCGGTGAACATCTCCTGAACCGAGCATTCGAGCTCAAGATCTTTGACATTGTTCAAGAGCCATTTCGCTAAAATAAATAGCGAAATGAGAAACCAATCTTCAATGTACCGTTATGAGATGTTATGCCATGATATGCGATGTTTATGCAATGCAATGCAATGTTTTCAAGGACCTTAGAGATTTAAATTTGTTAAACAAGCATGAACAAACATTTATTAGTTCTCTTTTTATTCTTTTCTTTTAAGTACAAAAGATAGTTCAAAACAATAAAAGAAAACAAATAAATCCTAAAGCTCTAAGTCTCCCATGGGCGCTTCCTCTTGGTGCCGAGGTAGGCGCTGATGTTTTGCCCTCGTGAAGTAACTTGGTCAACTCTAGCACTTTCTTCTCGCCAGAAATCGAGCTTCAAAGGTATCCCTTTCTTCTTAAGTCGAATCCGTGATCTCTTCAAGTCTTCAAAATCAGGCATGTGTGATGGAGAATCAAGATAGGTATGTCACCTATAACAACAGTTCCATAATTACGGTAAAATAGGCGTGAATGGCATCATTAGGTTTTGAGCTCGAGCTCTCACCCATTTGAGGTAAGGTTCCCAAGGAATGGAGTTTTGTGCCCCAAAGTCTTGGTATCGCTTCTTTACCATGCCCCAAGCGTATGAACCTTCGCTTGCACTCGAGATCGTGGTTGTAGTCAACACCTTCGAGCCAAAGAAGAGCTAGGGGTAAGTAATACCTCCTTATACCAAGTAGTGGTACATTAGGAATTCTCCATAACGCTCAATGAATGTGAAGTCCTTTTGAGAGAAAAGATTCCAACGGATATCTAAAATGTGAAGTCCTGAGACCACTTCAACCTTTGCTCATTCTTCAAAACGATGGAGGAAGGTGTGAAATAAACCACCGGAAAGTAACGGTATGCAACACATGAGAGTTCCTTTGTCTTTAGTAGTACGAGTGTGGAGAGAATGATGTCTCCAAGTAAAGTAGGCACTGATTGCGAGTAAGAAACAACTTGATGGTGCCGACATCTATGAATTGATCCGAGTTAGGAATAGAACCAAACCATAGATTAGCAAGGCCACAATATCTTCAAATGCATGGAAACTCATAACTTTGAGGAAATATCTTTCTTTATCGTGAACTTAGCAAGTAAACCCTTAACTCCGCTTCTAGTTTCCCAATTGGCTTCAATGTCCGAGCGCTTAAGATGTAAGGTCGATGTATGTCTTCGCACTGGAACCTTTTCTAAACCTTGAATGGCATTTGGTCAAGAATAGGTATCCCAAGTAGCTTAGAGAACTCTTCCAAGGTAGGAACTAATTGATAATTTGGGAATGTAAAGCAATGGTGTTTCGGATCAAGAACCGAATAGACATGCATCATATCTTCTTCAAACCCGAGATAACCAAGTCAAGTAGATAACCATGTCTCTTGATGAACTGGCATGGTCGGAATTCTCAAACCAATTGAGTGAGAAGGTATACCCATGAAGTTGATTCGATGGTTTTTCGAAGCCATAATACCTACAAAACAGAGCAAAGATAAACCTAGGTCCTTGAAATAGTTAGAAATGATATGCAATGCGATGATGTCATGATGTCATGTTTAGCACACACAAACAATTCACACAATGAGCCTTGGTTTAAGGCTTGCATGAGGTATAGGTGATTACCCCACCAAAAGTTTGAGTTGGTTCATCCTGTCCTATAATAGTAACCGGTTCTAGGAATCTCACATCATTGATCTTTCTCGAGGCGCTTATTTCAACACGACTACCAAGTGGTCGATCAAAATATCCCAAAAGTCCGATCTCAATGAGCGTAGTATCGAGTATCACCAACCTTAGTCCAAGATCAAAGCCGCCATCTCACTACCTTCTAATGGCCAAGATGGGTCAATTAGGTTCTAAAAGTTTAGTTAGTGCTCGATGACACCACGCAGAAGCCAAATACTATCCTCAACTTGGAAATGAAGAGTATCAGGACATCCAAAGTGTCACACTAACGTAGCCATCATGTTGACCATTTTGATATACGCCTAACGGTCGCGAAGATTTATTTCTACTTACCTAAAAGGAAACCCGATCCCGTGTGGATCCCCACAAATATAATACCCAAGCAACCCTTAAAGTAAAGCATACAAGTCAAACAAAAAAGTAAAGATGATCTAAAAACCCTAAGGCATTCTCTTTAGAGGTGTCTATCTCAAGAGTCGCCAGTAGAATACTTGAACCCGACTTTGAGATTTTTGTATCGCAAATGTGCGGATAGCAAGAGTCGCCACCGACTTTTCTTTTATCCAATTAAGGAAGGTAAAAGTATGTAAAAGACCTTCGTTAGATTCTCGAGTAAGGAGAAGGTTATGAAAAGGAAGGTATTAGCACCCTTTCCATCCGTAGTTATCTACGGCTCTTAGTTGCTCTTTAGATCACTTTAAAATTGTGCTTTCGTGTGTTTGAAAAAATGTTTTGAAAAGGCATTTTCTTTGACTTTGTAATGATTCATGTAGAATGTATACAAAGTGTTCTAAATGTTTCGCTTTGAAAAGAGTTCAACTTTGACAAAATGTGAGGTGTGAAAAGTATTTTGATCGAGCAAGCAACTAAAAGTCTTATTACCTACTCGTAATGGTCGCTTTTGTTTTTTATTCCTTTAGAATAGTGCTATCCATACCATTAGTTGGTAGGTAACCCTATTCTGGATGTAAGAGGGACATTCAAGGGACATCTGATGGTCATAGAAAGCAACTCAGAAGTATCCCAGCACATACTAAGGGACTATCATCATTTTCGTAGGCGACAATCGAGGTCAAGATCATGTATTCAGAGGCGACATCGCGGGTCTATGATCTTTGTATCAAGGGACTATGATGATTTGTTTTGAAGGCACAGCATAGGATACCTCACGCTCGAGGGACTTGACCATTCGTATTCGTAAGGCAACGGAGAGAATTACCCTAGGCAAGTATGTGAAAAGAGTGTGTTGATTTGTATTTATCTTGGAGTTAGGAGTGTTCTATGTCCAATTTTATCTTCCATGCACTATTACTAGCGCTTTATAGGGTGCGAAATTAAATTGCGAAACTAAAGGCGGAAAGATAAAGTCCTACGCTTATTACATGGCTTTAGGGCATATAATTGAAAATATGGAAAATAAAAGCCCTAATTAAACTATTACATCCCATAGGCAATTACATAATTGAAAAGAAAAGCAATAAAATCTTCCGAAATCTGTATAACTGTGGAATGGATGCAAATGAAACTAAGAAAATTGCATAAGAGGAAAATGTTAGTAAAAATAAGTATTTTTGAATGAGAAAAGTTTTTGTGTTAATAATAACATTAATATGATAAAATAAATTTTTGGTAATTTTGGAATTGATTTGATAATTTAAAACAATTAAAAGTCATTTAAACAATTAATTAGCAATTAAATTAAATATGCATGCAAAAATAATAATTTTTATATTAAAATTGAATAAACATTTTTCTCGATGATTATGCAAAAATAAATATTTTGGTGTTTTTAGATGCATGATAAAAATGTTAAAGATAAAATAAATGGATGGAAAATATTAAAGAAAAAATAGAAAAATATGAAAAAGAGTTAGTTTTGTAAAAGAGAAAATAACATGGTCCCGACCAGTTCGAACCTCGCGGACCTTGAGAGCATCTTCATACCAACGCTTTAACCACTGAGCCAACGTTCTTTGTGTTTGAGATTTCAAAGGATTGTTTTTGGTTTACGTGTCATGACTTTTTGAATTCAACGACAAACGCTAAGTGGACCCTGTTGAACGAATGGACAAATCGAAAGACGCAGACTCATACGACGCCTCGCCTCGAGTCAGGTCAAGTCCACCACGGGA
This sequence comes from Vicia sativa, assembly GCA_021764765.1. Lineage (NCBI taxonomy): Eukaryota > Viridiplantae > Streptophyta > Magnoliopsida > Fabales > Fabaceae > Vicia > Vicia sativa. Next base: position 107,345,854 of record CM038793.1, read on the forward strand.
GCCCTAGCTCGGTACTGCCTCTCCATGAAAGTAAGATTTTTAAACTTGCAAATAACTAATAAAGAGTAGGGGACCCACTTCTAAATCAAATGCGAACACGATGGTGGTGTTCTTTCCCCGAAACTTCCCAGATAAACCGGTCAACCAAAAACAGTTCAAGATGCCCTAGCTATGGTGATTTATGTTTTCTACGTAAGCTTGCATGAGATGCATCATTCATGGTCTAATGAGTGTCTCAATCCATACAAAACAAGCAAAACGACATAATGCATGAAACACTAAAAATCAAATTCAAGGAATTTACCAAACCTGTGGAGAGCTAGTCATTCCCGACCGATGGTTTGGCTTCGAGTAAGGATGATTGCTTGTTGGGATGTCGGAACAATTGAGTGCTTAGAACCTTTGAACCGGCCGAGAATGGAATTCGATTTCGCCAACTTTCTGGAAAATTTTAAAAAAGTGTTGGGTTGTTGTAGGGGCTAGTTTGTCCTCGCTTTGTGCGCATGTTTGGTATTGTAGAGTGAGGAATGAGTGCAAAGAGAGTGAAAAAGATAAGGTATTCAATGTGATATTAATTTTTTTCAATTAAAATCAACCAAGAAAATTTTCCATGCTGAAATTAAATTGGCAAGTATCAGGGCTATTCAACTTCAAGTTTGATAAAAATCCAATCCTTTTGAAAATA
>CM038793.1:107346638-107664291 GCA_021764765.1 Vicia sativa
AAGATGGCAAATGATCTTAATGAATATGACATCAATACTTTACCAGCGATCAAAGGAAGTGTGGTAGCCGATCATTTGGCTCATCAGTAGTAGATGACTATCGGTCTATCGCGATTCAATTTCGAGATGAAGATGTTCTACTAGTTCGCGATTGTGAAGAACCGAGGCCAGACGAAGGACTGAACAAGGATCCCGATGGACTATGGTCTTTGATGGAGCCTCAACCTTGGCAATGGCATTGGCGCCATCATTACATCCCCGGTGGACATACTCCTTTCACCGCCAGATTATGTTGTTGCACTAACAACATGGCAGAATCGAGCGTGCATCATGGGTCTTAAAGTTGCTATTGACTTAAGAATCAAGTTCTTAAGTGTATGGAGACTCGACTTTAGTGATCGTCGAGATAAAAGCGAGTGGGATCAAGCATCCGAATCTCATTCGTATCGAGAGCATGTTCCAGTTTGATTCCCTACTTGAAGAGATTACTTTTGATCATATTCCACGAGAAGAGAATCGGTTGGTGAGCGCGTAGCTACTCATGTCGTCTATGTTCAAGGTTAGATGGGACAACAGGCTCCCCGGATCATCATTGAGAAGTTCGACGAACCATACGTATTGTTGTGAGCTTGTGAGAGAGAGAAACCTTGGTACTATGACGTGAAGAGGTATCTTGAGACTCGAGAATATCCCTTGAGGCATCATCAATGATAAGAAATTCATGAGAAGATTTGCATCTAAATTTTTCCTCAAAGAATGACATCTTATACAAGCGCTAACCACGATCATCTTACTCCATTGTGTAGACAGAAAACACATAATGCGTATCATGGAAGAGTTATCTGTGATTTGGTACCCACTCCGGTGGACACATGGCTAAGAAGATTTTGAGAATGGGTTACTATTGGTCCACCATGAAGCGATTGTCACCGCTCGCTGATCTTGTCACAAATGCCGATTATCTGACAAAGTGCACGTACCTCCGTACCTACGAATGTTTAACTTCTCCTTGGCCTTTGCGATGTGGGGCATTGACATGATCGAAGAAATTAAGCCATAGCTTCCAATGGACATCGTTTCATCCTTGTGGCAATAGATTATTTCACCAGTGTGGGTAGAAGCGACCTCGTGTCATCATTACCAGAATGTTGTGGCTCGATTCATCAAACATAATCTTATCTAGTAGGTCAGCACCGAGTCTACCAAGTCGGTGATCTAGTGATCAAGCGCATCATTCTTCCACAAGGTGATCCCGAGGGGCAAATGGACTCCCACCTACGAGGACCGTTTGTAGTCGAGGCAGTGTTTTCGTGAACTATGAAACTTATCACCATGGATGGTGAAGACTTCCCACCCTGAGCAGGACATAGTAAAAAAATACTACGCATGAAATAGACCCGCTAGGTCGACGAACCTAGGCAAAAATAAAAGGGCATCTGGCGAACCAAAAGGTTCGGGCAAAAATGGATATATGCAAACATGTACACGTGAGTCGAAACACAAAAGGCAGGGTGAGGGTATCCCGGTGGTGAAAACCGAAGAAAATGGTCTAGCAAAAGTTAGGGATTTAGCGATGCGACTATGTCTCTTCGGATCATCTGCTTCTAGACTACTATCGACATTCAAGATTCAAATGGCGAAGATCGGTCTACTCACTTTCTTGACGTGAGGAGATGAGATAGTCGAAATATAGTCTACAGCATAGTTGGAACTTAACGAGATTGTTTCGCCTAGCTTTTACCTTTCTTGTGTACAACTACTTGGCCATACGCCACCTTTCAAATAAGCGCAAACTTCTTTCTCTTTACAATTTTGTTGTTGTCTTTGCAATAAGTCCAGCGTGCTTTGAATGACTATATGCATTTGACAATAAGAATCTAATCGCAAACATCTGAAAAGTGAACATACAAAGTACTTACCGAGGCTCCGAGTTGGAATGACGCGAAAGTCACCAAAGCATTCCCAGGCGTGATCCCCAAGGTGTCATTCACAACACAATTTCCCCGGGAGCAAAAGGAATCCACGGCTGCAATTCCACTCGACTAAGTAAAGTTACATGAGTCTCAAGATAACACCTCCCCCCGGTCAAGTATTTATCCCAGTGGTATCTCGATCCTTTCTTTTTCCCCAGTGATATCCGGACCCAAAACTTGGTCGAGATAGTGCATCGGAGGAACCATCTATTCCCAGGCCAGAGAGATTACAACAGGATCCCGACTCTTTGGCCAGTCTCGGCAACTATCAAATGCTCTCAATGAGATCGCACAGAATCCCAGTGGCGCCTCCCTAAATTTCTTGACTACGATCTACATACAAGGTCCCAAACAGATCGCCTTCCAGTTCTCCTCGGTAGGTCTATAAGGATCTCGACAACTAGCTTCTCAAATCTCTACCTTCCTCGACAATATCTAGCCCAAGACTTGGTCGATAGTGCATCGGAGGAATCAGGTATCTTTCTTCTCCTTCAAAGCGGGGACTTCCTCAATTCCCAGTAAGGGTCGAATCCTCAAAGCAGAACATCCGCATCTTCTTCAAGATGGATATGTTTTGAAATACCACAACATCTATCATTCATACATTTCTCATGAAGTCATAATTCATGCATACGTCATTCATATACACTTGTCATGCATCATACTTTGCATAGGACTAACAATATTCTATCAAAGTTTCTCTTGTTTTCTCCAAAGCAGTACATCACTTGGCCTTAAGCAGGTCCGAGTTAAGCCGATCATGGGGAAACTATGAAAGACCACCCTGGTTGTCCTCCAACGTGGTCGAGATTAAGAGCGTCGACGGAAAACTATCGAAAGACCGCCCTTGGTTGTCCTCATGGTCCAAGATTAAGCCCAGGCGACGGAAAACTATCAAAGGCCACCTTGGTTATCCTCCGATGTGAACAATGGATCAACACCGATGCACAACAGAAGCTATCCACATTTTTGCCAACTCAATCTCCCTCGAGTAATCGACACGAAGATTTATTCGACCTCTTCCTATTATCAATGGCAACTCAAGGTCAGCGTGCGACTCGGTTGCCTTGGATGGCATCTTAAGCCCATCTCCGAGCTACTTATCAACGGTGCTTCACTTTCGAATCGCGCATATGGTTAAAATCAATACAAACCAATAACTTCATTCAAAATGAACACGAAGTCTAACGATGACTCCTCGGATGGCATCTTAAGCCCATCTCCATGCTCCTTCCGGGAGCGTCGAGCTCGTGTGGCTCACTCCCCGCATTCGATCTTTCGGATGGCATCTTAAGCCCATCAGTCAATTCTCCTATCAACATTCTCGAGTCTAGCGTCGGCTCATCCTCGGTAGTATCCAAATGGCATCTGTAAGCCCATTTCGCATCATCCACCAGCAGTGCAAATTTTCGGTGTACTCGGTGTTCAATCATCTTCTACCTCCGGTCACGAAAGACAAGCATGTCAATATAACCTTCCAGTACAAGGCGATTGAGCAGGGCAGCTGTCATACCCCAAAATTTGCCCTCCATACTCGAGATTTCATACATCTATGCTCAAGTTCCTCAAGGTTGATCGAGACAAACTCTCTCCTAGACAATCAACCCAAACTAGGGTTTGGTATCTCTCAAGTCAAGATGAATTTCCAACATCTCCAATGGCCTTCATGCCTCCTCATATGCTTCAAAGATTCTCCATGACAAGTTTCAAGCTTCTGAGTCAAGCTTCCTCGACGATTGCTCGGATGGTTGAAAATCGGTTGTATTGGACAAAATGTCAACTGTGGTCAACATACATCAAACTTCATAATTTTTGGTCAACATCCTCATTTTGAAGTTACATTCATCATTTGATCAAGGGTTGATCATGATTCATCAAGAAAACTCAAGATTTGCTCGAAAGTCAAACTTTCTAAATTAGGTTTCTGGTGAAAAGTCAATGAACTTTGACTGATCATAACTTTCATACTTCTTTCTGGAAATTTTCCACCACCTCTTGTTTTGAAGGAAATTCAATTCTCTACAACCATGTCTCACAAGAATGTCAAAAAATGCTTCATTTGAGGTATAGCTCAAAACATTACAGGTCATTTTCAAGTCAACAAAAAGTCAACTTTTGTTTTGAAGATATATTGAGCATGGTAACTCAATTGATATGAGACCAAAGACATTGTTTAGAGGACTCTTAGAGCTTTCAAAAAGTCCAAGAACACTCAAAAATGTGGAAAATTGAGCAAGATGCACCATCCACAAGTTGGGCATTTGAAAGAATGCACAAAGAGAGATACTTCAAAAATCAAATTTTTGCAAATGGGCCTACTTTTCTTCATCTAGTTTATTCCTCATGCAATTAGGTACCCAAGCCCAATATGAATTTTTGATTTATTTTTCTATTTTGTAATTTAGTCATTTAAATGCAAATTAAATTTGAAAATAAATTATAAAATCAAAATTAATTGGAAGATTGATTTTATTTCTTCTTTGTGATCCAATCAATACATTGAAAGCCGGCAAATTGAAATTGGATCAATATGGAAGATTAGATTGAAATTTGACCAAAATTTGAAGATTTGATTTCATAAAAATATCAAGATTGATTATCATTGATTATTGATCAATTCTTTCCCAAATCAATCCCAAATCATCCAATATAAATATGTGATGCATACCACACGGATTAGGCGGTACGACTCAAGAACCCTTGTTGCAAGCTCAAAAACCGTGCCTCTCAACAACGTCAATCCTATTTCGTGATTTCAATCAATTTTAAGGTGTCAAACACATTCCTTGGCATCTCGAGTCGATCCAGAATACACTTTGCCAAAAACCATCAGAATCGTGAAATTAAATCGGTTTGTTCTTGAAAAATCAAAATGGTATTCGATTTTCATGCATATTTAACATGTTTTGTGTTTGTTTTGTGATTAGTAGGAAGATTGCAAGCTTCGGGCACTTTAATTGCATTTTCATGGCGGAAACTCAAGGTGCCATGGTTAGGGTTCGAGTTCGTTTTAGGGTTTCACGCCATAAAATTGGACCACGAGACCATGCCCTCGTGTTGAATGATGCACGGAATTAAACCATGTCTTTAGAACTCATTTATATTATGTATCTTTGCGTTTTCCATTTTGCGGGGCACCTGGCGTCGGAGCCAAAGCCGGCGCTATCTTTGAAAATTCAAATCGAAGAAGGCAGTGCGGCGCGGAGGAGGCAATGGAGAAGCAGCGTTATATACTACTCACTTCCGGTTTCAAGCAGATAAGACATGCCGACTCGGTTGGTCGGTAGCGTTGGTTTTCAAAGTTTGACATCGGTCCCGATTCGAACCATCTGGGACCATTATTTTCTAAGCGACTTTTTCTTCATATTTTCTATTTTCTAATTATTTCAATATTTTGCATTTTATTTAATTTCTTTTCATATTTTTATTTTTGCATAAAAATTCACAAAAACATTTATTCTTTTTCATTTGTCTTGAAATGTTTATTTAATTTAATAAATTAAAAAATATAATTTTGCATGCATATTTATTTTATTTGTAATTTGCATTTAAATCACTTTTAATTAGTTTTAATTACCAAAATGCATTTAAAAAATCCCAAAAAATTATTTTAGCTTATTTATCTTATTTCCGGCATGTATTAATTTTCACATATTAAAATTTGCATTTTTCTAACATTTTTCTCTTGTTAGTTCATATTGCATTTTAGATTTCTTCTTTTTTGTACAGGTTGCTCGATTCGACGATTTTCTCTTTATCATTTTATCATATTATTTTTTCAATTATGTAAATATATATGTAATAGTTTAATTCGGGACTTTATTTTCCATTTTAAATTATGTCGCTAAAGCCTTGTAATAAGCGTAGGACCTTTACATTCAATTTTAAGCACCCCTACCAATTGCTAGTAACTAGGCGTGTGGCGGATAATAATGAACTTAGCCCACTAATTTTCAAGATAAAATATCGAAATCAACACACTTCTTTCACATGCACCCCTTAGGGTAATTCTCTCTCGTTGCTGCGAATCACAAATGGTCATGTCCTCGAGCGTAGGTATTCTAGCAGTTGCCTTCCAAACAAATCATCATAGTCCCTTGATACAAAGATCATAAGACCCACGATGTCGCCTCACGAATACATGATCTTGACCCTCGATTGTCGCCTCTGAAAATGATGATAGTCCCTTCGAATATGCTAGGATACTTCCTCAAGTTGCCTTCTGACCATCCGATGTCCCCCGAATGTCCGTTTACATCCAACGAATGGAGCTACCTACTAACTAATGGTATGACGCGCTATTCTAAAGGAGCATTAGAATGCAACGACCAATTTTGAGTGGGTAAATAAGTCTTTTAGTTGCTTGCTCTAAACCAAATGCTTTTCACACCACACTCTTTTTCGAAGTTCAAATTCTTTTCAAACAAAAACATTTTCGAACACTTTGTATACACTCCTACATGAGTCATTACAAAGTCAAAGCGAATCCTCTTTCAAAACATTTTTGACAAACACAAAAATTTTAAAAGTGATCTAGAAAACTAAGAGCCCGTAGATAACTAACTACGGATGGAAAGGGGTGCTAATACCTTCCTTTTCATAACCATTCAACTTCGAGAATCTAACGAAGGTTTTTTCTGCTTTTACCTTCCCTAATTGGATAAAATAAAAGTGCGGTGGCGACTCTTGCTATCCGCACATTTGGATACAAAATCCTACAAAGTCCAGTTCTTAGTATTACACTTCTTTGGGATGTCAGGAACGTTTGAGTGCTTAGAACTCCTTGGCTAATTTGGAGAATGGAATTTTATTTTCACAACTTTGTGAAAATTTTGAGCAAAGTAAGGGTTGTTGTAGGGGCTAGGGTTTTGTCCTTGGCTTTGTGCAGCATGCTTGGTATTTATAGAGGGAGGAATGAGTGTAAAGAGAGTGAAAAAAGATATGGTATTCAATGTGATATTAATTTTTTTCAAATAAAATCAAATTTTGGAAAATTTGATTTTCTCTTCCATATGCAAGCTAGCACGAAATTGGCAAGTATTGTGGGCTATCTTGGACCTCAAGTTTGATAAAAATCCAATCCTTTTGAAAATATATCTTATTTTCATATTTTATATAATTTAAATTTGAATTAAATGGTTTTAAATTCAAAAATAAATCAACAAAATAGAATATGGTCATGGCAAGGCATCAATAGGTCACAAATAATATCATGATCAAGTTTGGATCATAAAATTATAGGCCCATTTGCAAAATTTTGGATTTTAACAAGTATCTCTCTTTGTGCACTTCTTCAAAAATGCCCAACTTGTGCAAGGTGTATTTTGCTCAATTTTCCACATTTTTGAGTGTTCTTGGACTTCTTAGAAAGCTCTAAGTGTCCTCTAACCAACCTCTTTGGTTTCATCTCAATTGGAGTTTCCATGCTCAATAAATCTTCAAAACAAAAAGTTGACTTTTTGTTGACTTTGAAAAGGACCTGTAATATTTTGATCCATACCTTCCAAATGAAGCATTTTTTGAACATTCTTGTGAGACATGAAGTTGTAGAGAATTGAATTTCCTTCAAAATGAGAGGTGATGGAAAAATTTCTGAGAAAGTATGAAGAAGTTATGCTTAGTCAAAGTTCAGTTGACTTTTCATTGGAAAACCCTAATTTGGAAAGTTTGACTTTTGTGCAAATCTTGAGTTTCCTTGATGAATCATGATCAACCCTTGATAAAATGATGAATGTGACTTCAAGATGAGGATGTTGACCAAAAATCATGAAGTTTGATTGTATGTTGACCACAGTTGACTTTTTGGCCAATACAATTGATTTTCAACCATCTAACCATTATGGAGTTTTGACTGGGGCTTGAAACTTGACATGGAGAATCTTTGAAGCATATGAGGAGGCATGATTACCATTGGAGATGTTGGAAGTCCATGGATATAAGTTGCCAAACCCTAGTTTGGGTTGATTTCTAGGAGAGGGTTTGGATTGATCTTAGGAGTGTGCGTCTTTGGCTCGTAGGCGTTTGCAAATGAGAGGAGCACGGAGATGGGCTTAAGATGCCATTCGGAGGGAGTCGTACGTTAGACTTCGTGCTCACCCTTGAATGAAGTTATTGGTTTGTATTGGTTTTTTAACCAAATATGCAGCATTCCGAAAGTGGAGAGATGTTGACAAGTAGTCGGAGATGGGCTTAAGATGCCACCAAAACCTACAGTCGTATGCCGGACTTCTGTAGTTCTTTGATAATAAGAAAGTCGAATACATCTTCGTGCTGATTACTCTGAGGGGATAATAGTTGGCAAAATATGGACAGCTTCCCTGTTGTGCTTCGGGTATTGGTCCAATGCTTGTTATCGGAGGATAACTTGTGATCATTCAGATAGTTTTCCTGTCTGGCTCCGGGTATTAATCCTAGATTAGTTGTCGGAGGACAACTAGAGCGGTCGTTGGATAGTTTTCCGTGCGGCGGGCATTAATCTGGACGGTTGTCGGAGGACAACTAGGGGATCGTTCGAGATAGTTTTCCGTCGGCGGGCATTAATCTGGACCTTTGTTTTAGAAATGATTTTCACCTGTTTTGGGAAAAAACAAAAGAAACTTTGATAAAATATCATTAGTCTTATGCAAGGTATGATGCATGACAATGTGTATGAATGACATATGCAAACTATGACTTTTATGAGTAATGTATGAATGATAGATGTTGTGGTATTTCAAAACATATCCATCTTGAAGAAGAGGTGGATGCTCTGCTTGGAAATTTCTGACTTCTGTTTGGGGACAAAATGGATTGGAGACCCTGAGAAGAAAGATAACCTCGATTCCTCCGATGCACTATCTGACCAGGTCTTGAGCCTAGATATTATTAGGGATGGTAGAGATCGAGAGACGAATCTTGAGGATCTTGTGCATAGACCACTGTAGGAGAATCATGAGGTACTCTGGGGATCTTAGCATAAATCCTGCTTGGAGAGTATTTGATAGTTCTTTGGGAGACCGGGTTAGAAGGATCTAGAGCCCGTCGAAATCTACCATGGGAATAAAGATGTAGATTTCCTCCGATGCACTATCTCGACCAAGTCTCGGTCTGATACTCTTCTTTGCCGGAAATGATGATTGTTGAGACGTTCGCGAGGATACCTCTGCGGTGATGAATAAATTCTTTGTTTGAAATCATGTTGTCACATGGTTTAGTTGAGTGGAATCCTTGCTCGGGGACTAACATTATACTCATTGGGGAAGGTTTGTTGTGAGCGACACCTCTTGGGGGATCATGCTCTGCCGAGGGGAATGTTTTGGTGACTTTCGTCTTCATCTCAATTCACGGAACTGTAGTAATTACTTTTGTATGTTCACTTTTAGCATGTTCGTGAATAGATATTTATTGTCGAGATACATCATTCAAAGCAAACATTGGACTTTATGCAAACAACAACGAAAATTGTAAAGAGAGAAGAAACTTGTGTTTATTGAAATGTGGCGTATGGCCAAGTAGTTTGTACAAGAAGGTAAAAGCTATGCGGAAACAATCTCGTTAAGTTCCAACTTTAGTACTCATATATTTCAACTATCTCATCTCTTTGCGGTCAGTACAGAGAGTGAGTGGTGATCTTCGCCATTTGAATCTTGAATCTCGATAGTAGTGCGGAAGTAGATAGGTGATCCGGATGAGACATAATCGTCTTATTAAATCCTAACTTTTCCTAGACCGCCCTTCGGTTTTCGAGTCTACACGGATACCCTTTTTGCCCACCGCCTTTTAGGTTTTCGACTTGCTTGGGTGTACATGTTTTGTATATATCCTTAACTTTTGAACCCTTTTGGTTCGCCAGGGATGTATTTTTGCCTGGGCGGTCGACCTAGCGGGTCTAGTTTATCGTAGTATTTTTTGACTATGTGCTGCGTTCACGGGGTGTGGGAAGTCTTCACCATCCATGGTGCTAAGTATCATAGCTCCGCCAAAAAATCACATCTTGACTCAAACGGCCCCTCGTGGGTGGGGTCCATTTGCCCTAGGATCACCTTGTGGAAGAATGATGCGCTTGACTACTAGATCACCGACTTGGTAGACTCGGTGCTTGACCTTTTGTTGAATTCTCGATCATTAAACTTATAGATCATCCATGGCGGATGGAGCGAGTCGTTCTCATCAATCAAATTAATCTGGTCAAGGCGAGTGCGGATCCAATCGTCTTCCTTTAACTCTGCGTCTGGAGGACTCGGGTTGAGGTATCTCGAACTTCGATGGGTAGGGCCCTTCCATACCGTATACAAGAGAGGAGTTTGCCCTGTTGATGTCCGTACTGTAGTGCGATAACCATGAAGAGCAAATGGTAACATCTCATGCCAATCTTTGTAAGTCACCGTCATTTTTTGTATGATCTTCTTAATGTTCTTGTTGGCGGCTTCCACAGCGCCATTCATCTTAGGCCGATATGGAGAAGGTTGTGATGCTTGACCTTGAGCTGCGTGCAGAGTTCGGTAATCATCTTTTTGTTGAGATTAGAGCCGTTTTCTGTGATAATCCTTCCAGGAGTGCCATACCGACAGATAAGATTATGTTTGATGAATCGAGCCACGACATTCTTGGTAGAGATGTGAGCAGAGCCGCTTCACCCACTTGGTAGTAATCAATTGCCACAAGGATGAAACGATGTCCATTGGAAGGCGTGGGCTTGATTTCTCCGGATCATTCAATGCCCCACATTGCAAAGGCTAAGGAGCTATTAGAACATTAGGAGAGTCTTCGGGTATGTGCACTTTAGCTCACTAATCGGCATTTGTGACAAGATCGAGCATAGCGGTGACAATCGGCTTCCATGGTGGGCCAATAGTAACCGTCTCAAAATCTTCTTAGCCATCGTATGTCCTTTGGAGTGGGTACCAAATCGCCTTGATGTAACTCTTCCATGATACGTTCATCTTTTCCGGTCCACGGTAGATGCACTAAGTCGGTGGTTGGCGCTTGTATAAGATGCTGTTCTTTGAGGAAGAATTTAGATGCGAACCTTCTCAAAAACTTCTTATTATTGACAGATGCCCATGCGGGATATTCTTGAGTCTCAAGATACCTCTTCACGTTGTAGTACCAAGGTTTCTCTTTTGTATCAAGCTCATAACAATGCGCTGGTTCGTCAAAATTCTCAATGATAATCTGGGGAGCCTCGTTGTCTCATCTGACCTTGAACATAGATGACATAGCAGCTAACGCGTCTGCCAACTGATTCTCTTCTCGTGGAATGTGATTGAAAGTGATCTCTTGATGAGGGATCAAACTTAGAACATGCTCTCGATATGGAATGAGATTCGGATGCTTCGTATCCCTCGCCCTAATCGGTGATCACTAAAGCGAGTCTCCATACACTTGTAAGAACTTGATTCTTAAGTCAATGGCAGCTTTAATACCCATGATGCACGCTTCGTATTTGGCCATGTTGTTCGTGCAACTGAAACATAATCTGGCGGTGAAAGGCGTGTGTACTTGCCATGGGAGATGTAATGATGGAACTTGAAGCAACTCGATTTTCAAAAATCTTTTAATTCTCGAAAACTAGTGAAATCGCCACCTAATTTTATTTGTTCTAAAAAGAGCGGAAAATATAGATAAAACCCCAAACAAGCGGATAAGGCGGTCACGTGACCAAAAAGTGGGATCGGAGTCGGTTATATGAGAAGGTATTAGCACCCCTTACATCCATCGTCTCGCCGGACCCATTTAATTCTACGCGTTTGTGTATGTGTGTTTATTGCTAAGTTATGAATACCAAAAGAAAAAATTTGTTTATTATTATTTTGAGTTTGTACGGTTTTGAACCGTGTGCCTACATATTCCTTGTGCAATGGGAAAGTCAAAACTATAGTTCCTCTTAAAAGGTTTTAAATTTGTTGTATTGATTTTATAAGAAAAATCATGCGTTTTAGACATCTCAAATACTTGAACTTGGACTTGTTTAGTTTGTTTGAAAATCTTTAAGTCCACGTTCGGTTTGGGATGACTATTACACACTCTTTATCGGAAAAGAGTTTTTTATGAATAGCTTTTACTTGAATAGCTTTTACTTTGTCGGGGTCTACCTCGATACCTCGTTGACTTACTATGAATCCAAGTAGCTTCCCGGACCGGACTCCGAAAGTACACTTGTTGGGATTCAATCGAAGTTTGTACTTCCTCAATCTTTCAAACAACTTTCTGAGATGGACAATGTGCTCGTCTTCAGTCTGAGACTTGGCGATCATATCATCCACATAGACTTCAATTTCTTTATGCATCATATCATGGAAAAGAGCTACCATGGCTCTTTGATAAGTTGCCCCCGCATTCTTCAGTCCAAAAGGCATGACTTTGTAACAGAAGGTGCCCCACGGGGTGGTGAACATCGTCTTCATCATATCTGCCGGGTCCATCTTAATCTGATTGTATCCGGAGAAACCATCCATGAAAGAGAAAACTGAAGACTGCGCTGTGCTATCGACCAAGACATCAATGTGAGGCAAAGGAAAATCGTCCTTCGGGCTGGCTCGATTCAAGTCTTTGTAGTCTACACACATCCGAACCTTTCCATCCTTCTTGGGGACAGGTACAATGTTAGCAATCCAATCTGGATATACCGACACAGCAAGGAAACCGGCCTCGAACTGCTTCTTGACTTCATCTCTGATCTTCTTAGCCATCTCGAGATGCGTCCTCCTCGGTCTCTGCTTTACGGGCGAGCATTCGGGCTTTAGTGGCAACTTGTGCACAACAATATCTGTATCAAGTCCAGGCATGTCCTGATATGACCAGGAAAACACATCTACAAACTCTCGCAATAAGTTGACCAACTCATCTTTTACCTCTTGCCCTAAGGCGGTTCCAACTTTGACTTCCTTTTGATCCTCTTCAGTACCCAGATTGATCACATCCACTGGTTCCTGATGAGGTTGGATCGTCTTCTCCTCGTGTTCAACCAGACGCGCTAACTCTTCAGGGAGTTCAAAGTCTTCTTCACCATCATCTTCAGCTTGGTTGATCGGGAAATCGAAGTCAAAAGGTTATAGCATGGCTATGTTCAATAAGCTCAATTTCGAATTGATGCATAAATGATTGATTTTATCTTTTAGATATGTATGTTTATTTTAGCAGAAAAATAGTGAAAATGTTGTTGTTTTTATTAAGATGCATTGGAAAGCAAAAGTAGAAACAATAAAAGGGATCTCAAACTGAATAACAAAATGCGCTTTTTATTGAAGATAAAGTTCAAGCCCTATAAAGCAATCCTTTGTGCCTTGAGCACGGGATTTTTAAATTAAAAACAAGAAATTACTTTGAAATGAAATGAGAGGGTAACATCCTTGCGCCAATTCTTAAGTGCTACACACAGGTGTCACGGAACACCATCTGAAAGCTCCACTGCGCTCATCATCTTTAATGGCATTGATAGCCTTCTCGGGCGAAACCTTCAAGTATCCTCTAGATGAGGGCCTTCCTTTCCATATCTCGAACTTCCACTAATCCGGAGGATGGTTGATAGCGAGCCCACTTGTCCTTCTTCTTCACATTTATCACGTTCCCCAACCTTGAGGTTTCGGCCTCGATCGGGGCCTTGACATCTTGCCAGCAGTTCAGTATTACCTACAGGCTTTTAGCAGTCTTGACTTCTTTTGCATATTTCAACAATCTCAAAGCTTGAAAGAGAGTCTCATGCACCTCATCTCCGACATCCACATACTTGAACTCGGACAAGTGACTAACTAGGTAGTCTTCTTCACCACTAACCTCCACCACGGTTGTTTAGCAAGAACTTCAATTTCGATGTAGAGTTGAGGTGTGACCTTTGCCATGTGTATCGAGTCTTCCCAACAAACAGCTATAATTTGGAAAGATATCTGTCCTTGAAAAGTAATATTGAAGAGTTGGGGTCCGATAAATCTGGAAGATCAATCTCCCCACCGCCATCTGCGATCCAGCCGAAGCCTTCACAATTAGAGCTAGGTTTCATAATTTCCCCTTCTACTGGTGAGCCAATGTCGTCTTTGGGATTACATTCGATGAGCACTGTATCAACTAGAACTCGGCAGAGTCGTTCCACCAGTAACGAAATGTGAAGAGCCGTGTTATGACTACCTCCATTACGAGGAGATCGAGCATCGGTGACGACAAGCTACCATCGTTTAAGCTCGAAATTGCAACATCTAATTGATTAATTGTGATATCTTGACCATTATGAGTTGTCGAGAAACCATGAGCCATCTTATGGGCTTCGAACTTTCAACGAGGACAAGATTGAGATTTTGGCTGGAGTCTGACTAAGTTGGTCAACTACTTTGTAGTCACTCCTCTTAATGATCTTTAAAGTCTCATCACTTGGCTTAAAGATATCCCTTAGTTGTTCCGCACTCAAGTCAACAGCTCCATCTTTCCTTGGAGGAACATCTGGCACCTTTTCTGCGGCTCGGTTCTTCATCGGATCTTGGTGATAAATTCGACCACTGCGGGACATACCACTCATACCAGTGATGTTCTCAATAGTAGACTCTCCCAAGACCATTGGCTTACCACCCACAATTACTTCAGGTTCATAATTCCAGGGTACTGCTTTTGTATTTTCATACGGGATTCGGATGGGCGGGTAAACCATCATTGGTTACCCGTAACCGTTCTTCTTCTTAGATAGGGATGGTCGGAGACACATGGAGTCTCCTATTGTTGATGAAAGGGACCACCACATCCACTTCAACTTCAGTGGGAACTCGACTAAATTGAATCAAATGTTGACACATTAATTCTTGTAGATATTTCTTGAACTTTGCACAACGTTCTGGATTGTCTTGGCAAATCAAACAACCATCACGACCTCCTTTCAATAAATCGGCATTCTTCAATTCCTCAAACACCTTCTTCAAAGACATCTTCAACTGATCCACCTCCATAACCAGACCTCCTTCTTCAATTAATGCATTCACTGATGATGACCCATGCCTCGACAATGGATTATTAGCAATGTTGGGGACATCGACGAAAGTTAGCAGCTTCCGGTCAATTAATTCCTGGACTTTGCCCTTAAAAGCGAAACAGTCTTCTGTGGTATGCCCGGGAGAATTAGCATGGAAAACGCATCTAGCATTCTCATTAAACCACGGTTTGGGGGGCCCTGGAACAGGCTTCAATTCTCTTGGCACCACTCTTCCATCTTGGATTAAATACGGAAGTAGACTAGTGTAGGTCATTGGAATAGGCTGAATTTCTTCCTTAGTATACTTGTGATAGTGCGGGCTCTTCTGTTGGACTAAACCCTTATTCTGATTCTTGATTTGTTGTTGTTGTTGTTGTTGTGAAACTTGATTAGGAACACGAGTGGAATAGGGCATTGGCATTTGCATGGGTTCTTGTCTGACATAGGGAAATTGCATAGCAACCACATAGGGATATGACATATGGAACACGAATAGGAAGCAGACCTAGTTGGTGGTCTTCCTTCCTCACCTCTTGCTTCATACACAACATTGGCTTGACCTCCTTCCTCTTGAAACCATTAACGTCTTCTTCCTTTAGACGGGTCCTACATTCCCTCAAATCTTTCCAGTCATCAATCCTTCTTCAATCTTCTCACCCACCATCACAGTTAAATCGGAGAAAGTGCTTCCAATCAACCTTTCATAATCTTGCGGGCAATGTTCCCATGAGCAGATCATTCAACTCCCTTTCGGCTAAAGTTGGTTGAACCCTCAAGCCACTTCTCTCCACCTCACGAGCATACTCCTAAACGATTCCCTCTCCTTCCGAGACATGTTACGAAGTTGTACGATTGGGGGCCATAGTGGTGTTGAAATGGTGCTTTGAAGAAAGCATTAGGCAGTCATCCACGAGCGGATGTTTGACTTCTCGAGTTGCATGTACCAATCCAAAGATGCCCCAGAGACTATCTTGAAAGCAATGAATCATCGACTTCTTGTTCTTAACATCGCGCCATCTTGCGGCAATACATCCTCGGATGGGTGTCAGGGCAGCTCACTCCTTGTACTTTTCAAAGTCGGGCACTTTGAACTTGATGGAATGACAACATCGGGTACAAGACACATGTCCGCGCTCATACCAACAACATTCTTCCCTCAACTCCTTCATTTGCTCGGCAAGCTCCTTGCACATCTTTTGGCCCACGTCCTAGAAAGGATTTGGATTACCGAGCACCACATTCGGTAGAAGCGCCTCATGTAGTCATCTTGATGATCTTCCTCACCTTGAGGAGCTGTGGACCACAGATGCTCTTGCTCATCCTCCTCTTGCTTTTGCTCGTCATTCCCCATAGTTTGGGTAGCGGCATGGGCGGCAGTAGCGTTCCCTTGGTTATCCGCTCCATCGAAGAAGTCAACCTGCATCCCATAAAACGGAGGATTAGGTGCTTATACTCTTGGAAATGGAGCATTTCCTCGGGGAGCCCTCACGTTTCCCGTGACGACGGGAGGAACGATAGCAGTTGCGTTGTTAGCTTTAGCTACAGCGGCGGCAACGGCAGCGGCAGCGGCGACGGTGGCCCGCTCTTCCTCTCTTGCATGCTGAGACGTGAGCATCTCCATCAATTGATCCATCTTGGTATTCAGAGTGTCGATGTCATCTTGCATGGCCGTCTGTCTCATCTCGTACTGATCCATTGCTCTTCTTACGTTAGCTCTGGTTCCGTACAGGCGTCGGGTATTCAGCTTGAATCTGGCGAGAGGAAATGTAATGAGCTTGGTGTTCTCGTTTTTAATAACATGCATGATTATGTATGATTAATGCAAAATGATTATGATTGGTTCCCATTCTTAAGAATCTTTATGGACCCAATCACTTATAAGCAAACCGCACAACAAACAGATAAACAGCTTCTTCATTCTAATTATAAAAGTCAAGCACAAACATCAGTTTTTCTTGCGAAGAAAGTAAAAACAAGACTCATGAGCCTGCTTTTAGTGTCTTCGAGACCATGAAGCTGGAAAATTCATAAAGGTTACAAAAGACTAGAAATGTTGGCCTCTTTGGGGCTTGAACTCCCTTATCTCCTTTTGAAAAGATCCACCATGTCTGCAAGGTAGATGAAATACTCCTGCCGGGGCACACGGTCCTCTTCTAAGTCCTCGATGGCTGATTGAAGTCTCCATGGGACCTCCATCATCAGTTACCTGCAGAATTCCACCAAACCTGAGTAATTGTCATGCAAACTTTTATTTTGTTCTTCCAAAGTGAAAATGGTCTCTCCCCTATTCACCCAAAGCTCATTCTGACGTCGGGCTTCTTCTTGCCATCCTTAGCACTAGACTTCAATTCCCATAAGACGCTTCCCATCGAGCCACAAGGTCTCTCGCAGTATCCAAATCTTGAATCTTCCGAGCTAGTTCTTCAGAGTCTAAGTCACGTACCAAACGAGCTTTTTCCTTGAGGCGAGTTTCGCGTGCCAAACTAGATTCGATGTTTCTCAGTGTAGCTTTCAACTCTTGGATCTGAGTGTTAAGAGTTGTTTTCAGATCTAGCTTTGCTTTGATGGCTCGCTCTTCATCCGCGTAAGCTTGCCCTCTTTGTTGCTCAACCTTGGCTAGCTTACGATTGAATTCACTCAGCTCAAAATTTGCCGCATCTAGATTATCTTTTACACGGAACTTTGCTTTTCTTTCCTTCTCTACCTGCTCTTGGCTTTTCAGAAGCTCCTCATCTCTCTCTTTGAGGCTTTGCATCAAATCATCCCTTTCTCGAGCAACACGAGTAAGGATAGCTTGTTGTCGACCCTCTTCCGCTTTCATCTCTGTAATAGTGAGTTTGAGTTTGTTGAACTCCTCAAAAGGGACGTGAGTAACTTCAGGTTCTGGCACATCAAATGGAACTTCCACAATGAATGGTAATTTTACCTCCATTACTCTTCTAAGTATCAGGACTCGTGAGGTTCTCCATCACCATTTCCTCTTTTTCTGAGTTCTACTCCCTTCCTATGAACTTGGGTCCAAGCTTTCTGCATCTATTTCAACAAGCCGAGGTCTTCCCTTCCGAAGTCTAATAAGATAAACTCTCTCAAAAATTCTTCCCTTGGTGCGGTTTCCATAGGACAACCCAATTGCTTGAGAACCAACCTTGGATTGTAGTTGATGCAACCTTGGGATCGATTGGAGCGTTAGGAAATGCCCACGATGTGTGATAACTTACGTGTACCAATCTGGAGGTACCAAAAATGCCATTAGCGGTAAGAGAAGCCAACCAAGACCAACTCAAATTCTCTAAGATTCTGACCCACGGTCCTCGCTGAGGGATATGAGACTTCAACCATGAATAGAGCAAAACGGAGCAACACATTACAACTCCTTTTTTCTTCTCGTATCGAATATGTATGTTGAGGAGCATGTTTGCAAGTAATGCAGGCATAGGGTTGTCCGAGAGAAAAACACCAATGGCATGCTGACTTATGTAATCATCATCATTGCTGGGAAACAAAACCACCCCATAAATTAGTAAGGCTAAAACAGCGCTGAACGACATCCAATTTTCTTCTGACACTGCCAATTCTTCAGCTCTCTGTTCCAAAAATCTCCTTGAGATACCCTTTTCTACCAATTTTGGCCCTATTTCTCTGATAGGGAGGTGTAGAGCAGCTGCTACATCCTTTGCATCCAAGCATTCTCCTAACCCGGTAAAAGGAACATCATCTTTCAAGGGCCAATTCAACAACCTTTCCGACTCTTCAATTGTCGGGACTAACTGAAAATCCTGGAATGTGAAACACCGTAGAGGAGCATCATAAAAATTCACCAAGGCTTTCAGAGCATCATGATCAACCGTAACAGTTCTAAGATCCACCCATATCTGGCATGAAAGTTATTCAACTGAACAGATCTCACCTTCCTCCTGAGCTTCAACAGAGTTTGAGTATCAGGGATCTTGAATTTGAGATGAGGGTTATGCTTTTTGATTAAATCCATGTGTGATCCAATTGTTTCCAAGAATGAGTCCTTTAAAGATACCTGAAAATGGCAACACATATGATGAAAAATGAATGATTAATGCAAAATGCAATGCAAATGAGTTAAGATGATATCCAATGAAAATGTAGCTGTAGATCACATAAAAAAGTTACTGGATGGTTGGACATGGTTTGACGCCTACTCAACAATTCCCAAACAAGGTTGGTTCTAGTGATTTTATGCTAAATGCTTCTTGAGTCTCGGATCCTTTTTAGAAATATTATCACCACGCGATCGGACTACGTGGGGATAATACTTCAAAGTATACTCAAGCGGCTCTTAAAGGGATACTAAAAATCCTTTGAGCGGTCGGTTTGTTTGGACATCCTAATACTTAGAGTTATAGGCCTTTTGTCCAAGAATTATCATCCCGTACTATCGTACGGTGCAATAACTCCCTTAAAAAGACCAACTCTAAGTTGTAGTCTTCACGTCGATCCAAAAGACACGGATGTCTAGTGGACCTAAGTTACTCAACCACTCTAAGCTTATGTTTCCTAGAAGCCTGGGTATTGGGCTTATCTATGAATCATAACCAATAAATGCCCCAAAATCAAAATACATCACAGGATAGTAAATAAATATCAGAGCAGAAAATAAACACACAAGCGAAGAACTAAATTAGGGTTAACTCGCTTTAAAAATACATCCCTAGTGAAGTTGCCAACTGAAGCAACTCGATTTTCAAAAATCTTTTAATTCTCGAAAACTAGTAAAATCGCCACCTAATTTTATTTGTTCTAAAAAAGAACGGGAAAATATAGATAAAACCCCAAACAAGCGGATAAGGCGGTCTACGTGACCAAAAAAGTGGGATCGGGAGTCGGTTATGTAAGGGGAAGGTATTAGCACCCCTTACATCCATCGTACTCGACGGGACCCATTTAATTCTGCGTTTGTGTGTGTGTTTATTGCTAAGTTATGAATACCAAAAGAAAAAATTTGTTTATTATTATTTTGAGTTTGGCGGTTTCGAACCGTGTGCCTACATATTCCTTGTGCAATGGGAAAGTCAAAACTCGTAGTTCCTCTTAAAAGGTTTTAAATTTGTTGTATTGATTTTATAAGAAAAATCATGCGTTTTAGACATCTCAAATACTTGAACTTGGACTTGTTTAGTTTGTTTGAAAATCTTTAAGTCACGTTCGTGTTTGAATGACTATTACACACTCTTTATCGGAAAAGAGTTTTTTATGACCGCATATGAGCGATAAAAGAATTTGAGTGAGTTGAATTGTTTTTTATGTGGATGAAAAAGTACCGAACAACAAGACTAACGTCTTACAATTCAAATACTAGAAACCCAGGAACTCTACTTCGAGAATCGTCTATCGCCCAAAAGGTTTTCTTGAGAAAAAGTGAAGTGAAACGAATTTCACGTTATTTAGAAGTCTTTAAGCAACTGGTCTAGCGTCCAACGACTTAAAGACTACAACTTTATTTGGGGGACAAGTTTTTTAGCAATTGGTCTAGCGTCCAACGACTAAAACACTTGTACTTTATTATGAAAAAGGTTTTGAAAATGCACTCGACGTTGGATCGAGGTTTGAAACATTAATTATGAAAGCATTACGTCGTGTCTTTGAGATGGAATGGAAGCGGGTTATGATTAATCAAGTATATGGACTTAATTAACCTCCTGAGGATAGGTGCTCCTATCCCCAACCATGAAACCCTGGTGCATGGAAAATTGGTATATAGACCAATGTTATTTTCGGGTTATGATTGATTAAAGCAACAAGGGCTTTAATCAAACTCGTGAGGATAGCCATGCCCATCAACTATGAGACCCTTTAAGAAATCGACATATGAGCAAAACAACGATGAAATCGAATTGATTTTAATTTTAATTGTGTGCAAAGTGTACATTGGTGAATAAATCTTGAATGAGTAAATAAACAGACAAAAATACCATACAATACAATCGGAAATTTAAATAATTATTAGAGATGATTTTTTGTTTGATGAAAGATCGGCTAATAGTTTAATCGATAAATCATCAAACACAAACTATCGGATCAATGATTATTTAGTACATCATGTGAAATATTATTTGCACAAAATAAATTAATTGAAATAGAATAAGTTCGAAATAGCCGGATTGTAGTGATTCCAGAAAAAAAAAACCATCGATCTTTGGTGGTCCAAAATACCTCCACGCACTAACGAACCGAGTACCACAACTTCAACCCAAAATACTCGCGGTCCCAAACAAAAAATTATACCACATGGATATTCTATCTAATATTAACATTTTTTTAAAAATAAAATTATTTAAGAATAACAAAATAAAAATAAAAAAACAGATTTTTTTCTATTATAAAAAAAACAAGGTGGTGACACTTGTCACCACAGTTTAATATAAAAAAAAAGAAAAAATAAATTACATTTTGTATTTTTAGAAATAATTAAACAAGAAAATAAAGTTTTGGGCAAAAAACAGAATCTGTTCCTCATTCTCTCACGCACTCATCGTCCTCTCCATCTCTCGTTTTCCTCACAAAACCCTCATCGGTCTCTCTCGCCGTGATCGTCCCTCACCATGAACCCTAGTCGCTCTCTCTTTGGACTCTCTCATCTCTCGTCGTCGCTGCTCGCCTCCCTCATGATACAAGCAGAACTCGTCCCTCTCTCTCTCAGACTCACCGTTCTCTCATCGCGATCTGTGGTTACCGAAACTCTCTCTCGAACTCACCGCTCTCTTGCTCTGTTTTACTGATTTCTTGAATGTTTGCTTTGATTTGTGTTTCTGTTTACAGATTGTTGGAAAAAACTGAAAGGGAAAAATGAAACCCTAGGCCCTATTCGGTGACGGCGACGTGATGCAATGCGAAAATGAGAGAAAAAATATGGAGTGAAGGAGAAGGATGGTGACAGAGTTCGCAACCTCTTCGTCAAAACCCGATATTACCTTTCTAATCTTCTTCTTCTTTCTCGAAATTCAGACTATGATTTTCTGGAAAAAAATGAATTCTGAAGGTGTTTGGTTTGGAAAATGATGAGTATTGCTTGCTTGTCTTTGTGTTTTCTGGGATTTAGAACTGTCTTTCGATTTGTTGTATGTTATTGCTAGCTTCATTTCTTGCTTTTGAGTTTTTGAATGGTACATTGAACTTCTTGGTTTTGGTTTACATCAGAACAGATGCTTCATGGTTTGTTTTGGTTTGTGAGAATGAGCGATACTACTGGTCTTGCTTTGCTTTTTAGAACAGATACTAATACTACGGTTTTTGAAATGGGTTGGTTTTGGGATCCTTGTGTTGTGTAAATTTTCATGCCTTCTTTATGATATATCTGAGCAGAATATCCACACATGTCTTTTCTTCTATCTCATTGCTTGTCTTTGATTACTAATAACCATCTTTACTTTCTTTTGAATTTTGGCTTGCATTAGTTGCTAATAACCATCTTTGTAATGATGGTTTTCGAGTTTTAACGCTCTCGTGGCTCATAACCAATCTTATTCTTGTTATGTTGACTTTAGTCTTCTTTGCTGTTGCCTTGGTTTATGCTTCTTTGCTGTTGGGACTTATATTGTTGGATTATACCTCTTTTGTTGGAAATTAAACCCTTGTACTTGCTGCTTGTGGGAATCGAGCTGTTGCCTTGATTTATGCTCGTTTGTGAACCGAGTTAGCTCGCGATTGCAAATAAAATTTTTTCCGATGATTAATCTTGCGCAAGGTTATGAGGTTTAGCATTTAAAACTGATTCCCAAACACCTAATGATGAGTCGAAAAAGAATAATTCTTTTGATAATTTCTTGTATTTGTTCATGTTTATGTTTGCTAACCAAATTACTTTTCCTTGTTTCATGAATGGCGGCGGTCGAGTGATTGGGCATGAAGATGAAGAGTAACTCAAGATAACCGCGAAGTTGAAAGGCTTGCAACTAAAAAAAAGCCAAGACACTTAGAAACTTCAAGACTTTCCTTGTAGAAATTGCTTTAGAAATTTGTAAATCTTGTAACAAAAATCAACTTTGTATGTAAATACAATTGTAATCTCGTTTTGCTTGAATGGATGTTGAATTTGTAAAATCCCAACATTACTTGTAACCACTTGGATTATTGATTGGAAATTTAATGGAACTTAAATCAATACTTGCAAATGTTACAAATCATATAACTCGTAGGGATTGACGTAACGTTTAAGCACATTGCAACAACATATTCAAACTTGTAATCGCACATTTCCTTTGAGCCTTGTAAATGAGAAAATGGCTTGAAGTTTGGATGGACTTGTACCAATTATTCCTTGTATCTTGCAATTAATATAGAACTTAGATGTACAAAATTGGCCTAAAACTCAAATATTTGCATAGATCATAAACCTTTAAACAAACTTGAAAGAAACCCAAAAATGGAGTAATTGAAACCATAAATCATGAATTCTAAGAAACTCAACACCGTGGACCTTGGCATTGAATTCCCAAACAAATTGTTCGTTCTAAGTCGCTTGAATCACTTGAATCGACATTCAAATTAATCTTGGTTGACACAAGAAATAAAGCATGAAGGAATGTTCCAAGAAAATTTATGGTAAGGAGGGTAAATTTTGGGGTGCGACAGTTGCCCCTATTCAATCATCTTAAACCTGATGAGTGAGAAAAGTGACAGCTTTCGAACGTTCAAGGTAGAAGAGGATTGAATACCAGAGAACCCCAAAAATTTTCCCTATGCGAGAAACCAGTGCCACAAAAGAAAACGAATAAGATATCTTGACTACAGAGCCAAGGAAAAAATGCTTGGAGAGAAAACTTGCTAAGCACCAACAGAATGCTTTAACACAGCAGTACCCAATGAGAAATAATTAGGAGATTTCAACAATACTGGGGATAACCGTGTAACCGAAATGAGTTTAACAATAAGTTTTAATGAAAATGCTATGAGAAGAAAATCGAACTTCTCAAGCGAAAAGAAAAAACAATAGATTAAGCCATCACAGGATGTCTTAACGAAAATGCTATGAGAAGAAAACTGAACTTCTCAAGAGACAAAGACATAAGATAAATTAAGGATTCGATGAAATTGAGAAACTGTCTGAAAATCCCGAAAAGTTAAGGAATACCCGCAGACCTTAACGAAGATAAAATTGAGAATAGAAGATCCGAAAAGTTAAGGAATACCATGAACCTTAACGAAGAAATGATCGAAATTTGTCGAAACTCCGAAAGTTAAGGAATACCCAAACACCTTAACGAATATAAAATTGAGCGTAAAGAAGATCCCAAAGAGTTAAAGAATACCCAAACTTTAACAAAGATATATGGCTAGAACAATATCGAATTGTTGGTGCCGAAGGTGCGAGCCATGGCATCTTGAATGTCTTTGACCGTGTAACTTCCGAGTTACCAGTGAGAACAAAATCGTAAGCGCGGGGAACACAATTCTCTGGGGATAAACAAAACAATATCCAGCACACTGGTGTGATATAGATGTTTATGAAGTCGGTAGATCTTGTTTCCGACGTTTCTGCTGATGAGAGATCTTACTGAACATGTACCGACATGTTGAACAACTTCCGAGTTGACAAGATCTTCAATTCGTATGCAGATATCTTTACCGGTGATAGAAGAATCAGATTCAGCACCTGCGATTGAAAAACTTCTAGGGTAATGAGCTTCAATTTGCTGGCATTTGTATAGACAATGCGTTGTAGCAAGTGGATATATAGATCAACGTTTGAGTTGGAGAAATATCCTGAGATTGAATAAACATCCCACCTGGTGGACATTTATTTGTTGAGTAGTTGATAACTTATTGGGGAAATAAACACACCAGAAGTTTGATGTAATTTTCGAAACATTTCGAGAGAACAAAATGCGGAATTATTTGCCGATGAAATTCTTGGAATATTCTTATGCGAAGAAGTCTTTGAAAATACCAAGAATAATGTTGTAATAATCCTTTCTGAAGGAGACTCACTTGGGAGTAAATTAAGCTTCGCTGGGGAAACTTCGTAAGAAAACCATGTGGAAAATTCACTGGGGATTCCCGATTGATAATTTTGCTGACATTAGAGTCCGTCTGAAAGAGACAACTGTTTCGCTGGGGAAGAAATCTCGGTTGGAGAAACCATCAGTTGTTGAGATCCATACAAGTATATAACTTGTGCTTGTAGAAAAGAGGATAATTTTGTCGTCTGAGAACTAACCCTTCAATTTGATCCTTACGAGGATATTTACAGTTTCAGTTGAAAAACCTGCAAAACAAATAGCTGAAGCTAATGCATGAGTATGATATGCATGATATGATTTTTTTTCTAATGCAAATAGTATATGATTTCCTGATACTTTTGAAAGAAGGAAGACATCACTGGGGAATACAACTTGAATAATCGTGTTGTGTCATACCCCAAAATTTGCCCTCCATCTTCTCAAGATATTTCATACATCTATACTCAAGGATTCCTCAAGAGTTGATCAGACAAACTCTCTCCTAGACAATCAACCCAAACTAGGGTTTGGTATCTCTCAGGGAAAGATGGACTTCCAATATCTCCAATGGTCTTCATGCCTCCTCATATGCTTCAAAGATTCTCCATGTCAAGTTTCAAGCTTCACAGATTAAGTTTCCTCAGGCAATTGCTCAGATGGTTGAAAATCAGTTGTATTGGACAAAAAGTCAACTGTGGTCAACATACAGTCAAACTTCATAATTTTTGGTCAACATCCTCATTTTGAAGTTACATTCATCATTTAATCAAGGGTTGATCATGATTCATCAAGAAAACTCAAGATTTGCTCAAAAGTTAAGCTTTCTAAATTAGGGTTTCTAGGTGAAAAGTCAACTGAACTTTGACTGATCATAACTTTCTCATACTTTCTCAAAAATTTTTCCACCACCTCTTGTGTTGAAGGAAATTCAATTATCTACAACTTCATGTTTCACAAGAATGTCCAAAAAATGCTTCATTTGAGAGGTATAGCTCAAAACATTACAGGTCATTTTCAAAGTCAACAAAAAGTCAACTTTTTGTTTTGAAGATATATTGAGCATGGAAACTCCAATTGAGATGAGACCAAAAAGGTTGGTTAGAGGACTCTTAGAGCTTTCCAAAAAGTCCAAGAACACTCAAAAATGTGAAAAATTGAGCAAGATACACCATTCACAAGTTGGGCAATTTTGAAGGAATGCACAAAGTGAGATACTTCTAAAAATCAAATTTTTTGCAAATGGGCTTGCTTTTTCTTCATCCAAACTTATTACTCATACAATTAGGAATATCCAAGCCCAATGCCACGAATTTTTATTTTATTTTTCTATTTAATTTGGAATTTATTCATTTAAATACAAATTAAATTTAAAAATAAAGTATAAAATCAAAATTAATTACAAAGTTGATTTTTATTCTTTCCTTGAGACCCAAGCAACTCACAAAGGCCAGCAAATTTCGAAATTTGATCAATATGGCAAGATTGGATTGGAAATTAATCAAATTTTGAAAGTTTGATTTTGTACAAAAATCAAATTTGATTTGCTTTGAATGTTGATTGATTCTTGCCAAAAACCATCCCAAATCCATCCAGTATAAATATATGATGCATACCCATCAAGAGAGGACAGAAAAATTGCCCTAAGAACCCTATTCCAAAGCTCAAAAAACCGTGGTACACAAGCAAGTGGCAGCCCTAGTTCCAGTCAATTTCAATCAATTTTGAGGTGTCCAACACGTTCCTTGACATCTCCAGAATCGATTCAGACCTTCACTTTGATCCAAACCATCCAGAATCGTGAAAACCGAATTTGGTTTGTTCTTGAAATTTCAAAAATCGTATTTTAATATTCATGCATTATTAACTTGATTTGTGTTTGTTTTTGTGATTAGTGATGTGTTTGCAAGCTTTCTGGGTGCTTTAATCGAATTTCCATGGCCAGGAATGCATAACACCATTGTTAGGGTTTTTGAGGTCGATTTAGGGTTTCACAAAATAGGAAAAATTGGACCATGAGACCTATACCAATGCATTCGGAATGATCCCAGGAATCGAACCATGCCTTTAGAATTCATTTATATTATGTATGCTTGGATTTTGATGTTTGCCAGGGACTTAGCGTCGAGCAATGGCCGACGCTGGATTTTCAAATATTTAAAATGAAGAAGACGATGCAGTCAGGAGGCGACGCGTGTTTTCTTCCACTCACTTTGTTTTCAAAC
This sequence comes from Vicia sativa, assembly GCA_021764765.1. Classification (NCBI taxonomy): domain Eukaryota; kingdom Viridiplantae; phylum Streptophyta; class Magnoliopsida; order Fabales; family Fabaceae; genus Vicia; species Vicia sativa. Next base: position 107,373,733 of record CM038793.1, read on the forward strand.
ATCAGATGCAACGTGGCCTAGTGGTTAAGGCGTTCACTGTTCCTGGATCCCCTCCCATGTCCTGAGTTCGATCCCTATGGGCACCAGTTTTGCATTTCCTTTTACAAACTTGCATTATTTTCCTATTTTCATTTTATTTAATATTTTGCATTATTTTAGTTTCTTTTCATAATTTTATTTCTGCATTAAAAAATCATCAAAAATTAATTTTCTTTTTGCATTTATTTTCAGAAAATCTTTATTTAATTTATAAAATTAAAAAATACAATTTTGCATGCATATTTATTTTTATTCATATTTTTGCATTTTGATCACTTTTAATTCATTTTAAATTATTAAATTGCATCCAAAAAATCCCAAAAATTTATTTTAGCATATTTATATTATTTCCAGCATGTAATAATTTTCTCATATAAAAATTTGCATTTTTCTAACATTTTTCTCTTGTTCGATTCATATCGTATTTTCCGATTTCTCATTCCTTTACAGGTTGATCCGATTCAGACGATTCTTTCTTTATCATTTTATTTTTCAATAATGTAACTGTCTATGGGATGTAATAGTTTAAATTAGGACTTTATTTTCCGCATTTTTAAATTATGTATCTGCCCCAAAGTCATGTAATAGCGTAGGACATTTACCTTTCCGCACTTTACATTCGCATTTTAATTTCCGCACCTATAAAGCTAGTAACTAGGCGTGTATGGAAGATAATATGAACATAGCCCACTAATTTGCAAGATAAAATACTTGAAATCAACACACTTCTTTCACACACACCCAGGGTAATTCTCTCGTTGCCTGCGAATTCAAAATGGTCATGTCCCTCGAGCGTAGAGGTATTCTAGCACCGTTGCCTTCAAACAAATCATCATAGTCCCTTCGATACAAAGATCATAAGACCCACGATGTCGCCTCCGAATACATGATCTTGACCCTCGATTGTCGCCTCGAAAATGATGATAGTCCTTGAATGTGCTAGGATACTTCCTCAAGTTGCTTCTATGACCATCCGATGTCCCTTGAATGTCCGCTTACATCCAGCGAATGGAGCTACCTATTAACTAATGGTATGGCTAGCGCTATTCTAAAGGAGCGTAGAAATGCAACGACCAATTAAAGTAGGTAAATAAGTCTTTTAGTTGCTTGCTCCATCAAAATACTCTTCACACCTCACACTTTTGTCAAAGTTCAAACTCTTTTCAAAGCGAAACATTTAGAACACTTTGTATACATTCCTACATGAATCATTACAAAGTCAAAGCGAAATGTCTTTTCAAAACATTTTGTCAAACACACGAAAGCACAATTTTTAAGTGATATAGAGCAACTAAGAGCCGTAGATAACTACGGATGGAAAGGGTGCTAATACCTTCCTTTTCATAACCTCCCTTACTCGAGAATCTAACGAAGGTCTTTTACGTACTTTTACCTTCCCTTAATTGGATAAAAATAAAAGTCGGTGGCGACTCTTGCTATCCGCACATTTGCGATAAAAATCCTACAAAGTCAGTTCACGTGTTCTGGCTGGCGACTCTGGGAGAATCCTAAAGAGAATGCCTTAGGGATTTCTAGATAACTTTTATTGCTTTTTGTTTGACTTGTATGCTTTATCTTTAAGGGTTGCTTGGGTATTATATTTGTGGGGGATCCTACACCCGGATCCGGGTTTCCTTTTAGGTAAGTAGCATTAAATCATCGCGACCGTTAGACGTATATCGAAACGGTCAACATGATGGCTACGTTAGCGTGACACTTTGGATGTCCTGATACTCTTCATTCCCAAGTTGAGGATAGTATTTGGCTTCTGCGTGGTGTCATCAAGCGCTAACTAAACTTTTAGAACCTTAATTGATCCATCTTAGCCATTAGAAGGTAGTGAGATGGCCGGCTTTGGTGCAGACTAAGGTTGGTTGATACTCGATGCTACGCTCATTGAGATCAGACTTTTGGGATATTTTCGATCGACCACTTGGCCGTCGTATTGAAATAAATGCCTACGAGAAAGATCGATGATGTGAGATTCCTAGAACCCGGTTACTATTATAGGACAGGATGAACCAACTCAAACTTTTGGTGGGGTAATCACCTATACCTCATGCAAGCCTTAACCCTAGGCTCATTGTGTGAATTGTTTGTGTGTGCCAAACATGACATCATGACATCATCTGCATTGCATATCATTTCTAACTATTTCAAGGACCTAGGGATTTATCTTTGCTCTGTTTTGTAGGGTATTATGGCTTCTAGAAAGACTATCCGAATCAACTTCATGGGTATACCTTCTCAGCTCAAAGAATTGGTTTCAGGAATTCCCCGACCATGCTCAGTTCATCAAAAGACATGGTTATCTACTTGATTTGGTTATCTCCGGTTTTGAAGAGGATATGATGCATGTCCTATTTCAGTTCTTTGATCCGAAGCACCATTGCTTCATATTTCCCGATTATCAGTTGGTTCCTACCTTGGAAGAGTTCTCTAAGCTACTTGGGATACCTATTCTTGACCAAATGTCATTCACCGGTCTAGAGAAGGTTCCTAGGTACGAAGACATTGCATCCGCCTTACATCTCAAGCGCTCGGACATTGAAGCCAATTGGGAAACTAGAAGTGGAGTTAAGGGTTTACTTTCCAAGTTCCTGATTAAGAAAGCCCGAGAATTCCTCAAAGTTATGAGTTTCCATGCATTCGAAGACATTGTGGCCTTGCTAATCTATGGTTTGGTTCTATTCCCTAACTCGGATCAATTCATAGATGTTAGCGCCATCAAGTTGTTTCTTACCGTAATCATGCCTACTTTACTTGGAGACATCCTACATTCTCTCACACTCGTACTACTAGCGACAAGGAACTCTCATGTGTTGTGTACCATTACTTTCCGGTGGTTTATTCGCACCTTCCTCCATTAGTTTTGAAGAATGAACAAAGGTTGAGATGGTCTCAAAGGTTGATGTCACTCTCTCATTCGGATATCCGTTGGAATCTTTTCTCTCAAAGGATTTCACCTTCATTGAGCGTTGTGGAATTCCCTAATGTACCACTACTTGGTATAAGAGGAGGTATTACTTGAACCCTTCTCTAGCTCTACGTCGGTTTGGTTTTGCTCGAAAGATGGTCCACATGATATGCTTCTCCAAGATGTTGTGTTCGACTACAACCACGATCTCGAGTAAGCGAAGGTTCATACACGCTTGGGGCATGGTAAAGAAAGCGATACCAAGACTTTGGGGCACAAAACTCCATTCCTTGGGAATCTTACCTCAAATGGGTGAGAGCTCGAGCTCAAAACCTCATGATGCCATTCACGCTTTGTTTACGGTAATTATGGAACTGTTTCTATAGGTGGCGTACCTATACTGTTATCCATCGACATGCCTCTGATTTGAAGACTTGAAGAGATCCTGGATTCAGCTAAAGGAAGAAAGGGATACCTTTGAAGCTCAGTGCTATGCAAGCGAGAAGAAAGTGCTAGAGTTGACCAAGTTACTTCACGAGGAGCGAAACATCAACGCCTACATCGGCACCAAGAGGAAGCGCCCATGGGAGACTTAGTGCTTTAGGATTTTTATGCCTTTCTTTTATTGTTTTGAACTATCTTTTGTACTTAAAAAGAAAAAGAATAATAAAAAGAGTACTAATAAATGTTTGCTCATTGCTTGTCTAACAAATTTAAATCTCTAAGGTCCTTGAAAACATTGCATTGCATTCGCATAAACATTGCATATCATAGCATAACATTGCATCACAGGTACATTGAAGATTGGTTTCCTCATTTGCTCGCTATTTATTTTAGCAGAAATGGCTCTTGAACAGTCCGTCAAAGATCTTCAAGCTCAGAATGCTCAATTTCGTGGATGTTCACCACTTGGTCCAAGGCCAAGAGGATGAAGAAGCTCATCAAGAAGAAGAAGGTTGTTGGTCTCCTCAACATGGGCGAGCCACAAAGGTGGTCCTAAGAGGGTCGGTCGGATGAGCTCTCGGAAGGAAGTGTCAAGGCGAACAAAGTAACAAGGGTAATGGTGAAGGCGGTCGGCTTGAGCTTGAGAAGAACTATGATGATGGCCAATACTCGATGAAGATGACAAGTACAAGCAACTTGAAGACCGTCTGAATCTTGTGGAAAACACGAAGATGTCGGGCTGAATTTTGATGATCGAGTCTTGTCCACAGTGTTGTGATTCCTCCCAAGTTCAAAATTCAACTTTGGCCAAATATGACGCATGTCTTGCCCTAAGCTGCATTTGAAGTCTTATGTCCAGTCAATACCTTTAACTCAAGAGTGGATTATGGAGAATGCCATACAGAGATTCTCACAGTATGGTACAATCTTTGAATTGACACCCACTCGCATGCAACTACAAAGTATGTCTATGGGTGCGTGAAGTTCAAGTAGTATGCTCAAAATGGAGATTTAGCGGTGAGTTCAACCACCCTTGTCCAATAGGGGTTGGTTGATATGTTTATAGAACAGCAGGCCCATTCTTCAATCATCGATTGGAAACTCTTGACGGATTCACCGAGTTGATTACGGCGGTATTGAAGTTTGGTATTAAGAGTGGGAAGATTCATGTAGAGTCATCTTCAAGCGCAAAGAGATCCTTTGGGGTAAGAAAAGCTAATCTTGTGTGGTCGGCAGGGCCAAGACCGGCGTGCTTTCGATCGTGAGGCGTTGTGATCTCGATCCTACATCAGCGCAACCTCGGTGAGACAGCGTAACGAGCAGCCACGAAGACAATTCTGGATCAACATGCCTTTGTAAAGCCTTGCAACACATGTTGAAAGCGGTGATTGCTTTGAGGATCCTCCTCGAGCGTCGACACCTCATCTCAAGTACAATCCTAATGCTAAGTGTGCTTACCATTCCAATAGCCTGGACATAGCGATGATTGTTGGGCTCACGAAGAACAAGATTCAAGATATGATTGAATCTAAGCGATTGAATTTGATCCTCTGTTGAGACTCGAGATGTGATCAGCGCCTATGCCTAACCATGACAAGGGTTCCAATGTTGTTGGTGGCGATACTTATGTTTTCAACATAGATGACTTGACCATTCCTCGATGACTATTAAGAAGAATTTGCTACAAGCGGTGTCAATCAGGATGCCGGAGAATTGTCGTTGGTGCCCATCCGCTTTTGATGGTTGTGCTTGGTTGAGAAGGCGTGTTCGATTGCATGATGGATAAGTGAGATACTATTTACGAAACCACTGCGGCGTGTGATGAAATGTCTAAGTTGAAGATCAAAGATGTGAATGAAGCCGTACCATCTGTGTGGGATACCTTGGGGCAGCCAAGTGGAAAGCATGATTACATGGTGAAGTACACTATTCCTGAGAGCTACAAGATTCCTATTGAAGATGTTAAAGCGTAGGATGGGGTGACGATTTCCAGAAGACTATCTTGATGTTAACCTGATAAGGACTTCCTCTGCGATCCACGTGCCTAGGTGGCACCTCTCATTATTACTTCTCGGGCGGTTACATATTCCTCTAACAAAGCTATCCCTTGGAACTATGGAGCTGATGTTTACTATCATGGCGTCAAGCAAGACCCTCTGACCATTGAAGATCTTACAATTGAAGCTACCATTCCTGACATTGACAACATCAGGATCAAGAAAGGTGACTAGAGCAGGAAGGGTATTCTCTCGATATCTCTCCTCCAAAAGACACTGCGACTCATTTCGCATTCCGCTATTCAACCCATTCCCAAGCTAGAGGAAAGAACCGGTGACTCGTCACCTTTCGGCCGGAAGTACGAAGGAATTCTTGAAGACACCTCCAAGCGAGAAATGGAGAAATTAGAAGATTATCAAGAAGAGTGACTACAATGTTGTGGAGCAGTTGGGAGACTCCGTCCAAGATATCCATGCTTGCTCTGCTCTTGTGCTCAGGGCTCATGCTAATGCTTTGGTGAAGTTTGAAGAATGCTCATGTACATGAACACTACCATGACCAATTTGAAGTTTGTATTGCTAGCACGGCTGCCAACAACGGCCTCGATCTTGATTTAATTCCTTAGGAAAGAAACATAACAAAGCCTTGCACATCTCATTGAATGCAAGGGCATTACACTATCCATGTTTTGGTGGATACGGTTACTCTCGAATATCCTTCGAAGCTTTTGATCGGCTTGATGTCGAGGGGTTGGTTCTGAGACCCAGTGACATAATTGTGAGAGCTTTTGACGGTTCTAAGCGAACAATACTTGGAGAGCTTACTCTACCTGTTAAAGTCGGTTCCCAGACTTTTGACTCTACTTTCTTTGTCATGGACATCCGTCCAGCTTATTCTTGCCTACTCGGACGCCCTTGGATACATGGGGCAAGCGCTGTTACTTCCACCCTGCATCAGAAACTAAAGTACCCGGTGAAAGGGAAGGTTGTTAAAGTATAGGGTGAAGAGGAATATATGGTCAGTCATCTATAGTCATTCCGTTACCTTGAGATGGAAGGAGAATTCTTCGAGACTCCCTATCAAGCTTTTGAAACAATACCCAGAGTCATGCCTGTTGACTCTCCTGTCACTCCTGAAGTTACGCAAGCTCCGCCTAGGATGGCCTCACTGAAAGATGCTCAAGCTACAGTTGAAGAAGGTAGCTCTATTTGGGGTCAGCTCCCTGATCTTCCTTTCAAGTTCGACAAGACTGGTTTAGGCTTCACCATCAAGGGTCGGAAGATGATACGCGAGCGTGCCGCCAACTTCCTTTCGCATTAGCGAGAATGGAATCCATGCTATAGAAGGCGACAACGACATCAACAAGTGGATCTTCGACTCGGATCATGGGCTCGGCAATTGGAAGGCGAGGCGTCATACCAATCTCCTTTAGTCGGGAGTAATTGCTTTTGTTTTGTTTTGCTTTTCGTATTTCTTTATGTTTTGAACAATAAACTTTGAAAGCCTAGTGCCTTGCAGGGGCATCATGGCTCGTTGCGAGGTTATTATCATCGTTTGCGTTTTCATTCAATAAATTCGTTGGACTTTTGCATTCAATTGTTTGTTTTCTTTCTTTTACTTTATCACCCTTCAAAAGCTATGTGTTCTTACACACACGTGATACAACTGCGAATCACTCGAATCTAGTTAATACTATGCTATTGCTAAATATGACCCGATAATCCGATCTACCAAGCGAAGGCGAAAGTGAGGAAGATTGTGAAGTGCCGGAGAACTTGTTCTGACAGAAGAAGCGAGTTATCTGACCACGAAGAGCAAGTTGAGGTTGTGAATTTGGGTACTAACGAAGGCAGAAAAGAGATCAAGATAGGGCGGATCTTGAGAAACGTGTTAAAGAAAGATTGGTTCGGATGCTACGGGACTACATTGAGGTTTTGCTTGGTCATACGAAGACATACGAGTTTAGACATTGATATTGTGGTGCACGATTAAACAAAAGGGTTTTCTCGGTGAAAGCAGAAGGTTCGTCGCATGCGTCTGAGATGTCGAGAGAAAATCAAAGCGAGTTATAAACAGTTCAATGCGGTTTCTTAGCTGTCACCTCTTATCCCAGTGGGTTGCAAATGTGGTACCCGTACCTAAAAAGGATGGAAAGTACGAATGTGTGGATTACGAGATCGAACAAAGTAAGTCCGAACGATTTTCCACTCCCTCATATCGATGTTACGGTTGACAACCTTTGCTCGGCACAAGGTTTTCTCCTTCATGGATGGTTTCTCCGGTTACAATCGGATCAAAATGGCTCCGAAGACATGGAGAAGACTACGTTTGTTACGGTGGGGTACTACGCTACAAGGTTATGCCGTTTGGATGAAGAACAGGCGCCACTTATCGTGCTATGGTGACATTGTTTCATGACATGATTCATCACGAGATAGAGGTCTCGTCGGCGACATGATAGCTCGCTCCGGTGAAGAAGAACATCTAGATCATTTCGACTGTTCGACGAGTTGAAGAAATGCTGATTGAGTGAATCCCAACAAGTGCACCTTGGTCGGATCGAGAAAACTCTTAGGGTTTGTTGTCGATAATAAAGGTATTGAGCTTGACCCGCCAAGGTTAAAGCCATACAAGAGATTCAGTAGCCCTGAGAGAAAAGTCGAGGTTTCTTGGGCCGACTAAACTACATTGTCGATTCATTGCTTTTGCCGCTTGTGAGCCAATCTTCAAGTTACTAAAGAAAGATCAAGTAGTGGAATGGAGCAGCGATTGCGGATCGCTTTTGACAAAATCAAGGAGTACCTACTGAATCCTCCCATCTGATGCTTTGCCGAAGGAAGACCTCTTATCATGTACTGCGGTGCTAGATAATTCAATGGGATGTGTGTTGGGGCAACATGGCGAGTGCAGTCGAAAAGAGCATGCAATATACTACCTTAGCAAAAAGTTCTTGTTGTGAAACAAGATACTCACGGCTCGAGAAAACTTAGCGCTTTAGCTTGGGCTCGCCGACTAAGGCGTATATGTTGACTCACACTACCTTGTTGATTTCAAGATGGATCCGATAAAATACATATTTGAAAAGCCAGCTCTCTCGGGAAGAATAGCAAGATGGCAAATGATCTTGACGAATATGACATCGGTACACTTCTCGAGCGATCAAAGGAAGTGTAGTAGCCGATCATTTGGCTCATCAAGCCATAGATGACTATCGATCTATGTGGTTCAATTTCGAGATGAAGATGTTTTACTAATTCTGATTGAAGAACCGGGCCGGACGAAGGACACGAACAAGGATCCCGATGGACCATGGTCTTGATGGAGCCTCAAATGCACTTAGCAATGGCATTGGCGCCATCATTACATCACAGGCGGACATACCGCTTTCACCGCGGATTATGTTTCGGTTGCACGAACAACATGGCGAATCTGGCGTGCATCATGGGAATTAAAGCGCTATTGACTTAATAATCAAGTTCTTACAAGTGTATGGAGACTCGGCTATAGTGATCGGTCGGATAAAGGCGAGTGGGATCGAAGCACGAATCTCATTCCATATCGAGCATGTTACAGTTTGATCCCCTACTTTGAAGAGATCACTTTCAATCATATTCCACGAGAGAATCGGTTGGCGGATGCATTGGCTACTATGTCATCTATGTTCAAGGTCGGATGGACAGCGAGGCTCCCGGATCATCATTGAGAAGTTCGACGAACCAGCATATTGTTATGAGCTTGATAGAAGAGAAACCTTGGTACTACGATGTGAAGAGGTATCTTGAGACTCGGGAATATCCGTAGGGGCATCATCAACGATAAAAGTTCATGAGGAGATTCGCTTAAATTCTTCCTCACGGCATCTTATACAAAGCGCAACCACGACTTGTGCTTACTCGCTGTGTAGACGAGAAAACAGCGTATCATGGAAGAGTTACACAGCATTTGGTACTCACTCCAGTGGACACACCATGGCTAAGAAGATTTTGAGAACAGGTTACTATTGGTCCACCATGGAAGCCGATTGTCACCGCTACGCTCGATCTTGTCACAAATGCCAGATTTATGCAGACAAAGTACACGTACCTCCAGTACCTCTGAATGTTCTAACAACTCCTTGGCCTTTTGCAATGTGGGGCATTGACATGATTGGGGAAATCAAGCCCACCGCTTCCAACGGACATCGTTTCATCCTTGTGGCAATTGACTACTTTACCAAATGGGTAGAAGCAGCCTCGTTCGCATCTGTTACCAAGAATGTTGTGGCTCGATTCATCAAACATAATCTTATCATCGATATGGCATTCACGAAAGGATTATCACGAATAACGGTTCCAATCTCAACAATAAGATGATCACCGAACTACGCTTGATTCAAGATCAAGCATCACAACTCTTCTCCTTATCGGTCTAAGATGAATGGCGCGGTGGAAGCCGCCAACAAGAACATTAAGAAGATTATACAGAAGATGAATGTGACTTACAAGGATTGGCATGAGATGTTACCATTTGCTCTTCATGGTTATCGCACTGCAGCACGGACATCCACAGGGGCAACTCCCTTCTCTCTTGTATACGGTATGGAAGCCGTCTTACCCATCGAGGTTCAGATTCCCTCTACCAGAGTCCTCCAGGAGGCAGAGTTAGGCGAAGACGATTGGGTCCAGACTCGCCTTGACCAGATTAACTTGATTGATGAGAAATGACTCGCGTCCATTTGCCATGGACAGATCTATCAGAAACGAATGATCAGATCATTTAACAAGAAAGTCAAGCACCGAGTCTACCAAGTCGGTGATCTAGTAGTCAAGCGCATCATTCTTCCACAGGGTGATCCCAGGGGAAAATGGACTCCCACCTATGAGGGACCATTTGTAGTCAAGATAGTGTTTTCTGGCGGAGCTATGATACTTAGCACCATGGATGGTGAAGACTTCCACACCACGTGAGCGAGACATAGTCAAAAATACTACATAAAGAGACCCGCTAGGTCGGTGACCTAGGCAAAAATAAGGGCATCTGGCGAACCAAAGGGTTCGGGCAAAAGTTAAGGATATATACAAAACATGTACACCGGCAAGTCGAAAACACGAAAAGGCGGCTTGGGCAAAAAGGTATCCGGTGGTGAAAACCGAAAGGCGGTCTAGGCAAAGTTAGGGATTTAAGCGTCGACTATGTCTCTTCGGTCACACCTTCGGACTACTATCGGCATTCAAGATTCAAATGGCGAAGATCAATTCACTCACTTTCTCTTGTGACAAGGAGATGAGATAGTCGAAATATATGAGTACTAGCATAGTTGAGACTTAACGAGATTGTTTCCATAGCTTTTACCTTTTCTTGTGTACAAAACTACTTGGCCATCGCCACCTTTCAAATAAATACAAGTTCTTTCTCTTTACAATTTTCACTATTGTGGTTTGCATAAAGTCCAACGTTTGCTTTGAATGATTATATGCATTTGACAATAAGAATCTAATCACAAACATACGAAAAGTGAACATACAAAAGTACTTACTACAGGCTCCGGGAATTGAGATGGCGAAAGTCACAAAACATTCCCCACAAGCATGATCCCCACAAAGGTGTCACTCACAACACAACTTCCCAGTGAGCAAAGGGAATCCACGCAATTCCACTCAACTAAGCAATGTTACATCGGTCTCAAGCGGTAACACCTCACCCCATCAAGGTATTTATCCTGGTATCCTCGATCCTTTCTTTTTCCCAGTATCGGACCCGAAACTTGGTGGATAGTGCCGGAGAAACTACATCTTCATCCCCAGCACAGGATTACAGCATTCGACTCTTCAACCCGGTCTCCGGCAAGCGCCAATTGCTCTCAGTGAGATCAGCACTCAGAATCCCCGTGGCGCCTCCTAAATTTCCTCGGCAGGATCTACATACAAGGTCCCCGGATCGCCTCGATTCTCCTCGGCAGTGCATATATGAGATCTCCAACAACGAGCCTCTCAAATCTCTACCTTCCTCGACAATATCTAGGCCCAAGACTTGGTCGGATAGTGCATCGGAGGAATCTGATTTCTTTCTTCTCCTTCAGCGGGGTTCTCACTACTCGATTCCCCAAGCGAGTCGAAATCTTCAAGCGAACATCCACATCTTCTTCAAGATGGATATGTTTTGAAATACCACAACATCTATCATTCATACGTTTCTCATAAAGTCATAATTCATGCATATGTCATTCATATACATTGTCATGCATCATACCTTGCATAAAGCTAACCAAAATTCTATCAAAGTTCCTCTTGTTTTCTCCAAAGCAGTATGATCCTTGCTTAAGCAGGTCGAGTTAAGCCAGAATCGGCGGAAAACTATCTGAAAGACCGCCCTTGGTTGTCCTCCAAGTGGTCGAGATTAAGCCGAATCGACGGAAAACTATCGAAGACCGCCCTTGGTTGTCCTCCGACGGTCGAGATTAAGCCCGAATCGGCGGAAAACTATCCGAAAGACCGCCTCTGGTTATCCTCGATAACGGAATGGTCACACACCGCTCAGCGGAAGATATCCCCATTTGCCAACTCTACCTCCCTCGAGTAATCGGCACGAAGATTTATTACGATCCCTTATTACAACAGCAACTCTGAGTCTAGCGTCGACTCGGTTGCCTTGGATGGCATCTTAAGCCCATCTCCGCTATTTGTCAAATGCTTCACTTTCGAGAATCTGCATATATGGTTAAAAATCAATGCAAACCAATAACTTCATTCAAAAATGAACACGAAGTCTAACGTCACGACTCCCTCGGATGGCATCTTAAGCCCATTTCCGTGCTCCTTCCGAAGCGACTACGAGCCTAGCGTCGACACACTCCCGGCATCGATCTTTCGGATGGCATCTTAAGCCCATCCCGTCAATTCTCTATCGACATTCTCGATTCTAGCGTCGACTCATCCCCAGTAGTATCAACTTCTCGAATGGCATCTGTAAGCCCATTCCCATCATCCACCGAAGAGTGCAAATTTTCGGTGTACTCGGTGTTCAATCATCTTCTACCTCCAGTCACGAAGACAAGTGTGTCAATCTAACCCTCCAGTACAAGAAGATTGAGCAGGCGGTATCATACCCAAAATTTGCCCTCCATCTTCTCAAGATATTTCATACATCTATACTCAAGGATTCCTCAAGAGTTGATCAGACAAACTCTCTCCTAGACAATTAACCCAAACTAGGGTTTGGTATCTCTCAGGCCAAGATGGGTTTCCAACATCTCCAATGGTCTTCATGCCTCCTCATATGCTTCAAAGATTCTCCATGTCAAGTTTCAAGCTTCACAGATTAAGTTTCCTCAGGCAATTGCTAGATGGTTGAAAATCAGTTGTATTGGACAAAAAGTCAACTGTGGTCAACATACAGTCAAACTTCATAATTTTTGGTCAACATCCTCATTTTGAAGTTACATTCATCATTTAATCAAGGGTTGATCATGATTCATCAAGAAAACTCAAGATTTGCTCAAAAGTCAAGCTTTCTAAATTAGGGTTTCTAGGTGAAAAGTCAACTGAACTTTGACTGATCATAACTTTCTCATACTTTCTCAGAAATTTTTCCACCACCTCTTGTGTTGAAGGAAATTCAATTCTCTACAACTTCATGTTTCACAAGAATGTCCAAAAAATGCTTCATTTGAGAGGTATAGCTCAAAACATTACAGGTCATTTTCAAAGTCAACAAAAAGTCAACTTTTTGTTTTGAAGATATATTGAGCATGGAAACTCCAATTGAGATGAGACCAAAAAGGTTGGTTAGAGGACTCTTAGAGCTTTCCAAAAAGTCCAATAACACTCAAAAATGTGAAAAATTGAGCAAGATACACCATTCACAAGTTGGGCAATTTTGAAGGAATGCACAAAGTGAGATACTTCTAAAAATCAAATTTTTTGCAAATGGGCTTGCTTTTTCTTCATCCAAACTTATTACTCATACAATTAGGAATATCCAAGCCCAATGCCACGAATTTTTATTTTATTTTTCTATTTAATTTGGAATTTATTCATTTAAATACAGATTAAATTTAAAAATAAAGTATAAAATCAAAATTAATTACAAAGTTGATTTTTATTCTTTCCTTGAGACCCAAGCAACTCACAAAGGCTAGCAAATTTCAAAATTTGATCAATATGGCAAGATTGGATTAGAAATTAATCAAATTTTGAAAGTTTGATTTTGTACAAAAATCAAATTTGATTTGCTTTGAATGTTGATTGATTCTTGCCAAAAACCATCCCAAATCCATCCAGTATAAATATATGATGCATACCCATCAAGAGAGAACAGAAAAATTGCCCTAAGAACCCTATTCCAAAGCTCAAAAAACCGTGGTACACAAGCAAGTGGCAGCCCTAGTTCCAGTCGATTTCAATCAATTTTGAGGTGTCCAACACGTTCCTTGACATCTCCAGAATCGATTCAGACCTTCATAGATCCAAACCATCCAGAATCGTGAAAAAAATTTGGTTTGTTCTTGAAATTTCAAAATCGTATTTTAATATTCATGCATTATTAACTTGATTTGTGTTTGTTTTGTGATTAGTGATGTGTTTGCAAGCTTTACGGTGCTTTAATCAATTTCCATGGCGGGAATGCATAACACCATTGTTAGGGTTTGAGGTCGATTTAGGGTTTCACAAAATAGGAAAAATTGGACCATGAGACCTATACCAATGCATTGGAATGATCCGGGAATCGAACCATGCCTTTAGAATTCATTTATATTATGTATCTTTGGATTTTGATGTTTGCGGGGACTTAGCGTCGAGCAATGGCGCTAGATTTTCAAATATTTAAAATGAAGAAGGCGATGGGTGGCGCGAGGCGATGCGGTCGGGAGGCGGCAGCGTGTTTTCTTCCACTCACTTTGTTTTCAAACATCGGATGCAGCGGGGCCTAGTGGTTAAGGCGTTCCATTCTGGATCCTCCCATGTCTGAGTTCGATCCTATGGGCACCGGTTTGCATTTCCTTTACAAACTTGCATTATTTTCCTATTTTCATTTTATTTAATATTTTGCATTATTTTAGTTTCTTTTCATAATTTTATTTACGCATTAAAAATCATCAAAATTAATTTTCTTTTGCATTTTCAGAAAATCTTTATTTAATTTATAAAATTAAAAATACAATTTTGCATGCATATTTATTTTTATTCATATTTTGCATTTTGATCACTTTTAATTCATTTTAAATTATTAAATTGCATCCAAAAATCCCAAAAATTTATTTTAGCATATTTATATTATTTTCACATGTAATAATTTTCTCATATAAAAATTTGCATTTTCTAACATTTTTCTCTTGTTCGATTCATATCGTATTTTAGATTTCTCATTCCTTCTGGTTGATCCGATTAGACGATTCTTTCTTTATCATTTTATTTTTCAATAATGTAACTGTCTATGGGATGTAATAGTTTAAATTAGGACTTTATTTTCCGCATTTTTAAATTATGTATACGCCCAAGCCATGTAATAGCGTAGGACATTTACCTTTCCGCACTTTACATTCCGCATTTTAATTTCCGCACCTATAAATGCTAGTAACTAGGCGTGTATGGAAGATAATAACGAACATAGCCCACTAATTTGCAAGATAAAATACTTGAAATCAACACACTTCTTTCACACGCACCCTTAGGGTAATTCTCTCGTTGCCTTGCGAATTCAAAATGGTCATGTCCTCGAGCGTAGAGGTATTCTAGCACCGTTGCCTTCCAAACAAATCATCATAGTCCCTTGATACAAAGATCATAAGACCCACGATGTCGCCTCCGAATACATGATCTTGACCCTCGATTGTCGCCTACGAAAATGATGATAGTCCCGGATGTGCTAGGATACTTCCTGAGTTGCCTCTATGACCATCCGATGTCCCTTCGAATGTCCGCTTACATCCAACGAATGGAGCTACCTATTAACTAATGGTATGGCTAGCGCTATTCTAAAGGAGCGTAGAAATGCAACGACCAATTCGAGTAGGTAAATAAGTCTTTTAGTTGCTTGCTCCATCAAAATACTCTTCACACCACACTTTTGTCAAAGTTCAAACTCTTTTCAAAACGAAACATTTCCGAACACTTTGTATACATTCCTACATGAATCATTACAAAGTCAAAGCGAAATGTCTTTTCAAAACATTTTTGTCAAACACACAGAAAGCACAATTTTTAAGTGATCTAGAGCAACTAAGAGCCGTAGATAACTACGGATGGAAAGGGTGCTAATACCTTCCCTTTTCATAACCTTCTCCTTACTCGAGAATCTAACAAAGGTCTTTTTCTGTACTTTTACCTTCCCTTAATTGGATAAAAATAAAAGTCGGTGGCGACTCTTGCTATCCGCACATTTGCGATACAAAATCCTACAAAGTCAGTTCACCGTGTTACATGTTGTCACAAAAATCGCTGGGGATGATCGATCACTTCTCTAGGGAAGAGACTTCACTGGAGAGTTGACACTACTGTCGATTGTCTTTCACCCAAACATTCTCCAGCCTTTGGGAGAAAAGCTAGATTGTCATCTAAGGAAAAGTCTTTGGCACCCGCATCCACATACTACGAGCAGTTCAGTTTTGGCGAAGGTTCGGACATGAATATGTCGTGATATGACATGAATGGATGAATGAATGAAGGAATTATGCGTGAATATACTGGTTTATGTATTGATTATCAAACTGAATTCCCGACACCACTGAGAATCAAATGAAAGGCAATGGCCATAATCCAAGTCACCAATGTCATAGCAATGAACTTCTCACAGGGGAGACATCATCTGACTACTTACAAACATCATGATGGGTACAGAGATATTTCCAAATCAAAGGAAAGGCGTAGTGCTTAGAAAGTCAGTCATCCCCCAACATTCCATAAATCAAAACAATTTTAAGCTTCAAAACTTCTTGGTTTTACCATTTGAATGATTTTAATTTTATCTAAAACAGCAGCGACATTAAGTTAATCACGCAGAAAAGATAAAAAGTAGGACAATAAATGAAGTTCAACTGAACAATTTTTTTTATTTAAAATTGAGAAAAATAACTCATAAGTAGGGATTGTGTACATAAAGATGCACATTCCTTTAGGAGGAACATACAGGAAAAGTGAATCTATACACATTTCTTAAAACAACAACGAAATTGAAATTGAACTTTATTGAACCAAGACATGCTATTCCCCTTCCTGACTGCTATTCTTCATCACTTCGCTTCCGAAGATAGTGATTGAACTAATCCTTTCCATCTGAGCTTTTGTTGTGGCACGGAGATGCACACCGCAACATTATGTCTTTATTCATTCCCTAACTTTTGCGTGAACCATCTTCGGAAGATCTTGGTTCACCGGGACATTTACCCTTTTTAAGCCCTTTCGGGTTTCACTTCAGG
Source organism: Vicia sativa (assembly GCA_021764765.1). Lineage (NCBI taxonomy): Eukaryota > Viridiplantae > Streptophyta > Magnoliopsida > Fabales > Fabaceae > Vicia > Vicia sativa. Next base: position 107,390,523 of record CM038793.1, read on the forward strand.
GCTTAATTTTTTTTCTCCTTTTTTTATTTATTTATTATTATTATATTTTTTTTAGACATAATACTTCTTGACCGCGTCTGAGTTGATAGCGTGTGCCAAGTCTTCTCCATCCATGTTGGTGAGAACAAGAGCTCCTCCCAAGAAAACTTTCTTTACCACGTATGGTCCCTCATAATTTGGCACCCACTTCCCACGAGGGTCTTTGTGCGGAGAGATTATCCTTTTCAACACCAATTTGCCCACCTTGAACATGCAGGGTCGTACTTTCTTGTCGAAAGCCCTCTTGACTCTTTTCTGGTAGAGTTGGCCATGACAGATGGCTGTCAACCTCTTTTCTTCAATCAGATTGAGCTGGTCATACCTATTCTGAACCCACTCCGCTTCTTCCAACTCTGTTTCCATCAGAACTCTGAGAGAAGGAATCTCAACCTCTATAGGAAGTACTACTTCCATGCCATAAACAAGAGAGTAAGGTGTTGCTCCTGTCGAAGTGCGAATAGACGTTCTGTACCCGTGCAAAGCGAAAGGCAACATCTCGTGCCAATCCTTATACGTCTTCACCATTTTTTGCAAGATTTTCTTGATATTCTTGTTAGCTGCTTCAACAACACCATTCATCTTCGGTCTGTAGGGAGATGATTTGTGATGATCAATCTTGAATGTGTCACACAACTCCTTCATCATCTTGTTGTTCAGATTTGTCCCATTATCGGTGATAATCTTGCTAGGAGTACCATAGCGACAAATTATATTATTCTTGATAAACCGGGTAACCACTTGTCGCGTCACATTCGCATATGAGGCAACCTCAACCCACTTGGTGAAATAGTCTATAGCGACTAGTATGAAGCGATGTCCATTAGAAGCTTTCGGTTCAATCATTCCGATCATATCAATTCCCACAGAGAATGGCCATGGAGAGGTCAAAACATTCAGAGGTGAGGGTGACACATGCATCTTATCAGCGTGAATCTGACACTTGTGACATCTCATTGCATAAACAACACAGTCTGTTTCCATGGTCATCCAGTAATAACCAGCCCTGAGAATCTTCTTCGCCATTGCATGCCCATTTGCGGGAACACCAAAAGAACCTTCATGAATTTCTTTAATGAGTTGATGCGCGTGTCTATCCACGCATCTGAGCAAGACCAAATCAAAATTTAGCTTGTACAACACCCCATTACTCAAGAAAAAGTTGGCAGACAACTTCCTCAAAGTCTTCTTATCAGTAATAGATGCCCCTTCTGGGTACTCGCCCTTTTCTATGTATTGCTTAATGTCATAAAACCAGGGTTTACCGTCCGTTTCTTCATCAACCATCATATAGTAGCCAGGTTCGTCTAGTCGCTCAATAGTGATGGAAGGTGCTTCATTAGCCCACTTGACCTTGAACATTGAAGATAAAGTGGCTAAAGCATCAGCTAACTGATTTTCCTCTCTGGGAATGTGGTGGAAAGTAATCTCGTAAGTGCGGTATCGACTTTAAAACATGACATGCGGAATCAACTTTTCATTGAGTTTCCTACTCTCCTTTGACACAGCAAGCGACAGTTTGAATCTCCATAAACTTCAAGTTTTGATCCTTAAATCAATGCTTCAATCCCAAGATACAAGCTTCATATTCGCCATGTTGTTGGTATAATCGAAGCAGTTACGGCGGTGAAGGGAATATGAAAACTGTTGGAGAAGTTATAATTGCCTATTCCTTGCTGCGTTGGATGCTCCATCAAACACAAGCGTCACAGGGATCTGGCTCGGGTCCCTCCTGGTCGGGAATGTTGCATTTTACGATAAACATGACATCTTAAATGCGGAAGTCAAACCTCATCGGTTGATAGTCCTCCATAGGCTGGTGGGCGAGATATTCTGATACCACACTTCCCTTGATAGCTTTCTGAGTTACATATTGAATATCGTATTCAGATAGTAACATGCCCAGCGTGCAATCCTTCCAACCAAAGCTGGCTTTTCGAAGATATATTTGATAGGGTCCATCTTGGATATCAGCATTGTAGTGTGACACACCATGTATTGTCTCAAACGACGGGCAACCCATGCTAAAGCGCAACAAGTTTTCTCTAGCAGAGAGTACCGACTTTCACATTCTGTGAACTTCTTACTCAGATAATAGATTGCATGCTCTTTTCTTCCCGTTTCATCGTGTTGCCCCAGAACACAACCCATAGATCCTTCGAGTACGGTGAGGTACATTATGAGAGGCCTTCCGGGCACAGGCGGTATCAAGATAGGTGGCTCTTGTAAGTACTCCTTGATCTTATCAAATGCTCGCTGACAATTATCATTCCATATGATGGCTTGATCTTTCTTCAACAACTTGAACAAAGGTTCACAAGTAGCTGTCAAATGCGATATGAACCGGGAAATGTAATTTAAGCGTCCCAAGAAACCACGAATTTCCTTCTCCGTTCTTGGTGCTGGCATTTCTTGAATAGCTTTTACTTTGTCGGGGTCTACCTCGATACCTCGTTGACTTACTATGAATCCAAGTAGCTTCCCGGACCGGACTCCGAAAGTACACTTGTTGGGATTCAATCGAAGTTTGTACTTCCTCAATCTTTCAAACAACTTTCTGAGATGGACAATGTGCTCCTCTTCAGTCTGAGACTTGGCGATCATATCATCCACATAGACTTCAATTTCTTTATGCATCATATCATGGAAAAGAGCTACCGTGGTTCTTTGATAAGTTGCCCCCGCATTCTTCAGTCCAAAAGGCATGATTTTGTAACAGAAGGTGCCCCACGGGGTGGTGAACGTCGTCTTCATCATATCTGTCGGGTCCATCTTAATCTGATTGTATCCGGAGAAACCATCCATGAAAGAGAAAACTGAAGACTGCGCTGTGCTATCGACCAAGACATCAATGTGAGGCAAAGGAAAATCGTCCTTCGGGCTGGCTCGATTCAAGTCTCTGTAGTCTACACACATCCGAACCTTTCCATCCTTTTGGGGACAGGTACAATGTTAGCAATCCAATCTGGATATACCGACACAGCAAGGAAACCGGCCTCGAACTGCTTCTTGACTTCATCTATGATCTTCTTAGCCATCTCGGGATGCGTCCTCCTCGGTCTACGCTGCAGGCGAGCATTCGGGCTTTAGTGGCAACTTGTGCACAACAATATCTGTATCAAGTCCAGGCATGTCCTGATATGACCAGGAAAACACATCTACAAACTCTCGCAATAAGTTGACCAACTCATCTTTTACCTCTTGCCCTAAGGCGGTTCCAACTTTGACTTCCTTTTGATCCTCTTGATGCAGTTGATCACATCCCTTTGGTTCTGATGAGGTTGGATCGTCTTCTCCTCGTGTTCAACGACGCTAACTCTTCGAGGAGTTCAAAGTCTTCTTCACCATCATCTTGACTTGGTTGATCGGAAATCGAAGTCAAAAGGGTTATAGCATGGCTATGTTCAATAAGCTCAATTTGGTGATGCATAAATGATTGATTTTATCTTTTAGATATGTATGTTTATTTTAGCGAAAAATAGTGAAAATGTTGTTGTTTTTATTAAGATGCATTGGAAAGCAAAAGTAGAAACAATAAAGGGATCTCAATGAATAACAAAATCGCTTTTATTGAAGATAAAAGTTCAAGCCCTACAAAGCAATCCTTTGTGCCTTGGGCGAGCAGGATTTTTAAATTAAAAACAAGAAATTACTTTGAAAATGAAATGAGAGGGTAACATCCTTGCGCTCCAATTCTTAAGTGCTACAGGAGGTGTCTGGAACACCATCTTAAAGCTCCTTTATCGCTCATCATCTTCAATGGCATTGATAGCCTTCTCGGAGGAAACCTTTCGCAACAAAAGTATCCTCTAGGCGAGGGGTCCTTCCTTTCCATATCTACGAACTTCCACTAATCACGGAGGATGGTTGATAGCGAGCCGCACTTGTTCTTCTTCTCTTCCACATTTATCACCGTTCCCCAACCTTGGGGTTTAGGCCTCGATCGGGGCCTTGACATCTTGCCAAGGTCATATTACCTCTGGGCTTTCAGCGATCTTGACTTCTTTTGCATATTTCCAACAATCTCCAAAGCTTGAAAGAGTCTCATGCACCTCATCTCAGACATCCACATACTTGAACTCGGACAAGTGACTAACGGTAGTCTTCTTCACCACTAACCTCCACCACTGGTTGTTTAGCAAGAACTTCAATTTCGATGTAGAGTTGAGGTGACGACCTTTGCAAGTGTATCCAGGGTCTTCCCAACAAACAGCTATAAGCTGGAAAGATATCCGTCACTTGAAAAGAAATATTGAAGAGTTGGGGTCCGATAAGTACTGGAAGATCAATCTCCCCCACCGCCATCCTGCGCGATCCATCGAAAGCCTTCACAATTAGAGAGCTAGGTTTCATAATTTCCCCTTCTACCTGCAGCTGAGCCAATGTCGTCTTTGGGATTACGTTCAGAGCTGAGCCTGTATCAACTAGAACTCTGGCAAGAGTCGTTCCACCACAGGTAACAGAAATGTGAAGAGCCATGTTATGACTACCTCCATTCTGAGGGAGATCAGCATCGGTGAATGACAAGCAACTACCATCGTTTAAGCTCGAAATTGCAACATCTAATTGATTAATTGTGATATCTTCAGCCACGTATGAGTTGTCGAGAAACTTTGAGCCATCTTGTGGGCTTGAACTTTTCAACGAGGGACAAGATTGAGATTTTCTTGGAGTCTGACTAAGTTGGTCAACTTCTTTGTAGTCACTCCTCTTAATGATCTTTAAAGTCTCATCACTTGGCTTAAAGATATCCCTTAGTTGTTCCGCACTCAAGTCAACAACTCCATCTTTCCTTGGAGGAACATCTGGCACCTTTTCTACGGCTCGGTTCTTCATCGGATCTTGGTGATAAATTCGACCACTGCGGGTCATACCACTCATACCAGTGATGTTCTCAATAGTAGACTCTCCCAAGACCATTGGCTTACCACCCACAATTACTTCAGGTTCATAATTCCAGGGTACTGCTTTTGTATTTTCATACGGGATTCGGATGGGCGGGTAAACCATCATTGGTTCTACCGCCGTAACCGGTGCTTCTTCTTAGATAGGGATGGTCGGAGACACATGGAGTCTCCTATTGTTGATGAGAGGGACCACCACATCCACTTCAACTTCAGTGGGAACTCGACTAAATTGAATCAAATGTTGACACATTAATCCTTGTAGATATTTCTTGAACTTTGCACAGCGTTCTGGATTGTCTTGGCAAATCAAACAACCATCATGACCTCCTTTCAATAAATCGGCATTCTTCAATTCCTCAAACACCTTCTTCAAACACATCTTCAACTGATCCACCTCCATAACCAGACCTCCTTCTTCAATTAATGCATTCACTGATGATGACCCATGCCTCGGCAATGGATTATTAGCAATGTTGGGGACATCGGCGAATTACGACTTAGGTCAATTAATTCTGGACTTTGCATAAAAGCGAAGCAGGTCTTACGTGGTATGCGGGAGAATTAGCATGGAAACGCATCTAGCATTCTCATTAAACCACGGTTTGGGGGCCACAGGCGAGCAATTCTTTGGCACCACTCTTCCATCTTGGATTAAATCTGCGATAGACTAGTGTAGGTCATTGGAATAGCTGAATTTCTTCCTTAGTATACTTGTGATAGTGCGGGCTCTTACATTGGACTAAACCCTTATTTTGATTCTTGATTTGTTGTTGTTGTTGTTGTGAAACTTGATTACGAGGAACACAGTGGAATAGGGCATTGGCATTTGCATGGGTTGCTGATACGGCATACCGGGAAATTGCATAGCAGCCACATAGGGATATGACATATATGGAACCTGAATAGGAGCAGACCTAGTTGGTGGTCTTCCCCTTCCTCTACCTCTTGCTTCATACACAGCATTGGCTTCGGCCTCCTTCCTCTTGAAACCATTAAACGTCTTCTTCACTGCAGACGGTCCTACATTCCCTCTGGAAATCTTTCCAGTCATCAATCCTTCTTCAATCTTCTCACCCACCATCACCAGATTAGAGAAATCAGAGAAAGTGCTTCCAATCAACCTTTCATAATACTGCACGGGCAATGTTCCCATGAACAGATCATTCAACTCCCTTTCGGCTAAAGCTGGTTGAACCCTCGAAGCCACTTCTCTCCACCTCTGAGCATACTCCTTAAACGATTCCCTCTCCTTCTGAGACATGTTCTGAAGTTGTACACGATTGGGGGCCATAGTGGTGTTGAAATGGTACTGCTTGAAGAAATCATTAGGCAGTCATCCACGGCGGATGTTTGACTTCTCGAGTTGCATGTACCAATCCAAAGATGCCCCTGAGAGACTATCTTGAAAGCAATGAATCATCAGCTTACTGTTCTTAACATGCGCCGCCATCTTGCGGCAATACATCCTCAGATGGGTGTCTGGGCAGCTCACTCCCTTGTACTTCTCAAAGTCAGGCACTTTGAACTTCGGCGGAATGACAACATCGGGTACAAGACACATGTCCGCAGCGCTCATACCAACAACATTCTTCCCTCTCAACTCCTTCATTTCCTCGCAAGCTCCTTGCACATCTTTTAATGACCCGTCTGGAAAGGATTTGGATTACCCGAAGGCACCACATTCTGGTAGAACTGCCTCATGTAGTCATCTTGCTGATCTTCCTCACCTTGAGGAGCTGTGGACCACAGATGCTCTTGCTCATCCTCCTCTTGCTTTTGCTCGTCATTCCCCATAGTTTGGGTAGCGGCATGGGCGGCAGTAGCGTTCCCTTGGTTATCCGCTCCGTCGAAGAAGTCAGCCTGCATCCCATAAAACGGAGGATTAGGTGCTTGTACTCCTGGAAATGGAGCATTTCCTCGGGGAGCCCTCACGTTTCCGGTGACGACGGAAGGAACGATAGTAGTTGCGTTGTTAGCTTTAGCTACAGTGGCGGCAACGGCGGCAGCAGCGGCGGTGGCCCGCTCTTCCTCTCTTGCATGCTGAGCCGTGAGCATCTCCACCAATTGATCCATCTTGGTATTCAGAGTGTCGATGTCATCTTGCATGGCCGTCTGTATCGTCTCGTACTGATCCATTGCTCTTCTTACGTTAGCTACGGTTTGCAGTCGGGTATTCGACTTGAATCTGGCGAGAGAAAATGTAATGAGCTTGGTGTTCTCGTTTTTAATAACATGCATGATTATGTATGATTAATGCAAAATGATTATGATTGGTTCCCATTCTTAAGAATCTTTATGGACCCAATCACTTATAAGCAAACCGCACAACAAACGGATAAACAGCTTCTTCATTCTAATTATAAAAGTCAAGCATAAACATCAGTTTTTCTTGCGAAGAAAGTAAAGAGCAAGACTCGCAGGCCTGCTTTTAGTGTCTTACAGATACCATGAAGCTGGAAAATTCATAAAGGTTACAAAAGACTAGAAATGTTGGCCTCTTCGGGGCTTGAACTCCCTTATCTCCTTTTGAAAAAGATCCACCATGTCTCTGCAAAGGTAGATGAAATACTCCACTGCCGGGGGCACCTGGTCCTCTTCTAAGTCCTCGATGGCTGATTGAAGTCTCCATGGGACCTCCACCATCAGTTACCTGCAGAATTCCACCAAACTTGAGTAATTGTCATACAAACTTTTATTTTGTTCTTCCAAAGTGAAAATGGTCTCTCCCCTATTCACCCAAAGCTCATTCTGACGTCGGGCTTCTTCTTGCCATCCTTCGCACTGGACTTCCAATTCCCCATAAGACGCTTCCCATCAGGCCACAAGGTCTCTCGGATATCAAATCTTGAATCTTCGAGCTAGTTCTTGAGTCTAAGTCACGTACCAAGCGAGCTTTTTCCTTGAGGCGAGTTTCGCGTGCCAAACTAGATTCGATGTTTCTCGGTCTGACTTTCAACTCTTGGATCGAGTGTTAAGAGTTGTTTCGGATCTAGCTTTGCTTTGATGGCTCGCTCTTCATCCGCGTAAGCTTGCCCTCTTTGTTGCTCAGCCTTGGCTGGCTTACGGTTGAATTCACTCGACTCAAATTTCGCATCTAGATTATCTTTTACGGAACTTTGCTTTTCCTTCTCTACTGCTCTTGGCTTTTCAGAAGCTCCTCATTTCTCTCTTTGAGGCTTTGCATCAAATCATCCCTTTCTCGAGCAACACGAGTAGGGATAGCTTGTTGTCGACCCTCTTCCGCTTTCATCTCTGTAATAGTGAGTTTGAGTTTGTTGAACTCCTCAATAGGGACGTGAGTAACTTCAGGTTCTGGCACATCAAATGGAACTTCCACAATGAATGGCAATTTTACCTCCATTACTCTTCTAAGTATCCAGGACTCGTAAGGTTCTCCATCACCATTTCCTCTTTTTCTGAGTTCTACTCCCTTCCTATGAACTTGGGTCCAAGCTTTCTGCATCTATTTCAACAAGCCGAGGTCTTCCCTTCCGAAGTCTAATAAGATAAACTCTCTCAAAAATTCTTCCCTTGGTGCGGTTTCCATAGGACAACCCAATTGCTTGAGAACCAACCTAGGATTGTAGTTGATGCAACCTTGGGATCCGATCAATGGAACGTTAGGAAATGCCCACGTGTGTGATAACACGTGTACCAATCAGAGTACCAAAAATGCCATTAGCGGTAAGAAAGCCAACCGAGACCAACTCAAATTCTCTAAGATTCGACCCACGGTCCTCGTGAGGATATGAGACTTCAACCATGAATAGAGAAAAGCAGACAATACATTACAACTCCTTTTTCTTCTCGTATCGAATATGTATGTTGAGGAGCATGTTTGCAAGTAATGCGAGCCTGGGGTTGTCAGAGAAAAACACCAATGGCGGTGACTTATGTAATCATCATCATTCTTTGGGAAACAAAACCACCCATAAATTAGTAAGGCTAAAAGCTGAACGACATCCAATTTTCTTGACACGCCAATTCTTGACTCTGTTCCAAAAATCTCCTTGAGATACCCTTTTCTACCAATTTTGGCCTATTTCTCGATAGGGAGGTGTAGAGCATTGCTACATCCTTTGCATCAAGCATTCTCTAACCGGTAAAAGGAACATCATCTTTCAAGGGCCAATTCAATAACCTTTCGGACTCTTCAATTGTCGGGACTAGCGAAAATCACGGAATGTGAAACACCGTAGAGGAGCATCATAAAAATTCACCAAGGCTTCGAGCATCATGATCAACCGTATAGTTCTAAGATCCACCCATATCTAGCATGAAAGTTATTCATGAGCAGATCTCACCTTCCTCTGAGCTTCAACGAGTTTGAGTATCGGGGATCTTGAATTGAGATGAGGGTTATGCTTTTGATTAAATCCATGTGTGATCAATTGTTTCCAAGAATGAGTCCTTTAAAGATACGAAAATGGCAACACATATGATGAAAATGAATGATTAATGCAAAATGCAATGCAAATGAGTTAAGATGATATCCAATGAAAATGTGTAGATCACATAAAAAGTTCTTGGATGGTTGGACATGGTTTGACGCCTACTCAACAATTCCCCAAACAAGGTTGGTTCTAGTGATTTTATGCTAAATGCTTCTTGAGTCTCGGATCCCTTTTAGATATATTATCACCCGCGATCGGACTACGTGGGGATAATACTTCAAAAGTATACTCAAGCGGCTCTTAAAGGATACTAAAAATCCTTTGGCGGTCGGTTTGTTTTGGACATCCTAATACTTAGAGTTATAGGCCTTTTGTCCAAGAATTATCATCCCTATCGTGCGGTGCAATAACTCCCTTAAAAGACCAACTCTAAGTTGTAGTCTTCACGTCGATCCAAAGACACGGATGTCTAGTGGACCTAAGTTACTCAACCACTCTAAGCTTATGTTTCCTAGAAGCACGGGTATTGGGCTTATCTATGAATCATAACCAATAAATGCCCCAAAATCAAAATACATCACAGGATAGTAAATAAATATCAGAGCAAAAATAAACACACAAGCGAAGAACTAAATTAGGGTTAACTCGCTTTAAAAATACATCGGTGAAGTGGAAGCAACTCGATTTTAAAAAATCTTTTAATTCTCGAAAACTAGTGAAATCGCCACCTAATTTTATTTGTTCTAAAAAAGAACGGGAAAATATAGATAAAACCCCAAACAAGCGGATAAGGCGGTCTACGTGACCAAAAAAGTGGGATCGGGAGTCGGTTATGTAAGGGGAAGGTATTAGCACCCCTTACATCCATCGTACTCGACGGGACCCATTTAATTCTACGCGTTTGCGTATGTGTGTTTATTGCTAAGTTATGAATACCAAAAGAAAAAGAATTTGTTTATTATTATTTTGAGTTTGGCACGGTTTCAGAACCGTGTGCCTACATATTCCCTTGTGCAATGGGAAAGTCAAAACTCTGTAGTTCCTCTTAAAAAGGTTTTAAATTTGTTGTATTGATTTTATAAGAAAAATCATGCGTTTTAGACATCTCAAATACTTGAACTTGGACTTGTTTAGTTTGTTTGAAAATCTTTAAGTCCACATTCGTGTTTGAGATGACTATTGCACACTCTTTATCAGAAAAAAGTTTTTTATGACCGCATATGAGCGATAAAAGAATTTGAGTGAGTTGAATTGTTTTTTATGTGGATGAAAAAGTACCGAACAACAAGACTAACGTCTTACGATTCAAATACTAGAAACCCAAGGAACTACTGTTCGAACGAATCGTCTATCACCCAAAACGGTTTTCTTGAGAAAAAGTGAAGTGAAACGAAATTCATGTTATTTAGAAGTCTTTAAGCAACTGGTCTAGCGTCCAACGACTTAAAGACTACAACTTTATTTAGGGGACAAGTATTTTAGCAATTGGTCTAGCGTCCAACGACTAAAACACTTGTACTTTATTATGAAAAAGGTTTTGAAAATGCACTCGACGTTGGATCGAGGTTTGAAACTTTAATTATGAAAGCATTCTGATACGCGTGCTGAGATGGAATGGAAACTTTATGATTAATCAAGTATATGGACTTAATTAACCTCGTGAGGATAGGTGCTCTATCTGACCATGAAACCACGGTGAAGCAACTCGATTTTTCAAAAATCAAATTTGAATTTTCAAAACACAATGAAATCGCCACCTAATTTTATTTGTTCTAGAAGAGCGGAAAATATAGATAAAACCCACGAAAGAAAGGATAAGGCGGTCTGAAATTAAGAGATATAGGTTCGGGAGTTGGTTATGCAAGGGGAAGGTATTAGCACCCCTTACATCCATCGTACTCGATGGTACCCATTTAGTTCAAAGTGTGGTTGTGTGTTTGTGTGAAAATGTTACGATCTTCTAAGTTTTGAAATGAGAAAGAAAGAGAGGAGAAATGTTTTTATTATTTTTGAGTTTGACACGGTTTCGAAACCGCGTGCCTACGTATTCCCTCGTGCAATGGGAAAGTCAAAACTCCGTAGTTCTTCTAGAAAATGATTGTTTGTTGATTGATTTTAAATGAAAAGACAAGTCGTCATTTTTAAAGGAGAAGACTCGTCTAACGTCCACAAGGTGTGATAAAGAATAAAGAACTACGCACCACCATGAGGGAGGGTTTGAGAACACCTCTAGTACTCAAGTGGAGAAGTCGAAAACCTTGAGAATAGAGGGAGAAGCATCTCAATTATAAAATGAACCATGTCTAATCTTGAAAAAGGGTTTAAAGGTAAAAGGTGCTTGGAGCGCACAAAAGATATTGAATGTGTTGGAATTGATTTTAAATTGTGGATGACAAGTATCAGAACGTTGGGCTATCCTCTAACGATTCAATACTCGAGATTGGTGATTGAGGTCAACCGATCATCTCTCATCCAAAATCTTTATTATGAAAAGAGTGAGGTGAAACAAAGTTCACTTTTATTAAGTGTATGGAATAAAGTATTTAAGTCATTGGGTTACCCTCTAATGGCCCAAATACTCTACATTTTAATTAAATCGTCGGGCTATCCTCTAACGATTCAATTAAATACCATAACACTAACTTTTTGTAGAAATTCATTTTTGAAAATAACTCGACGTTGGATCGAGGTTTGAGAAGAGGACTCGACGTTGGGTCGAATTTTATTGAAAGTGTTTTAAATGCTTGGTGAATGGAGAAAGAATAGGATCGAGATAATTGTAAATAACAAATAAAATCGATAAAGCCCATACGAGGTGGCTAACACAAGCGATAAAGCGATTTATATTGTGTAGGTGCATGCGAAATAAATTTAACCGACTAATCAAACAAAATTTAATCGAGTAATTAGTTTAATAAAATTAATTAGATGGGCTAATCAATTTTAAATAACCTAATTAGATAATTAAATAATGTTTAACAAATCAATCGTGTTTCATTGTAAGCCCAAGCAAGCGTGGTGTGTGCACAAATGTGTGGCGTTGTGGCTTCAAAGCTTTGTCAACTCAAGGTAGGAAAATGGCTGTAATCAGTATTAGTTTGAAATGTTTTGGTTTTGTGTAAGTGATGAATAATTAAATAAAATAAAACAATAAAATATTTACTAACTATTACATCATGTGGGGAATGGGGGTACAAATTTACAAATGGGGATTGAATCGAATAATTACAAGTGCTTATAAAATGTACAAATGAAATTATCATTTAATCAATTGATTTTTACTAGTTAAAATGGAAATGATTTATAGTGTTAAAAAGAAAATAGAAGCTAAAATTAAAATAGAAAAGAGGTGTGAATTAAATGATGGATGAAACAAATAGAAGTGGACAAAAGAGGCCCATGATCAAATTTACAAAAAAAAAAAAAAACTAAATTTAATTATCAAATCTAGATCTAAATCCATAAAATAAAAATAAAAATTAATTAATAATAAAGTAATTAAAAAAAGTAAGATAATCCTAGAAAGAAGGAAAAAAACGCTTAACTCTCTAAAATTCTCATAAATGATTTTTATTTCAAATAAATTACATAAAACAAACTAATTATCATATTTATTTTAAGAAATAAAAATAATAATAATAATAATAATAATAGTAATAATAATAATAATAATAATAAATGAATGAATGGAAGAGAACGTGGTGGATTGCCACCTCCCTCAAATTTCTCAAAGTTAGTTTTTTTTATAAACAAAAATTAATTAATTAAAAAAAATCAACAAAAATAGTATATGACTTATTCTATCCTATTTTTTCTTTTTTATTTTAAATTTATTTAAAAAAACATAAAACAAAAACAATTACTATTATTATTTATTATACATTTATTAAATATGTTAATAATAAAGCCAAAGCAGTTTTACTCTCTCAAGACTAAATCACACCTTTCCTCCTCTCATTCAAAAACACGATACGCTCTCTTCTCATAACAAAAATCCCTAATTCCCAATCAAATCGAAATGCCCCAAGTTCATCAACAGAAACTAGAATACAAAACACACATGATAAGGCATCAATTTCAACAATAAATCAAGATTCATGGTGGATCTACCAGGTATGAAAGTTCCGAGAAAACTGCAAAAAAGGTAAACCTTCTAATCTCTCTTCTCTGACTCTGTGCCAATCTGTTGCTTCTTTCATCTATATCTGCTTCATCTCCTTCAGTAATCTGGATTTGTGGTTTCGAGTTTTTGATCACTTTTCACTTTGGATGTGTTAGGTAAGCTTGTTGTGGATGGGTATGGAAGATGGTGATTTTGTATGTGAGGTGAGGGCGGTTTTGAGATAGCGGTGGTTTAGCGGAGGTTATGGGTTTTGTAACTTGTGTTGAGCATAAGAGTATTTGCTTGAGTGTTTGTTTATACGGAAGGTTGAAGAATGGTGTATGGTGGTGAAGGTTTATAGTGCGCTATTGAGATGTTGGTATCTGAGTGAGGTGAGTTTATGGTCCTCTCTTTGGAGAGGCTACAGTATGTTATATAGGGCAAATAAGATGAGGGTAATAAGCATGAGAGGATAAGGGTTGAGAGGATAAGTTCAAGGACAACTATGAGCTGTTAGAAGTGGAAGCGAGAACAATGGGATGGATAGGAAATGTTGTACTATTGTGAGTGTAGAGAGTGGAGAATAAAATTGCGAGTAGTGGGATGGAGGAGGTGAGTGGAATAGTGCAAGATGTCTTGATGTTTTTGAATTTGTGTTTTGCGGGTTGGGTACAAGTTGTACAAGAGGTGGAGGAGGTGGATGGTGAGCGATGGTATCCTATGATGGTGAGACCATGAGAAAAGAACAAACAGTAGCAACAACCTATTTTTCTCTTTTTTTTTTCTTTAAATTTGTACAGAATGTTAATAAAGAAATAAGAACTATATAATTTTTATTTTTGTCATGATAATAATAGAAAGAATGACACAAATTCAATCTAAAAAAGGTTCTTGCTAAATTTATTCTAACTACTATTATAAAAAAAGTCTATTTCTAAAAAGAATAAAATTCCAACAAGAGTTAAAAAAATAAAATTAAATAAATAAATAAAGTTAAAAAGAACAATTATTATGACTTTAGTATAAAAATCAATTAACCCAAAAGAATGGTTAAGGTGTATAATTTAATTTAAAAAAATGTAATTAATTAAAAAAATGTAAATTTAAATAGAAACGAACTAAGCTATTAAATGAATAAATTTCATTAATGGTAAAAAATAATAATGCAAAAAATGTCTACTCTAATGAAATGATCATACATGAGTAGAGGAATAAAAAATAAACTCTTTTTTTGTGATAAAAAAAAAAAGAGTGAGATAATACAATTGCGATGAATGAAGATTTTATTAAAAATTCTGATCAAATAATAAAATATGATGTGATAATGTGATTGAAAAAAAAAAAATTGGGCGAAATTTAGGGTGTGACACCTGGTGCATGGAAAATTGGTATATAGACCAATGTTATTTTCGGGTTATGATTGATTAAAGCAACAAGGGCTTTAATCAAACTCGTGAGGATGGCCAGGCCCATCCCAACTATGAGACCCTTTAAGAAATCGGCATATGAGCAAAACAACGATGAAATCGAATTGATTTTAATTTTAATTGTGTGCAAAGTGTACATTGGTGAATAAATACTGAATGAGTAAATAAACAGACAAAAATACCATACAATACAATCGAAAATTTAAATAATTATTAAAGATTCCGAAAATTTAAATAATAATTTAAATAAATTAATTGAAATAGAATAAGTTCAGAAATAGCCTGGATTGTAGTGATTCCGCGAAGTAAAAAAGAAAACCATCTGATCTTTGACTGGTCCAAAATACCTCCACGCACTAACGAACCGAGTACCACAACTTCCAACCCAAAATACTCCGACGGTCCCAAACAAAAAAATTATACCACATGGATATTCTATCTAATATTAATATTTTTTTTAAAATAAAATTATTTAAGAATAACAAAATAAAAATAAAAAAACAGATTTTTTTCTATTATAAAAAAAACAAGGTGGTGACACTTGTCACCACCAGATTTAATATAAAATAAAAAGAAAAAAATAAATTTTGTTTTGTATTTTTTAGGAAATAATTAAACAAGAAAATAAAGTTTTGGGCAAAAAACAGAATCTGTTCCTCATTCTCTCACGCACTCATCGTCCTCTCCATCTCTCGTTTTCCTCACAAAACCCTCATCGGTCTCTCTCGCCACGATCGTCCCTCACCATGAACCCTCGTCGCTCTTTCACTGGACTCTCTCATCTCTCGTCGCCGCCGCCGCTCTCCTCCCTCGCGATACAAACAGAACTCGTCCCTCTCTCTCTCTCGAACTCACCGTTCTCTCATCGCGATCTGTGGTTACCGAAACTCTCTCTCTCGAACTCACCGCTCTCTTGCTCTGTTTTACTGATTTCTTGAATGTTTGCTTTGATTTGTGTTTCTGTTTACAGATTGTTGGAAAAAACTGAAAGGGAAAAATGAAACCCTAGGCCCTATTCGGTGACGGCGACGTGATGCAATGCGAAAATGAGAGAAAAAATGTGGAGTGAAGGAGAAGGATGGTGACAGAGTTCGCAACCTCTTCGTCAAAACCCGGTATTACCTTTCTGATCTTCTTCTTCTTTCTCGAAATTTAGACTATGATTTTCTGGAAAAAAATGAATTCTGAAGGTGTTTGGTTTAGAAAATGATGAGTATTGCTTGCTTGTCTTTGTGTTTTAGGGATTTAGAAGCATCTTCGGTTTGTTATATGTTATTGCTAGCTTCTTTGTTACTACTTTTTGAGTTTTGAATGGTATTGAACTTCTGGTTTTGGTTTACATCAGTAGAACAGATGCTTCATGGTTTGTTTTTTGGTTTGTGAGAATGAACCGATACTACACTGGTCTTGCTTTACTTTTTTAGAACAGATACTAATACTCTGGTTTTTTTGAAATGGGTTGGTTTTGGGATCCTTGTGTTGTGTAAATTTTACATACGCTTCTTTATGATATATACGAGCAGATATCCACACATGTCTTTTCTTCTATCTGTTGCTTGTCTTTGGTTACTAATAACCATGTTATGCCTTTCTTTTTAATTTTTGGCTTGCATTAGTTGCTAATAACCATGCTGTAATGATGGTTTTCTGAGTTTTTAACTGCTCTCTGTGGCTCATAACCAATACTGTTGCTGTTATGTTGACTTTAGTCTTGCTGCCTATTGCCTTGGATTTATGCTTCTTTTGTTGGGACTTATATTGTTGGATTATACCCTCTTTGCTGTTGGAAATTAAACTGTTGCCTTGTACTTGCTGCTTGTGGGAATCGAACTGTTGCCTTGATTTATGCTCGTTTGTGAACCGAGTTAGCTCGCGATTTGCAAATAAGCTGTTTTTTCGCCGATGATTAATCTTGCGCAAGGTTATGAGGTTTAGCATTTAAAACACGATTCCATGAAACACCTAATGATGAGTCGGAAAAAAGAATAATTCTTTTGATAATTTCTTGTATTTGTTCATGTTTATGTTTGCTAACCAAATTACTTTTCCTTGTTTCATGAATGGCGGCAACGGTCGAGTGATTGGGCATGAAGATGAAGAGGTAACTCAAGATAACCGCGAAGTTGAAAGGCTTGCAACTAAAAAAAAAGCCAAGACACTTAGAAACTTCAAGACTTTCCTTGTAGAAATTGCTTTAGAAATTTGTAAATCTTGTAACAAAAATCAACTTTGTATGTAAATACAATTGTAATCTCGTTTTGCTTGAATGGATGTTGAATTTGTAAAATCAACATTACTTGTAACCACTTGGATTATTGATTGGAAATTTAATGGAACTTAAATCAATACTTGCAAATGTTACAAATCATATAACTCGTAGGGATTGACGTAACGTTTAAGCACATTGCAACAACATATTCAAACTTGTAATCGCACATTTCCTTTGAGCCTTGTAAATGAGAAAATGGCTTGAAGTTTGGATGGACTTGTACCAATTATTCCTTGTATCTTGCAATTAATATAGAACTTAGATGTACAAAATTGGCCTAAAACTCAAATATTTGCATAGATCATAAACCTTTAAACAAACTTGAAAGAAACCCAAAAATGGAGTAATTGAAACCATAAATCATGAATTCTAAGAAACTCAACACCGTGGACCTTGGCATTGAATTCCCAAACAAATTGTTCGTTCTAAGTCGCTTGAATCACTTGAATCGACATTCAAATTAATCTTGGTTGACACAAGAAATAAAGCATGAAGGAATGTTCCAAGAAAATTTATGGTAATGAGGGTAAATTTTGGGGTGCGACAGGCGCATAGGCGATAGTCATCTACGACGATGAGCCAAATGATCGGCTACTACACTTCCTTTGATCGCTTTAAGAAGTGTCTTGGATGTCGTATTCGGTCAAGATCATTTGCCATCTTGCTATTCTTCGGAGAGCTGGTTTCTCAAATATGTATTTTATCGGATCCATCTTGAAATCAACAAGGTAGTGTGAGTCAACATATCTTGTCTTAGTCGTGACAAAGCCAAAGCGTTGCAAGTTTTCTCGAGCTTTGAGTATCTTGTTTCACGATCGGTAAACTTTTGCTAAGGTAGTATATTGCATACTCTTTTCGACCAGATTAGTCATGTTGCCCAACACACACCCATTGAATTCTCTAACACTATCAAGTACATGATAAGAGGTCTTCCTTTGACATCGGGATAGGAGGATTACATAGGTACTCCTTGATTTTGTCAAAGCGATTTGGAAATCGTCATTCCATTCTACCACTTGATCTTTCTTCAGTAACTTGAAGATTGGCTCACAAGTAGCAGTTAGATGTGCAATGAATCTGGCAATGTAGTTCAATTGGCCCAAGAAACCTCTGACTTCCTTCTCGGTGCGGGGAGCTGGCATCTCTTGAATGGCTTTAACCTTGGCGGGGTCAACCTCAATACCTTTTCCCCTGACAACAAACCCTAAGAGCTTACGGATCGACTCCAAAGGTGCACTTGTTGGGATTAAGTCTCGATCATACTTTTCAACCTATCAAACAATTTCCATAGATGATCAAGATGCTCTTCTTGAGTATGTGATTGAGCTATCATGTCGTCGACGTAGACCTCTATCTCGTGATGAATCATGTCATGAAATAATGTCACCATAGCACGCTGGTAAGTGGCGCCGCGTTCTTCGATCCGAGCATAACCTTGTAGCGAAAGTGCCCTGTGTAACAAAAGTAGTCTTCTCCATGTCTTTAGGAGCCATTTTGATCGATTGTAGGAGAAACCATCCATGAAGGAAAACCTTATCTTTGAGTGGTGTTGTCAACGAGAACATCAATATGAGGAAGTGGAAATCATCTTTTGGACTCGCTTTGTTCAAATCTACGTAATCCACACACATTCGTACCTTGCCATCCTTCTTAGTACAGGCACCATTTTCAACCCATTGTGGATAAGTAACATCTAAGAAACTGCGTTGAAATGCTTCATAACTTGACTTTGATTTTCTCGACATCTTAGGGCGCAGCGGATACATTTCCTTTCAGGAGAAAACCTTCCGCAAACGGTGCACCACAATATCAATGTCTAGACACGGCATGTCTTCGTATGTGTAACACGGTGAACCGACTTTGTAGGTTTCGTATCGCAAATGTGCGGATAGCAAAGTCGCCACCGATTTTATTTTATCTAATTAAGGGAAGGTAAAAGTATAGAAAAAGACCTTCGTTAGATTACGAGTAAGGGAGAAGGTTATGAAAAGGAAGGTATTAGCACCCCTTTCCATCCGTAGTTATCTACAGGCTCTTAGTTGCTCTTAGATCACCTTTAAAATTTGCTTTCTGTGTGTTTGACAAAAATGTTTTGAAAAGGCATTTCGCTTTGACTTTGTAATGATTCATTTAGGAATGTATACAAAGTGTTTGGAAATGTTTCGTTTTTAAAAGAGTTTGAACTTTGACAAAAGTGTGAGGTGTGAAAAGTATTTGATTTGAGCAAGCAACTAAAAGTCTTATTACCTACTCAGAATGGTCGTTTTTGTGTTATTTTACGTTCCTTTAGAATAGCGCTATCCATACCATTAGTTGGTAGGTAACTCTATTTGTTGGATGTAAGCGGGACATTCGAAGGGACATCGGATGGTCATAGAAAGCAACTTGTAGGAAGTATCCTAGCACATTCGAAGGGACTATCATCATTTTTCGTAGGCGACAATCGAGGGTCAAGATCATGTATTCGTAGGCGACATCGTGGGTCTATGATCTTTGTATCGAAGGGACTATGATGATTTGTTTTGAAGGCAACGGTGCTAGAATACCTCTACGTTCGAGGGACATGACCATTTGAATTTGTAAAGGCAACGAGAGATAATTACCCTAAGGGGTGCATGTGTGAAAAGAGTGTGTTGATTCAGATTCATGTTATCTTGAAAATTAGAGTGAGCTATGTTCAATTTTAGTCTTGCCATACGCCTAATTACTAACAGTTTATGAAGTGCGGAAATTAAAATGCGGGAATGTAAAGTGCGGAAAGATAAATCCTACGCTATTACATGGCTTTGGGGCAGATACATAATTTAAAAATGCGGAAAATAAAAGCCCTAGTTAAGCTATTACATCCCATAGCGATTACATAATTGGAAAAAGCGATAAAAGAGATCGTCCGAAACGAGATAACCTGTGAAAAGATGAGAAATCGGAAAATACGAGGAAATTGAACAAGAGAAAAATGTTAGCAAAAATGACAATTTTTAAATGAGAAAAATATTTCATGCTGGAAATAACATTAATATGCTAAAATAATTTTTTGGGATTTTTTGGCATTAATTTAATAATTAAAAACTAAATAAAAGTGATTTAAATGATAAATTAGTAATTAAATTAAATATGCATGCAAAATAATATTTTTTAATTTTATAAATTAAATAAACATTTTCTGGAAATAATGCAAAAAGAAAAATATTTTTTTGGTGTTTTTAATGCATGATTAAAAATTGTTGAAATTAAATTAAAATGCATGAAAATATTAAATAAAATATGAAAATAATTGAAAAAATGTTAGAGTTTGTAAAAAGAAGAAAAACAAGTGGTCCTGGTGAGAATCGAACCGGTGACCTTCTTTCCAAACCAACCATGAACCGGTAGCGTTCTTGTTTGAAGCAGGGCGAGTGGATTGTAAGCAAGTGTCACTTCCTGGTTGCATCGTCCCCGCGCCAAACTTTATCTTCTTCGTTTCAAATATTTGAAAATTCTGCGTCGACTTTGGTTCGACGCTAAGGCCCCTGCTAACATCAAAATCATGTACAAGCAATATAAATGAAATCTAAAACCATGGTTCGATTCGTCTTGGTCCTTGATCACTCGAGGGCATCGGTTTGTTCAATTTATCATATTAAGAGAAACCCTAAATCGTGGCGAAACCCTAGCTATGGTGATTAGTGTTTCGAGCCATAGAAACTCAATTAAAGCGAAAGCTTGTAAACTTGGTCTAATCACAAAAACAACAACAAATCATGTTAAAATGCATGAATAATGGAAATCGATTTTGAGAAAAACATGAACAAACCAAATTCGGATTTCGTGATTCTTGATGCTTTTGGACAATGTGAAGGTCTGGATCGATTCAGGAGGTATCAAGGAATGTGTTTGGATGCTTGGAATCAATTGAATCGAGCTAGAGCTTTGCTAGTAGCTTTATATACGGTTTTTGAGTTTGAATAGGGTTTCTCCAATTTTCTACCCTAATTCGTGTGGCATGTATTGTATATATATAGTAGATGGAATTGGAGCTGATTTGAGGAAGAATTAATCATCAATCAATGCAAAATATATTTGATTTTGTACCAAATCAAATTTTCTCTTCTTTGATCAATTTCAATCAATTCTTGCCATATCCAATCAAATTTGAAATTTTTGGCTTTATTGGGTTGCTTGGATCTCAAGGAAGAGAAAAATCAAATTTGCAATTAATTTTGATTTTATACTTTATTTTTGAATTTAATTTGTATTTAAATGAATAAAATACAAATTAAATAGAAAAATAAAATAAAAATTCGTGGCATTGGGCTTGGATATTCCTAATTGTATAAGGAATAAGTTTGGATGAAGAAAAAGTAAGCCCATTTGCAAAATTTTTGATTTTTAGAAGTATCTCTCTTTGTGCACTTCTTCAAAATTGCCCAACTTGTGAATGGTGTATCTTGCTCAATTTTCCACATTTTTTAGTGTTCTTGGAATTTTTCGAAATCTCTAAGAGTCATCTAACCAACCTCTTTGGTTTCATCTCAATTGGAGTTTCCATGCTCAATATATCTTCAAAACAAAATGTTGACTTTTTGTTGACTTTGAAAAGGACCTGTAATATTTTGATCCATACCTTCCAAATGAAGCATTTTTTGAACATTCTTGTGTGACATGAAGTTGTAGAGAATTGAATTTCCTTCAAAACAAGAGGTGGTGGAAAAAATTTTGAGAAAGTATGAAGAAGTTATGCTCAGTCAAAGTTTGGTTGACTTTTCACTAAGAAACCCTAATTTAGAAAGTTTGACTTTTGGGCAAATCTTGAGTTTTCTTGATGAATCATGATCAACCCTTGATCAAATGATGAATGTAACTTCAAAATGAGGATGTTGACCAAAAATTATGAAGTTTGTTGTATGTTGACCACGATTGACTTTTGTCCTCTGATTGATTTTCAACCATCTGAGCAATTGTCTGAGGAAACTTGACTTGTGAGGCTTGAAACTTGACATGGAGAATCTTTGAAGCATATGAGGAGGCATGAAGACCATTGGAGATGTTGGAAACTCATCTTGATCTGAGAAATACCAAACCCTAGTTTGGGTTGATTGTCTAGGAGAGGGTTTGTCTGATCAACCCTTGAAGAATCCTTGAGCATGGATGTATGGAATATCTTGAGAAGATGGAGGGAAAATTTTGGAGTATGACAGTATGACCAAGAAAATACCTCAATATAGTCTCGTAGCATCTGAACCAATCTCTCTTTGACACTGTTCTCAAGACCCGCTCCTATCTTGATCTCTTTTCTGTCTTCATCAGTACCCAAATTCACAACCTCAACCTACTCTTCGTGTGGCTGTATAACTCGTTCTTCTTGCTGTAGCAGTCGGACAAGTTCTCCTGGCACTTCACAATCTTCCTCACCTTCATCTTCGGCTTGGTAGATCGGATTATCGAAGTCATATTTAGCAATAGCATAGCTGTTATCAACGAGATTCAGAGTGATTTTGCAGTGTATCACGTGGGTGTGTGTAAGAAACACATAGCTTTTTGAAGGGGTGATAAAGTAAAAGAAAGAAAACAACAAATAATGCAAAATTCCAACGATTTTATTGAATGAAAATATGCAAATGACAGATAATAACCCTCACAAACGAGCCATGATACCCCGGGTAAGGCACTAGGCTTTAGAGTTTATTGCTCAAAACATAGAAAATACGAAAAGCAAAACAAAAACAAGAGCTATTACTCCTGTCTAAAGGAGATTGGTATGACGTCTTCAGTCTTCCAATTGCCGAGTCCGTTGTCGGGAGTTGGGAAAATCCACTTGCTGATGTCGAAGTCGTTGTAGTCGTCTTCTATAGTATGGATTCCACTCTGGCTGATGCGGAAAGGAAGATGGCCGGCACGTTCGCGGCGTATCATCTTCTGACCTTTGATGGTGAAGCCTAAACCAGTCTTGTCGGATTTGAAAGGAAGATCGGGAGCTGTCCCAAATAGTACTACCTCCTTCTTCGGCAGCAGCATCCTTCAACGAGGCCATCCTAGGCGGAGCTTTGTAACTTTAGGGTGCGGAAGAGTCAGGCATGACTCGGGGATTGTTTCAAAAGCTTGGGAGTCTCGAAGAATTCACCCTCCACCTCGAGTATCGAGCATTGTAGATGATTGACCATGTATTCCTCTTCACCACATCTTGTAACAACTTTCCCTTTCAGGATATTTGACTTTTGATGCGGGGTAGAAATGCCGCCCCATGTATCAAGGCGTCCGAGTAGGCAAAGTAAGGTGGACGGATGTCCATGACAAAGAAAGTAGAGTCGAAAGTCGGGAACCGACTTTAGCGGCGGATGAGCTCTCCAATCTTGTTAGTCTAGAACCATCAAAAGCTCTCACAATTATGTCCCTGGGCTTCAGAACCAACCCTTCAACATCAAGTCGGTCAAAAGCAGTCTTCGGAAGGATATTCAGGGCAGAACCGGTATCCACCAAAACATGAGACAATGTAAGCCCTTGCATTCAATAGAGATGTGCAAGGCTTTGTTGTGTTTTCTTCCGGCGGAGTTAGATCGACATCGGAGAAGCCTAGGCCGTTGTTGGCAGGCTAGCAATACAAACTTCAAATTGATCGTAGTAGTGTCTTGCGATGCGTGAGCATTCTTGAAACTTCACCAAGGCATTAGCATGAGCCTCGAGCACAAGAGCGAGCAAGCATGGAGATCTTGGGCAGATCTGTCCTGTTGTTCCACAACATTGTAGTCACTCTTCGTGATGATCTTGAATTTCCTCCATTTCTTGTTTGGAGGTGTCTTGACAACTTCCTTTGGTACTTTGAGCGGGATGAGTCTTTGGTTCTTTCCTCTAGTCTCGGGGCCGGTTGAATAGGCTGGAATCTGTTGAGTCACAGTGTCTATTGGAGGAGAGATTTCTGGAGAGAATACTTTTCCGGTTCTGGTCACCTTACTTGATCCGGTGATGTTGTCAATGTCAGGAATGGTAGCTTCAACTTTAAGATCTTCAATGGTCAGGGGGTCTTGCTTGACGCCATGATAGTGAACATCGACTCCATAGTTCCAAGGGATAGCCTTGTTAGAGGAATATGGAACTGGTTTGGGAGAAGTAATGATGAGAGGTGCCACTCTAGGCACAGGATCAGCAGAGGAAATCCTTATTGTGTTAACATTAGCATAGTCTTCTGGGAAACCGTCACCCCATCCGGTCGCCTTAACATCTTCGATTGGAATCTTGTAGCTCTCAGGAACATTATACTTCACCATGTAGTCGAATTTTCCACTTGGCTGCCCCAAGGTATCCCATGCGGACGGTACAACTTCATTCACATCTTCGATCTTCAGTTTATTAGACATGTCTTCACACAGGCTCTCCACAGGTGGTTTCAGGAATAGTATTTCACGGTTATCCATCATACATTGAACACGTCTTCTCAGCCATGCACAACCATCAGGTGCAGATGGGCACCAACGGAAATTCTCTGGGCATCCTGGATTGCCGCCGGCTTGCAGCAAGTTCTTCTTAACAGTCATCAGAGGAATGGTCAAGTCATCTATGTTGAAAACATAAGTATCCTCACCGACAACATTAGAACTTTTGTCATGGTTGGGCATAGGAGCGTTGATCACGTTCGGAGTCTCAACAGGAGGGTCAAACTCAATCTGCTTAGCTTCAATCATATCTTGAATCTTGTTCTTCAGAGCCCAACAGTTGTCAGTATCGTGCCCTGGGCTGTTAGAGTGGTAAGCACACTTAGCATTAAGATTGTATCTCGGAGAGGAGGTGTTGACACTTTGAGGAGGATCCTTCAAAGTAATCAGCTCTGCTTTCAACATGTGTTGCAATGCTTGCGACAATGACATGTTAATCTTCATAAACTGTCTTCGTGGCGCGTTCTGGCTACGCGCGTTGTCTCACTGAGGTTGTGCTGATGTAGGATTGGAGATCACAACCGCCTCCCACAGATTGAGCACGATCTGTCTTGGCTCTGCTTTTCTGACCATACACAGCATTAGGTTCTTTCTTAACACCAAAAGATCTCTTCGCAGCATTTGATGACGACTCTACCTGAATCTTCTCACTCTTGATACCAGCTTCAATGCGCTCTCCTGTCAATATCAGTTCGGTGAATCCGGCTGAAGAGTTTCCAATCAGATGATTGAAGAATGGACCCATCAGTGTTCCCATAAACATATCAACCAACTCCCTATTGGACAAGGGTGGTTGAACTCTGCCTGCTAGATCTCTCTATTTCTGAGCATATTCCTTGAACTTCTCATCACAACCCATAGACATGCTCTGTAGTTGCATGCGAGTGGGTGTCAATTCAGCATTGTACTCATACTGTCTGTAGAAAGCGTCTGCTAAGTCACTCCAAGTACGGATACGGTCATTCTCTAGCTGATAATACCACTCCAATTGAATTTCCGACAAACTCTCTTGAAAATAATGCATCCACAACTTTCTATCATCAGTGTGGGGATTGATCTTCTGAACATAGGACTTCAGATGCAGCTTCGGACAAGACATGCCATCATACTTGGCAAAAGTTGGAACTTTGAACTTGGGAGGAATCACCACACCAGGAACAAGACTCAAATCATCAAAATTCAGCCCTGACATCTTTAGATTTTCCACCGCATTCAGACGTTCCCAAGTTGCTTGTACTTGTCATCCTCATCAGAGTACTGGTCATTGTCATAGTGATCCTCTCTCTCTTTCTCAGGCTCACGCTGGCTACCTTCTTCATCGCCCTTGACACTCCCCTCATTCTTGACACTTCCTTCTGAGAGCTCTATTCGGATGACCACTTTAGGACCACCTTTGTATCGTCTGCCCATGTTGAGAACACCAACGACCCTCTTCTTTCTGTTGATGAGCTTCTTCAGATCCTCTTGGCCTTGGACCAAGCTGGTGAACATCTCCTGGAACTGAGCATTCTGAGCCTGAAGATCTTTGACAGTTTGTTCAAGAGCCATTTCTGCTAAAATAAATAGCGAGAAAATGAGAAAACCAATCTTCAATGTACCTGTTATGAGATGTTATGCCATGATATGCGATGTTTATGCAAATGCAATGCAATGTTTTCAAGGACCTTAGAGATTTAAATTTGTTAAACAAGCACGAACAAACATTTATTAGTTCTCTTTTTATTCTTTTTCTTTTTAAGTACAAAAGATAGTTCAAAACAATAAAAGAAAACAAATAAATCCTAAAGCTCTAAGTCTCCCATGGGCGCTTCCTCTTGGTGCCGAGGTAGGCGTTGATGTTTTGCTCCTCGTGAAGTAACTTGGTCAACTCTAGCACTTTCTTCTCGCTTGCGTTGAGCTTCAAAGGTATCCCTTTCTTCTTTAAGCTGAATCCAGGATCTCTTCAAGTCTTCAAAATCAGTAGGCATGTCAGGATGGAGAACGGTATAGGGTATGTCACCTATAACAACAGGTTCCATAATTACTGGTAAAATAGGCGTGAATGGCATCATTAGGTTTTGAGCTCGAGCTCTCACCCATTTGAGGTAGGGTTCCCAAGGAATGGAGTTTTAGTGCCCCAAAGTCTTGGTATCAGTCTTCTTTACCATGCCCCAAGCGTGTATGAACCTTCGTCGGTAATTCTGGAGATCGTGGTTGTAGTCGAACACAATGTCTTGGAGAAGCATATCATGAGGACCACCTCTTCGAGTATAACCAAACTGACGTAGAGCTAAAGAAGGGTTGTAAGTAATACCTCCCCTTATACCAAGTAGTGGTACATTAGGGAATTCTCCATAACGCTCAATGAATATGAAGTCCTTTTGAGAGAAAAGATTCCAACGGATATCTAAATGTGAAGTCCTTTGGGACCACTTCAACCTTTGCTCATTCTTCAAAACTGATGGAGGAAGGTGTGAAATAAACCACCTGGAAAGTAACGGTATGCAACACATGAGAGTTCCTTGTCTTTTAGTAGTACGAGTGTGGAGAGAATGTAGGATGTCTCCAAGTAAAGTAGGCACTGGATTGCGAGTAAGAAACAACTTGATGGTGCTGACATCTATGAATTGATCCGAGTTAGGGAATAGAACCAAACCATAGATTAGCAAGGCCACAATATCTTCAAATGCATGGAAACTCATAACTTTGAGGAAATATCGGGCTTTCTTTATCAGGAACTTAGCAAGTAAACCCTTAACTCCGCTTCTAGTTTCCCAATTGGCTTCAATGTCTGAGCGCTTAAGATGTAAGGCTGATGCAATGTCTTCGTACCTGGGAACCTTTTCTAAACCGGTTAATGGCATTTGGTCAAGAATAGGTATCCCAAGTAGCTTAGAGAACTCTTCCAAGGTAGGAACTAATTGATAATTTGGGAATGTAAAGCAATGGTGTTTCGGATCGAAGAACTGGAATAGGACATGCATCATATCTTCTTCAAAACCGGAGATAACCAAGTCAAGTAGATAACCATGTCTCTTGATGAACTGGGCATGGTCGGGAATTTCTGAAACCAATTCTTTGGTGAGAAGGTATACCCATGAAGTTGATTCGGATGGTTTTTCTAGAAGCCATAATACCTACAAAACAGAGCAAAGATAAATCCCTAGGTCCTTGCAATAGTTAGAAATGATATGCAATGCGATGATGTCATGATGTCATGTTTAGCACACACAAACAATTCACACAATGAGCCTTGGTTTAAGGCTTGCATGAGGTATAGGTGATTACCCCACCAAAAGTTTGAGTTGGTTCATCTGTCCTATAATAATAACGGGTTCTAGGAATCTCACATCATTGATCTTTCTCGTAGGCGTTTATTTCAACACGACTACCAAGTGGTCGACGAAAATATCCCAAAGTCGATCTCAATGGCGTAGTATCAGTGTCGCCAACCTTAGTCTGCATCAAAGCCGGCCATCTCACTACCTTCTAATGGCCAAGATGGGTCAATTAGGGTTCTAAAAGTTTAGTTAGTGCTTGATGACACCACGCAGAAGCCAAATACTATCCTCAACTTGGAAATGAAGAGTATCAGGACATCCAAAGTGTCACACTAACGTAGCCATCATGTTGACCATTTTGATATCGTCTAGGTCGAAGATTTATTTCTACTTACCTAAAAGGAAACCCGGATCCGGGTGTAGGATCCCCCACAAATATAATACCCAAGCAACCCTTAAAGTAAAGCATACAAGTCAAACAAAAAAGCAGTAAAGATGATCTAAAAATCCCTAAGGCATTCTCTCTTTTTAGAGGTGTCTATCTCCAGATCGCCCGATTACATGTCGGTGAAGCTGACTTTGAGATTTTGTATCGCAAATGTGCGGATAGCAAGAGTCGCCACCGACTTTTCTTTTATCCAATTAAGGGAAGGTAAAAAGTACAGAAAAAGACCTTCGTTAGATTCTGAGTAAGGGAGAAGGTTATGAAAAGGGAAGGTATTAGCACCCCTTTCCATCCGTAGTTATCTACGGGCTCTTAGTTGCTCTTTGATCACTTTAAAATTGTGCTTTCTGTGTGTTTGAAAAAATGTTTTGAAAAGGCATTTCGCTTTGACTTTGTAATGATTCATGTAGGAATGTATACAAAGTGTTCGGAAATGTTTCGTTTTGAAAAAGAGTTCGAACTTTGACAAAAATGTGAGGTGTGAAAAGTATTTTGTTTGAGCAAGCAACTAAAAGTCTTATTACCTACTCAGAATGGTCGTTTTCGTGTTGTTTTACGTTCCTTTAGAATAGTGCTATCCATACCATTAGTTGGTAGGTAACCCTATTCGTTGGATGTAAGAGGGACATTCGAAGGGACATCGGATGGTCATAGAAAGCAACTTGTAGGAAGTATCCTAGCACATACGAAGGGACTATCATCATTTCTCGTAGGCGACAATCGAGGGTCAAGATCATGTATTCGTAGGCGACATCGTGGGTCTATGATCTTTGTATCGAAGGGACTATGATGATTTGTTTTGAAGGCAACAGTGCTAGGATACCTCTACGTTCGAGGGACTTGACCATTCGTATTCGTAAGGCAACGAGAGAGAATTACCCTAAGGGGTGCATGTGTGAAAAGAGTGTGTTGATTTCAGGTATTTTATCTTGGAGTTATGAGTGTTCTATGTCCAATTTTATCTTTCCATGCACGCCTAATTACTAGCAGTTTATAGGGTGCGGAAATTAAATTGCAGAAACTAAAGTGCGGAAAGATAAAGTCCTACGCTATTACATGGCTTTAGGGCAGACACATAATTGAAAATGCGGAAAATAAAAGCCCTAATTAAACTATTACATCCCATAGGCAATTACATAATTGGAAAAGAAAAGCAATAAAAATCTTCCGAAACGGTATAACCTGTGAACAGATGCAAAATCGGAAAACGGAAGAAAATTGCATAAGAGGAAAATGTTAGTAAAAATAAGTATTTTTGAATGAGAAAAAGTTTTTGTGTTAATAATAACATTAATATGATAAAATAAATTTTTGGTAATTTTTGGAATTGATTTGATAATTTAAAAACAATTAAAAGTCATTTAAACAATTAATTAGCAATTAAATTAAATATGCATGCAAAAATAATAATTTTTATATTAAAAATTGAATAAACATTTTTCTGATGATTATGCAAAAAATAAATATTTTTGGTGTTTTTTAGATGCATGATAAAAAATGTTAAAGATAAAATAAATTGGATGGAAAATATTAAAGAAAAAAATAGAAAAATATGAAAAAGAGTTAGTTTTGCAAAAGAGAAAAATAACATGGTCCTGACCAGGTTCGAACCTGTGACCTTGGAGAGCATCTTCACATACCAACGCCTTAACCACTGAGCCAACGTGTCTTTTGTGTTTGAGATTTGCAAAGGATTGTTTTTAAGGGTTTACGTGTCATGACTTTTTTGAATTCAACGCACAGTCAGCAAGTGGACCCCAAGTTGAACGAATGGACAAATCAGAAGACGCAGACTTGCCACGCACGCCCTCGCCTGAGTCAGCTGGTCCACGACGCCGGAGCCCTAGCTCCGGTCGTCTTCTCCGGCGAGTAAGATTTTTAAACTTGCAAAATAACGCGAATAAAGAGTAAAGGGGGACCCTACCCCCCCTAAATCAAGGGCTGCGAACACGATGGTGGTGTTCTTTTCCCCTGAAACTTCCTGGATAAACCGGTTCGAACGAAACAGTTCAAGATGCCCTAGCTATGGTGATTTATGTTTTCTACGTGTAAGCTTGCATGAGATGCATCATTCATGGTCTAATGAGTGTCCTGAATCCATACAAACAAGCAAAAACGATTAATAATGCATGAAACACGAAAATCAAATTCAAGGAATTTACCAAACCGGTGAGAGCTAGCTGGCCCGATTCTGGATGGTTTGGCTTCGAGTAAGGATTGAGATTGCTTGTTGGGATGTCAAGGAACACGTTTGAGTGCTTAGAACTCCTTGAAACTGGCTGGAGAATGGAATTCGATTTTCACAACTTTGTGAAAATTTTGAGCAAAGTAAGGGTTGTTGTAGGGGCTAGGGTTTTGTCCTTGGCTTTGTGCAGCATGCTTGGTATTTATAGAGTGAGGAATGAGTGCAAAGAGAGTGAAAAAAGATATGGTATTCAATGTGATATTAATTTTTTTCAATTAAAATCAAATTTTGGAGAAAATTTGATTTTCTCTTCCATATGCAAGCTAGCACGAAATTGGCAAGTATTGTGGGCTATCTTGGACCTCAAGTTTGATAAAAATCCAATCCTTTTGAAAATATATCTTATTTTCATATTTTATATAATTTAAATTTGAATTAAATGGTTTTAAATTCAAAAATAAATCAACAAAATAGAATGTGGTCATGGCAAGTCATCAATAGGTCACAAATAATATCATGATCAAGTTTGGATCATAAAATTATAGGCCCATTTGCAAAATTTTGGATTTTAACAAGTGTCTCTCTTTGTGCACTTCTTCAAAAATGCCCAACTTGTGCAAGGTGTATTTTGCTCAATTTTCCATATTTTTGAGTGTTCTTGGACTTTTTAGAAAGCTCTAAGTGTCCTCTAACCAACCGCTTTGGTTTCATCTCAATTGGAGTTTCCATGCTCAATAAATCTTCAAAACAAAAAGTTGACTTTTTGTTGACTTTGAAAAAGACCTGTAATGTTTTGATCCATACCTTCCAAATGAAGCATTTTTTGAACATTCTTGTTAGACATGAAGTTGTAGAGAATTGAATTTACTTCAAAACAAGAGGTGGTGGAAATTTTTTTGAGAAAGTATGAAGAAGTTATGCTCAGTCAAAGTTTGGTTGACTTTTCACTGAGAAACCCTAATTTAGCAAGTTTGACTTTTGAGCAAATCTTGAGTTTTCTTGATGAATCATGATCAACCCTTGATCAAATGATGAATGTAACTTCAAAATGAGGATGTTGACCAAAAATCATGAAGTTTGACTATATGTTGACCATAGTTGACTTTTTGTCCAATACAACTGATTTTCAACCATCTGAGCAATTGTCTGAGGAAACTTGACTTCTGAGGCTTGAAACTTGACATGGAGAATCTTTGAAGCATATGAGGAAGCATGATGACCATTGGAGATGTTGGAAGTCCATCTTGATCTGAGAAACACCAAACCCTAGTTTGGGTTGATTGTCTAGGAGAGGGTTTGTCTGATCAACCCTTGAGGAATCCTTGAGCATGGATGTATGAAATGTCTTGAGAAGTAGGAGGGAAAATTTTGGGGTATGAAAAGGTGTAACTTCTACATAGGTTCACTTATGATTGCTTAACATAATTCTAAATTTGTCCCGAATAAGAAAACTAACATATTAACTCTAAACTTTATTGTGCTAACTTTACTTTAATGCAAGTTAATTTCTTTCATTTTTCTCTTCTTGATGTTTACTTTATGCTATTTTCTCTTTTCTCGCTTGATCATTTTATCTTTATGTCATTTTTCTTTTGCTCACTTGAACACTTTATCTTTCTGTCATTTTCTTTTAAAACATTAATATTCATCTTGAACATCGAAAAACTTAAGGATCTCTTTTGACTATGGTAAATATCCCTTTATATCTTGGAGTATTTGGAACTTTTGTCTTAAGATAGGACCTAGACCTGGACTTTGAGACCTTTATATCCTTGAGATCTTGTTGTTATTATGTTTGAGTATTGAGAACTTTTTTGTGGGCAAGTGTTACTTTAAAATTTCATGTGATGCAAGAATAATTCATCTGATACATGCTAAGTCATCTACACCTTTTTTGTATTCATCTGATGCAAGCTTGCACTTGAGGCACCTTTATTTCATCTGATGCTTGTTACTTTATTGTGTGATTCAAATTCAAAGGAATGTGATGCATTGTTTGATTTGTGTCAAGATGATTGCTCTTGTTTGATTAGACCTTTCCTATCTTAGCTTTTACTCCGTGCTTTAAGATAGTCCCTTCATCTTTTGTCAATCTTCTTTAATTTTCAAATCTTCTCCTCCTTTTCAAAACTTTCTTATTTTCAAACTTAAACCACTTTCATTAAAACCTTGACTTTGTCAAGGAAATTTTTGAAATCTTATCTTTAATCAAACTTTAAATCCATGTAATAAAAGTTGAATTGTTTTTTCTCTAAGACTAAAAGATACAAAACACCACTTCAAACTTTTTGCCACCTTTGGCTTTTATTTTAAACTTTTTTCTTAAAGATTGGATGTGAGTCATCTTTAAGGTTGAGATATAATTCTCCCATGTCCATAACCTTGATTGATACGATGTTGAATCATTTCCACTTGAAGGAATAATGACATACTTGTTGAGTTATTTAAGTTGGAACCCTCCTTTCACTTGTGATGCAAAGGTCCATCATTCACATGTTTATGAATATTTAGTTTAGTATTCTTTCTAAGATGGCAAAATGTCTGTTCTCTTAAAATTAACCAACCAACAATTTTGTTCCCTTTTTAGAAGAAATATGTGGTTCTGATTTCATCATTGCACATTGGTGGTACGTACGCACATGACTCTTGAAGTCTTGCTGAATCAAAATTGTAAAAAAATATTTATTTTCTCAATTCCACAAACTTTTTGCAAACAACCTTTTTTAGGCAAATACACTAATTTTCAAAGAAATTCTTGCGGGGTACCGTAGATATTTAAAGTGCTAATACCTTCCCTTTTCATAACCAATTCGCTTACCTAGATCTCAGTTTTATTAGTTTTTTCTTTAAAAACTTTGTGGATTTTATTTGCTTTTTTTTTTCCATTCCCCTGAAAATAATAAAGTGTGGTGGCGACTTTCATTTTTTGAGTTAAGTTAATTAATAGCTTAATCTCAACATTTCACCTCTACAATGAAATTAAAAAATAAAGACAAAATTAACCAATTAAAATAACTTTAATCGATCAATTAGATATTTTCAAATTTATCTAGCAAAATTAGATAACATTTAATTACTTAATTTTTACTAAAAAAGATTTTTAATTGAATTTAAATGAAAAGGAATATTGAATTTGAAAGAAAATAAAAATGTAAATAGAAATGAAGGTGGTGTGAACAAAATGAAGTGAACAAAATGAAGTGGTGTGCAAAAAGAAAAAGAATATTTATTAACCATTTAAAAAAAATAACAAACAAGTGTCATACGGTGTAGATCAGAGCCCTAATCCCCGCGGAATTCCAACCCGCTTTTCACTATTTTTGGTTTACTTTACATTTTACAAGATAACGAGGCAATCTTGTTGTAACAATTGTGAACCATTGATTAGAATTGAATGTAAGGTTAAGATGCTATTTGAATGTAAATCTGAATTGGTTTTGTAGCTTCTATTGCAAATTTTGTTTGTTTGGCAATCCAAGTGAAATTGTGATATAATTTTGAATTTAAATTTGAAATTTTGATGAAATGTGATTGAATAAAAAACGTGAATGATGTTATGTGAAATGCCGAAACGTGAAATTGGCTAAGGAATGTGATCCCCATGCTAATCTCTTAACTTGACTTGTTTGGCTTCAAAACTTTGCTCAAGATAAATGACTTGCAAAGTTATGAGAATTAGCTCAAAATGGCTTGAAGAAAATGACTTGAAATGTGCTAAAAAATGGTTTGTAACAACAATACTTGACTTAAAAAATGGCTTAAAATAAGTTAAATGGTGAGTTGAAATTTTGGCTCGAAAGCAAGACTCAAAATGTGACTTAATGAATCTAAATAAAATTGGCTTAAAATTGACTTGAGTTAGACTTTAAAAAAATCAACTAGAATTAAAAGGTGAATATAATTGAATTGAATTAAAAATGAATGAAAATTATTAAAAACAAAAGAAAATAGATTCTAAATGAAATTAACTCTGACTTTTTTAATTTTGACTTTTTGAATTAAAATGGATTTTAAATGTAAGAGAATGATGCATACAAATATGAAAATAAATGAAATTTGACATAAAAATAAGATGAAGACCAAAAATGAAATGGTAGACTTTTCATTTGACTTTTTAAAAAATGAAAAAAATGTATCATAATGTATGAAATGGACAAGGGGCAAAAATAGGTATGGCAAATGAGATTCATGAGTATAACCTATTAAAAGTTCTCAAGTTATTGGATACTTTTGAGATCAATTTTTAGAGAGAGGAGTAGGTCTTTTCTTTGTGTGACCGAACCTCTATAATTTTCGGTGTTCTCTCTACTCCCTTAAACTCTTTACTTTTCGCACTTTACATTTTCTTATTTTACTTTCCGCTACTTAAATCGAAAAGATATTTTCTAACTCTAATTTTAATTTCAAAAGTCGTTGAAAACCAAAATTTTATGAAACACGTAATTCACACTTTCTCTTGTGTGTGATTTTAATTGTCCAACACGTAAGCAACGTGTAATCTTCAAATTTTTAAGTCTAAAATCTAGCGTCCATGAAAACAAACGTAAGAGTGAGGGCTTAACATTAAATGTCCCTATACTCCAAATTTTGTTGAGATCCTCCCTTGATTTAAATGAAAATTTAAAATAGCCATTTCCTGAAAAAGAAGTTAAATCTCAATTTATTATTGGTCTCCATAATTTCATAAATTTGTTACGTAATTTTGATGTTTTCAATGTCATATAAACTTTACAAGTGATCAATCTCCTAAGTAAATATTTATGTAGTGTTTGAGTCTTTCTCTATAAAATTAATCAGGTTGACAGACAAATACCTTTGAAACAAGGCTTGGCAAAAATAGAAATAGACATGTCACATTTACTTTTGAAGTGCTTGTACAAATAACTTCTAGAAGGTCAACATTTCGGTGGCATAGTTCGAGGTGTTGAATATAATTCCTTATGTCATAAAATATTTGATTTGATTTGATTTAGGAGTGTGGAAACAGTTTGTTACACACATATTTAATTTTAGATTTAGATAGATTTGATTTAAATCTAAAATATAATATATTTGATTGGGCTTAGGGAACAAATCAAATATATTTGATTTGGCTTAGGTAGCAAGCTAACCTAAATCTATAAATAGAGGGAGTAACCTCTATTTTTTGTAATTGAATTCTTTCACAGTATTTTACAGTTGCAAAGTGAATAATAAAGTTTTCCACAATTTGTGGGCAGAGAGAAACTTTACAGAAAAATAGTTCCTTCTTTCTTTCTTTCTTTAATTGCTCATTGTCATTGTGTAGTGATATCAATATTGTTCATCAAGATTGGTAGAAATTCATCATAGATATTTGGTGGATTTCCAACATCTGGTATCAAGAGCTCCGGTTGATCGATTCAAGGGAAGAATAATCAAGAACGATCGCAGAAGAAGAATTCACGATGGTAGTGGGATATGGGATGCGAATTATCCAACAAGTCTTCTAATTCTGAAAGTAGATAACTTTGAGAATTGGGGAAAGCAGATGAAGGTTTTATTTTGTTGTCAAGGTCTGTGGGATCTTGTAAAGGATGAAGTAAAAGATATTGAAGAAGACGCTTCAGAAGAAGAAAAGCAAGAACACACAGAATCAGAGAAGAAGAGTTATAAAGCTCTTTATAATTCATCAATGTCTGAGCCCAGACAACTTCGAAAAGGTTAGTGATACAGAATCTGCAAAAGAAGCTTGGGATATTCTTGAGAAATCTTTTGGAGGCGCAAAAAAGGTGAAAGAGGTGAGGTTACAAACTCACAAGAGAACGTATGAATTGCTTCAGATGGAAGACAACGAAAGCATATATGATTTCTTCACTAGGGTTACAAAACTAGTGAATCAAATCAAGATATGTGGAGAAGCATTAACAACAAGAGCTGTTGTTTCAAATATTTTGAGATCTTTGGCTCCCAAGTTCGACCACGTGGTGGTGGCTATCAAAGAAGGAAAATATTTGTCGAAATTGACAAAGGAAGAGCTTCAAGGGACGCTTGAATCTCATGAACAAAGGATGAATGAAAGAGCTACAGGAAAGACAAAGAGTGTTGTATCTTTGTAGGAAAATTCAACAAAAGAAACCAAAGGCAAAGGAAAGTGGTTCGACAAAGGTAGAAGTGGCTACAACAATTCGACTTACAGAGGAAACCAGAACGAAGGAAATGTTTCGAATCACATAAGACCATACCAGGGCAACCAAAGAGGTGGTGTTGCAAATAGAGGAAGAGGTGGTGGTCGAAAACCTGACAAGAGTCACATTCAATGTTACAATTGTCAAAAGTATGGTCGTTATTCGAGTGATTGTCTAGAGAAGCGAAAGGCAAAAGAAAGTGATGCAAAGTTTGCTAAGTGTGAAGAAGAAGAGATGACGTTGATGGTCACAACAAGAGATGAAGAAAAATTCAATGATCAATGGTACTTGGATTCAGTATGCTCATCACAAATGTCTGGAAGGAAAGATTGGTTTGTTAATCTAAAGCCTTCAATGAAGAACATGGTGAAATTTGCAAATGACAATACTCTAGCAGCTGAAGGTATTGGAGATGTTATGATCATGAGGAAAGATGGCAAAAAAGCAGTAGTTTCAAACGTACTATACATTCCAGGCATAAAGAGCAACTTTCTTAGTATAGGGTAGTTGGTCGAAAAGAATTACAAGGTTACTGTGGAAGACAAGATGATGAGAGTCGTCTACGCGAATGGAAGGTTAATCTTGAAGGCTCCTATGTCCAAGAATAGAACCTTCAAGATTGAACTCAATGTGATGGAGCACAAGTGCCTTTCGACTGCAGCAAGCAAAGACGAATGGATATGGAACTATCTACTAGGCCATCTCAATTTCAGAGACATCAAATATTTGAAGAGAAAGAATATGGTTTCAGGATTGCCAGAAATTGACATTCCAAGTGAAGTGTGTGAGGAATGTGTTCAAGCAAAGAAACACAAGAATAGCTTCAACAAGGATGCAGGAAGAAAGTCGAAGGTTGTTCTCGAAATCATTTACTCTGATGTATGTGGACCAATCTAGGTGGATTCGCTTGGAGGTAATAAATACTTTTTCATGTTTATAGATGATTTCAGTCGAAAACTCTAGACCTACCTGATCAAGAAGAAAAGTGAAGTTGTGATGACTGGTTTTTTCATCGGTTATTTTAAAACAATAAAGTCGCCACCTAATTTTATTTGTTCTAAAAATAACGGGGAAATATAAATAAAACTCTCGAAGAAGGATAAGGCGGTCTACGAGACCAAAATACATGAATTCGGGAGTCGGTTACGCAAGGGGAAGGTATTAGCACCCCTCACATCCATCGTACTTGATGGGACCCGTTTAGTTCTAAGTGTTTGTGTGTATATTCGCTAATTTCTAAGTTATGATCAAGAAATAAGATAGAAGAAAAGGGTTTGTTTATTATTATTTTGAGTTTGTCGCGGTTTCAAAACCTTGTGCCTACGTATTCCCTCGTGCAATGGGAAAGTCAAAACTCTATAGTTCTTCTTGAAAATGTTTAAGTTGGTTGCGTTGATTTTATAAGAAAAACCGTGCATTAGACATTTCAAATGCTCGAACTTTGACTTGTTTAGTTTGTTTGAAAAGCTAAGTCTTCGTTCGTATTTGAAATGACTATTGCACACTCTTTGTAAGAAAAAAGTTTAATGGTCGCATATGAGCGAAAAAAGCGTTTGAGTGAGTTGAGTTATTTTTATATGGGAGACGAGCATCAGACCATAAGCGTTCAATGGCTAACGCCCCAAGTACTCGGATGAGTGGACAGAACCATCCTAATCATCTTTTTCTACCCAAAAAGTTTTATTAAGAAAAGGTGAGGCGAAAACAAAGTTCGCTTAATTAGATTCATTTAAAGAAACCAAACGTATAATCGAGGGTCGAAACAGGACTGACTACCATACGTTTGGAAAGAGAGAAGTAGAGTATTTATTTGTGAAAATATTTGTAAAGAAACTCGACGTTGGGTCATGGTTTGAAGATTTTATTTATGAAAGTGTGTAATACGGCGGGAGAACTGACTTGTTTGTTTTGCGTTTCATCGCAAATGTTGTGGATAGAAAGAATCGCCACTGACTTTTCTTTTATCCAATTAAGGGAAGGCGAAAAGAACAGGAAAAGACCTTCGATAGATTCTGAGTATGGGAGGCAGTTATGAAAAGGGAAGGTGTTAGCACCCTTTCCATCCGTAGTTATCTAGGGATTCTTAATTGCTTAGCTCACTTTATAAATTACTTTTTGTGTGTGTGTTTGAAAATGTTTTGAAAAGGAATTTCACTTTGACTTCATAATGATTCTCGCTGCAATGTATACGAAGTATTCGGAAATGTTTTGTTTTGGAAAAGACTTTGGAATGATTCACGCTGGAATGTATACAAAGTGTTTTGAAAAGTTTTGAAAAGTGTGAGGTGTAAAAAGTATTTTGATTGAGCAAGCAAAAGAGACTTATTTACCTACTCAGAACGGTCGTTTCCGTGTTATTTTGCTTTCCTTTAGAACAAGGTTATCCATACCATTAGTTGGTAGGTAATTGTTGACGCTAATCGAAAAATTTGATCACGATGAAACAATGAAGTCGCCACCTAATTATATTTATTCCTAATGAGGAAAGGGAAAATATAGATAAAACCCGAAGAATGAAATGAAAATGAAATGAAATGGTCGTCAGGACCAAGAGATGCGGGTTCGGGAGTCGGTTATGCAAGGGGAAGGTATTAGCACCCCTCACATCCATCGTACTCGATGGGACCCATTTAGTTCTAAACATGTTTGTGTGTTTAATGTGTTAATTTGCTATCTTCTTATTTATTATGCACGGAAAGAGAAATGAACGGAAACATGTTTTAATTTTTTTGAAAGTGTGCTCGTCAAGATGTTAGAATCTCGTGCCTACGTATTTCCCAAGTGCGATGGAAAAGTCAGAGCTTACGTAGTTCTCGGTCGCGAGAACATGTGTTGGTTGACTAATTTTATTTATGAAAATAGGAGCTTAATCGTACATGGACAATAAGACATCACGCTTCCTTTATGTACCGCTACCTATTGGCCTTATCTCTAAATATTTCTCTCTTCATCGATTCTCTGCTATGCTATCAACAACAATCAAGAGCAAAATAAACACACCCAAAAAAAACCTAATCCCAAATTGAAAACCAAGTACCCAAAATCGGATCTT
Source organism: Vicia sativa (assembly GCA_021764765.1). Classification (NCBI taxonomy): domain Eukaryota; kingdom Viridiplantae; phylum Streptophyta; class Magnoliopsida; order Fabales; family Fabaceae; genus Vicia; species Vicia sativa. The sequence goes on from CM038793.1 coordinate 107,430,152, forward strand.
GTTATGATTTTGTCGGCGATTACAAATTAAGTTTGGAAATCAGAAGCTCTAAAGGTAAACAAAAACTCAAAAAGAACTCAAAACAGAAGCTTTCAAAATTTCACTCACTAACGCATATGGATTTGGTTCTCCAGGTACTGCTTCTCAAATTCTGACTTTTTTACCTTCGTTTTATACTATGAATCTTCTGTGTGTTGTCGGTTCTGGATTTGGTCTCCTCCTTCGTTTTGAGATCGCGGATGTGAATTTTTGTTCGTTTGGTGTGGCTCTGTTGTTGTTTGGGAAGAATGGTCGAAGGGTTGTTCGGTGTGAAACAAGGTTGAGTGGTTTCTGGGTTTGATCTGCTTTTGAATCTGCGTTTTTGAACTCGTCGTCTTTCGTGATTTGGTCTTGTAAGGTAAGGAGGATTGGGTGTATGGTTGAGGTGCAATTTGAAGAAACTGCTGAAAGGGTGAAGTTTGCTTGATGGATTGAAGGTTGAATATGGAGCGGTTACAAGGTTGTTTGGATGATGAGGTTATGGTTGAATGAGGATGGGTTTAAGGTTAATTAAAGTTGAGTGGCTTTATGAAAGATCCTCCCCTTTGCAGTGAGTGAATGACTCTCTTAAATAGGAAAAGAAGAGTGAGGGTAGATGAGGGAATTGAGAAAACTCAGGCAGCAAGTTTATTAATGAAGGACAAAGGTGGAGTTGTGGAATTGGTAATGGAAGAGTGCAACACACCTTGTACTGATATTCGTTTGTGGTAATTTTTCTGCAGGTTTGTACAATAACAAGAAGTGGTGGCAAGGAGGTAGTGGAGTAGTGGAGGAGGTTGTTTGTACTATCCATGAGCTGTTATTATGTACTGATTTGTTTTATTCGTATTTTGTAGGGAATTGTACAAGTTTGTTGTATGAATTTGTGGGATGGTGGGATTTTTTGTACTGATTTTGTTTTCTTGTGTTGCCGGTTGTGAAGATGGTGGAGTGGTGGAAGGCGCATGCTGAAGAAACTAACAGCAGCAACAACATCTTTTTCTTTTTTTAACTCCTTAAATTTGTACATTGAATCTTAATAAAGAAAATAGAACTACATATATTTTTTTGTTTTTTTGTCATAATAATAATAATAATAATAGAAAAAGAAAGACACAAATTCAATTCAAAAAAAGGTTACTGCTAAATTTTATTTTAATTACTATAATAAAAAGGTCTACTTCTAAAAAGAAAAAAAATTCCAACAAAAGTTAAAAAAATAAAAATAAAATAAAATAAAGAAAAAAAATATATTAAATAAATTAAATTAAATTAAATTAAAAAGAACAATTATTAAAAAAAGATGACTTTAATGTTAAAAGTATAAAAATTCAATTAATCCAAAAGAAAGGTTGAGGTGTATATGTAGAGATGCAAAAATGTTATAACAATGCAAAAAATGATAATAGAATGCAAGATTCAATTTTTTTATAAAAAAAATGCAATATGTTGATGCAATAATTATGATATGCTAATGTTATCGAAATTAATCATTGCAAAATTTTACGGGCGAAATTTAGGGTGTGACAGCTGCCCCTATTTAATTATCTTTTAGCTTGATAACGTGGATCAATGGCTGAAAGTAATTAAATACAAAAAGACCCTAATTTCGTCCTTGGTGCAAATGTAATGATATGTAATGCAATGAAATGTCATGCCATGAATGTATGGATTGTAATACTGGGGAAATGAAAATTGAAAGTAAACTATGCGGGAATCAAGATAAATTGCAAAATAACTAATATTAACATGTGGGTTGTTGAAGAAAAATTATGCGTCCTTGATCAATCGGTGATTCGAATAGAACAAGAAATAAAATTGACATTAACCAATGGATCAATGAAGGTAAACAACGAAGCCCGACATCAACGCGTGGGTTAATGAAATTCGACACAAAACTTTCAATCAATGGATTGACAAAAATAATGACGCTAATGCATGGATTAATGAAAGTCGAAACAAAACTTTCAATCGGTGGATTGACAAAAAAAAAAAGACACAATCGTGGATTGATGAAAGCCAACCAAAGAACCGACATTAACACGTGGGTTAATGAAATTGACACAAAAACTTTCAATCAATGGATTGACAAAAATAATGGTGACACTAATGCGTGGATTAATGAAAGTTGAAACAACGGAGAACTAACATCAAGCGTGGGTTAATGAAAGTAAACGACAAAGTTAATCATCAACGCGTGGGTTAATGAAAGTCAACAAATAAGAACTAACATCAACACGTGGGTTAATAAAAGTAGACAACAAAAAAACTTAACATCAACACGTGGGTTAATGAAAGTCGACACGACATCTCAACCAGTGGATTGAGTTCGAAAAGTAAGAAAGGAAGCCAACATCGACCAGTGGATTGCTGAAGGTGAATTGAAAAACTATTCTCAACCAGTGGGTTGCTCTGAATTAACTGTATAGCAAATGATTTAATTCAACCAGTGGGTTGACAAAAATGTGAAAAATATCCTCAACCAGTGGGTTGATTCAAATTGACAATGAAATACTAATAAAATCCAACCGGTGAGTTGACAAAGGGGTGATATGAAGACAACTTCAATCAATGGATTGACGCATATGAAATGATACATATGATGAATGATCGATGTATGAAATGTTTTTTTTGGACGTAGCCAAAGGGAATTGGATTTTTGTATGGTAGAGCTTGGTTTTCAGTGGAAAATGCCGAGCGAGGTTTGATTTTATTTATGCAATGGGTGGATGCCCCATCAATGGTATGCGTGGTTTAATGCATGATTAATGAATGCATGCATGTATGCTTGAGAAATTTGATTTGAATGCTTGGATGAGTGCTCCGGCTGAGAGTCACAGGCAAGACGAAATGAGAAAGAATTCTGAAGGTGGTCCTTTGGCAGGATACTGCAAGCATGACTTCCCGATACTTATTGTGAGTTCAGAAATTGCTGATGATTTGTAAACTGATATGCTTGTGAGCATCTTTGAAGATGGATGGGTCTTGGCTTTGAGTGCCCCAGAATGCTGAGTTCTCGAAAAGTTTAGTTCAACAGGAGTTTGATACTAATTTTTGATCTCGAAGATGACATGCCCCAATGCTTGGAACACTAAAACTGGAATGCCCTTGATGGTGATCAGCTCTTGAGACATGGCTTGCCCCTGATGGGATAACTTGAAGATGATGAAGTTCTTCAACTGCTGAAGTTCTCTTGATGTGAAGTGCTAAACTTGCAGATGAAATTGTTTTCTTACAATGGTAATTTTAAATCGATGATTATGCAAACTTTTGAAAGTAAATCATTTATTGAAATGAAATTGCGGTAAACAGATGGATAAATCTTGATGAGGATGCAATGGTAATTTGAAATTCAAGATGTGAAAAGTGATGTGATAACGTGGTATCAACACCAATGAATTTAGAAAACACTGAGGAGTCAGGTTAACGCAACCTTGCTTTAGTATGCTTTCAAAAGAAACCTTGCTTCAATTAGGTCTTTTGAAGGTTGTATCGTGGTCTGGTTCACAGTTTAAGAAAAAAAGGATATAAGGCTCAAATTTTGATTTGTACCCAACCCATTCTTCGTGATATTCTCCAATTCCTATGTTCAGTTAATTGATTGATTCAACTTCCAAGAGGAATTAAAAATGACGACGTGGTTGCTTGAGAACCAATGCCATTTGAGGTGGCAGTCACCTATTCTTCTTTGGAAGCCACACAAGCTTGTTCTTAATTTGCATTTGTTGAGATCTTTGGGGATCTTTTCTTTTTTTGTATTCTTTTTTCTTCATTTTTTTTTGGTTCGTCACTTTTGTATTTGAACAACTTGTGAGACAATTGTTTGATTGATGTGAGAAATTGATCATTGTGACTACCATATTGATGGTTCTTTGAGGAACGATCGTTGTAAGCTTTGAATTCTTCACTCCTTCGCCTTTGTGAAGGCATATGGAATGATCCATGATAACATGATTCTCTTAGAAGTCGAATGTATCAATTGCTTTAACTGAACAACTACCCCACCCCAGGTTAAGATTGAGGGTTTTAACTGTATGCAGAAAGAAACTCCTACTTCTAGGCTCGAAGGGGTTAACGAGGGATTATCTTCCTTATATCTCCACTGTTTGGGGATTTGAAGCAACTCCTATACATCATCAGCAAAGTCTTATTTGAAAGCATATTGTTGCAAATTGGGTATTTGTTTATCATCATCCTCCCTCCAATGTTTGCTTAAACAGAAAGAAGGTGAGGTGGAAGAAATAATATTGTTTTTTTTGAAATTTTTGAGTGATAGCGAGAAAGTAAAAGCAAGAAAATAATATGATTAATTCAAAAGATGCAATGCTCATTTCATTAAAATTACGATTAAAGATAACAAAGTTCAAATGCAAACTAGCAAATTACAAATAAGAAAATGGCAACATGAAATAATAAAAGGCCTAATGACTATCAGCAACAAGGATGAGCTTTCCCGTCTGATAACTGGCTTTAGGAGAGTCGCTTGTGTCTTGGCGCTGCTCATGGCAAGGGATTGTCGATCACTTGAGGGATGTCCGCAAAAGTGAGTACTTTCTTATCAATCAGATCTTGAACTTTTTCCTTCAAAACCTTACAGTCTTCCATTGAATGACCTGCTACGCCACTGTGAAAATCACACTTGACATTTGGGTTGTACCCTGCGGGAAAATTTGATATCTTAGGCTGAGTAGGTCTGGGTTCTATTGCCTTTGAACTGACCAAGTATGGCCACAATTGAGAGTAGGTCATTGGAAGTGGATCAATGCGGCGAGCCTCATTCTGTTGGTAGCGGGGGACTCTATTTTGCTGCTAATTCTGATTCTGAGGAGCATTTCGTTGAGCATTCTGCGGATAACTCGGCCTAGAATTCTGTTGAGCAACCCGAGGAGCATTCTAAGTAGGAGCCACCCATGATTGTTGGTATGGAGGCAAAGCAAAGTTAGGTTGCTGTATTGAGCTGCTGCAACATACTGGTATGGATAATATGGCACGAATGGTGGTTGTTGAGCAACTGCAGGTTGGTAAGGTTGTGGTGTCTGAGATCCACTGACTGCATTGGTTTCACCTTCTTTTTTCTTCTGGAAGATACCAGGGAATTTCTTAGCATTGTTGTTGTTGGATGATCCAGCAGTATTGACAATTTTGTCGTTCTTCAAACCTTGTTCAATTCGCTCACCAATGGTAACCAAATCAGCAAAACCAGAAGATATACTTCCAACCATTTTCTCATAAAAGATTGGCTATAAAGTGTCCATGAACATGCTTGTGAGTTCCTTTTCGCCTAAATGTTAGCTCTCTCCAACGTTGAGCATACTCCCTAAATGTTTCATTGTCTTTCATGGTCATAGTTTGCAACTGTCTACGGTCAGGCGCCATATCCAAGTTGAACTTGCATTGTTTCAAGAAAGATTCAACCAAGTCCCTTGTAGAGTTGATATCTTCCCTCTTCAGGCTCATATACCACTTTAGAGAAGCTCCGGTCAGACTATCCTGGAAGCAATGAATAAGAATCTTGTCATTCTTTTCATGAGCAGCCATTTTGCGGAAGTACATGGTCAGATGATCCTTTGGACAAGTAAGTCCCTTGTACTTCTCGAATTCAGGGAGTTTGAATTTTGCAGGCATAACCAAATTAGAAACCAAACAGAGGTTAGAGGTATCGAAGCCAAAATTGTCATTTCCTTCCACAACCTTCAATCTCTTCTCAATAGCATTGTACTTCTCCTTCACTTCTTCAACTTCATCATTCTGCACTTGATCGCCATTCTGGGAGCCATCATCCTGCTATGTGAAGTGATTTCCAAAGGGAACTTGAGGTATGGTGTGGATGATTGGTCGTTGTTCGATGACCACAGGCATTTGAACAGTCTGTTGAGCGGATTGACCCACTCCATGATTGATTTCGTATTGTGGAGAGTAGTTGCGCGGTAAGCCAAATTCTGGCCAGGTGGTAGCCACATTCTGAGTTTGTGGTGGCTCCACAACAATAGTATCGACTTCAGAGATGACAGTCCTTTGAGGTGGATCAGTTCTGGCCATAATTACCTACATCATTTCTGCGAGCTTGGTCATTCCAGACTTTAAATCATCAATCTCCACCCTGAATTCGGCATTGTGTTGTTCTAGATTCTCCATTCTCAACTTGACAGCAGCTCTGGTTTCGTAGCGGTGTCGGGGAATCAGCTTGCTTTGTTAACTGGATGAATGGAAATAGATGGAATAAGTATTTTGACGGTGAAATACATGTATGATGATGAATGTGGAATGCATACATTTTGATATGCAATAATGATGTTTATGGGATGAAATGTCACATGTGGAATGCAACACAATGACAATAACAGATTCACACATATGTGAAACAAGAATGTTACTAGTAAATGGGTAACAGAACAACCTGATTAGGTAGGCTCCTTATGATTGGACGGCTCTAAGCTTTCTACCCAATAACCTCATACATAGGATTGTACTAGGTTTTTGCTAAATGTTTCTCAGAGTCTCAGATCCCCTTTTGACAAACATTATCATCACGCGAACGATCTACGTGGTGATAACATTTCCAAAAGTATACTCCAAGAAACGGATCTTAAAAGGATACTCAAAATCTTTCATTTGAGCGGTCGATCTTGGTTTGGATATCCTAAAACTTAGAGTTATAGGTCCTTTGTCTAGAAATTATCGTCCCGCGCTAGCGTGCGATGCAACAACTTCCTTAAAAGAACCAACTCTAAGGTGCAGTCTTCACGTCGATCCAAGAGACACGGATGTCTAATGGACCTATGCTACGCAACCACTCTAAGCTTAATGTTACCTAGAAGCCTGGGTACTGGGCTTATCTATGTATCATAGCCAAAAAATTACCAACACAATAATATATACAAGATAATATAAAGCATAAAGGAAATAAATTACTGAAACGTAAACATAAGAAAGAAAAGTAAAATAATAAACACACAAACATGCAAAGGACTAAACTAGGGTTGACTCGCTTGAAAAAATGTCCCCAATGAAGTCGCCAAACTGTTGACGCTAATCGAAAAATTCGATCACGATGAAATAATGAAGTCGCCACCTAATTTTATTTATTCCTAATGAGGAAAGGGAAAATATAGATAAAATCCGAAGAATGAAATAAAAATGAAATGAAATGAAATGGTCGTCAGGACCAAGAGATGCGAGTTCGGGAGTCGGTTATGCAAGGGGAAGGTATTAGCACCCCTCACATCCATCGTACTCGATGGGACCCATTTAGTTCTAAACATGTTTGTGTGTTTAATGTGTTAATTTGCTATCTTCTTATTTATTATGCGCGGAAAGAGAAATGAACGGAAACATGTTTTAATTTATTTGAAAGTGTGCTCGCCAAGATGTTAGAATCTCGTGCCTACGTATTTCCCAAGTGCGATGGAAAAGTCAGAGCTTACGTAGTTCTCGATCGCGAGAACATGTGTTGGTTGGTTGATTTTATTTATGAAAATAGGAGCTTAATCGTACATGGACAATAAGACATCACTAGTGCAATTCACGTGTGAGCGTGTAATACGGTGAACTGACTTTTAGTGATTTTGTATCGCAAATGTGCGGATAGCAAGAGTCGCCACCGACTTTTATTTTTATCCAATTAAGGGAAGGTAAAAGTACAGAAAAAGACCTTCGTTAGATTCTGAGTTCGGGAGAATGGTTATGAAAAGGGAAGGTATTAGCACCCCTTTCCATCCGTAGTTATCTACGGGATCTTAGTTGCTCTTAGATCACTTTAAAATTTTGCTTTCTGTGTGTTTGACAAAAATGTTTTGAAAAAAGGCATTTCGCTTTGACTTTGTAATGATTCATGTAGGAATGTATACAAAGTGTTCGGAAATGTTTTGTTTTGAAAAGAGTTTGAACTTTGAAAAAGAGTGTGTGGTGTGAAAAGCATTTGGTTTAGAGCAAGCAACTGAAAGACTTATTACCCACTCAGAATTGGTCGTTTTCGTACTTCTACGTTCCTTTAGAATAGCGCTAGCCGTACCATTAGTTAGTAGGTAGCTCCATTCGTTGGATGTAAGCGGGACATTCGAAGGGACATTGGATGGTCATAGAAGGCAACTTGTAGGAAGTATCCTAGCACATTCGAAGGGACTATCATCATTTTCGTAGGCGGCAATCGAGGGTCAAGATCATGTATTCGGAAGCGACATCGTGGGTCTTATGATCTTTGTATCGAAGGGACTATGATGATTTGTTTGTAGGCAACGGTGCTAGGATACCTCTACGTTCGAGGGACATGACCATTTGTGATTCGCAAAGGCAACGAGAGAGAATTACCCTAAGGGGTGCGTGTGTGAAAGAAGTGTGTTGATTTCAGATATTTTATCTTGAAAATTAGTGGGCTAAGTTCATTATTATCTTGCCATACACGCCTAGTTACTAGCAATTGATAGGGTGCGGAAATTAAAATGCGGAATGTAAAGATACGGAAAGGTAAATCCTACGCTATTACAAGGCTTTGGGGCAGATACATAATTTAAACTTACGGAAAATAAAGACCTAAATTAAACTATTACATCCCATATACAGTTACATTATTGGAAAAAAATAAACTGATAAAGAAAAAATTGTCTGAATCGGATCAACCTGCAAGAGAATGAGAAATCGGAAAATGCGATATGAATCGAACAAGAGAAAAAATGTTAGAAAAATGCAAAATTTTATATGAGAAAATTATTACATGCTGGAAATAATATAAATATGCTAAAATAAATTTTTGGGATTTTTTGGATGCAATTTAATAATTAAAAACTAATTAAATGTGATTTAAATGCAAAAATATGAATAAAAATAAATATGCATGCAAAACTATATTTTTTAATTTATTAAATTAAATAAAGGTTTTTCTGAAAATAAATGCAAAAAGAAAATTATTTTTGACAATTTTTTTAATGCAGAATAAAATTATGAAAAGAAATTAAATAATATGCAAAATATTAAATAATAGAAAATATGAAAATAGTTAGAAAATATGAAAGTTTTGGAAAAAGAATGAAAACCGGTCCTGGCAGGGGTTGAACTCATGACCCTTGAGAGCATCTTCTCAAAACGAAGCCTTAACCACTGCGCCACATTGCCTTTTGTGTTTGGAAAGCTGGAATTCAAGGAATATAAGTGTAAACGTGTCACTGATTATATTTCAAACCGAGTCAGCCATGAGTGGACCCCAGGTAGATGGAGTGGACGAATCGGAACAAGCCAAACTGCCACGCACGCTGTCAAACTTTCAACGCCGGAGTCCACGCCGGAGCTAGGGCTCCGGTCATCTTCTCCGATTGCCTCTCACCCTAAAAACCTGCAAAACGCATCATTTAAAGCAAGATAAAAGCCCAGATCGACTAATTCGACCCTTGCGAGCACGATGGTGCAATCCTTTCGTCCTGAATCGGCCTGGAACTCGTGTTTCGAAACTCACAGCTCTAAAAACCCTAACAATGGCATGCTTGGATTTCTACGTAGAAACTTACATGTGATGCATCAAACACACTCTAATGAATGTCCTGAACTCAAATAAACACATGAAAACGATTAATAATGCATGAAATATCAAAATCGAAATTGCAAAGAATAGCAAACCGGTGAGAGTTGAATAACGCGTTCTGGGCAGTTCTAGGCACGAGTAAAGGTTCTGGGCAGTTCTTGGCAAAATAAGGACTCTCTCTTGGGCTAGGGTTTCGTTCTTGTGGCTGGCTGCATTGCTTGGTATTTATAGAGAGGATTTGGAGAGAAACATCAAGCAAAAAAGATTGATCCTTGATTGTGCAATATTTTCCATTTAAAACAAATCAAATTTCCTTAAAAACTTGATTTTTTCTTTCCATATGCATGCTATCACGAATGTGGTAAGGATTATGGGCTTTCTTGGACTTCAAGGAAAATATAAATTCAATCCTTTTCAAAAAATATCTTATTTTCATATTTTATATAATTTATTTTTGAATTAAATGTTATAAAATTCAAATATAAATCATAAAAATAGAAAATCACCATAGCCAAGCATTTATGGGTCAAGAATAATGTCATGAACAAGTTTGGATGAAAAGATTTTAGGCCCATTTGGAAAATTTTGCATTTTGACCAAAATGTCCTTTTGTGCAATTGTCCAAAATTGCCCAACTTCTGAATGGTGTATCTTGCTCAATTTTCCACATTTTTGAGTGTTCTTGGACTTTTTGGAAAGCTCTAAGAGTCCTCTAACCAAACTTTTTGGTCTCATCTCAATTGGAGTTTCCATGCTCAATATAGCTTCAAAACAAAAAGTTGACTTTTTGTTGACTTTGAAAATGACCTGTAATGTTTTGAGCTACACCTCTCAAATGAAGCATTTTTTGGACATTCTTGTGAGACATGAAGTTGTAGAGAATTGAATTTCCTTCAAAACAAGAGGTGGTGGAAAAAATTTTGAGAAAGTATGAAGAAGTTATGCTCAGTCAAAGTTTGGTTGACTTTTCACTGAGAAACCCTAATTTAGCAAGTTTGACTTTTGAGCAAATCTTGAGTTTTCTTGATGAATCATGATCAACCCTTGATCAAATGATGAATGTAACTTCAAAATGAGGATGTTGACCAAAAATCATGAAGTTTGACTATATGTTGACCATAGTTGACTTTTTGTCCAATACAACTGATTTTCAACCATCTGAGCAATTGTCTGAGGAAACTTGATCTGTGAAGCTTGAAACTTGGCATGGAGAATATTTGAAGCATATGAGGGGGCATGAAGACCATTGGAGATGTTGGAAGCCCATCTTGGCCTGAGAGATACCAAACCCTAGTTTGGAGTGATTGTCTAGGAGAGAGTTTGTCTGATCAACTCTTGAGGAATCCTTGGGTATAGATGTATGAAATCTCTTGAGTAGATGGAGGGCAAATTTTGGGGTATGACAGAGCGAAAGGAGATCGCGTGTGAGCGATGAGTGTTTGAAAAAAGGACTTGCACGTGGGCAAGGTTTGATGAGTTTGAATTGATTTTAAGTGGGTGAAAAAGTACCGAACAATAGGACTAACGTCTTACGATTCAAATACTAGAAACCAGAGGAGCTAATGCTCAGACGAGTCGTCTATCACCCAAAAGGTTTTCTCAATGAAAAAGTGAAGTGAAACCAAGTTCACATTTGTTAGGAGTCTTTAAACAATTGGTCTAGCGTCCAATGATTTAAAGACTATGAGTTCATTTGACACAAGTTTTTTAAACAATTGGTCTAGCGTCCAACGATTTAAAAACTTGGAATTTATTGTGAAAAAGTTTTTTTGAAAAGTCACTCGACGTTGGATCGAGGTTTGGAACTTTATTATGAAAGGTCTTAAAGATGAGAAGAGAATTGATTTGGGCTATGAGACCTTTATTGAATGAAATCTTGGTATGTGGACCAAGGCGCGATAATGGAAATGAGCGATTGCGAATAATTATATACAAGTATGAAATAAAGCGAGTAAAATGAATTAAAAGCCCATACAAGGTGGCTCACATAAATGATAAAGCAACTAACAATTGTGTAAGTGCATGCGCGAAATAAATTTAATCGACTAATTAAACGAAATTTAATTAAGTAATTAGTTTAATAAAATTAATTACATGGACTAATCAATTTCGAATAACCTAATTAGATAATTAAATAATGTTTAACTAATCAATTAAGGTCTCATTGTAAGCCCAAGAGCAAGCGTGGTGTGTGCACAAATGTGTAGTCGTTGTGACGCTTCGAAGCTTTGTCAACTCAAGGTGTGAAAATGGCTCGCACGAGTATTAGTTTGAAATGTTTGGTTTTGTGCTTGTGATGAATAATTAAATAAAATAAAGCAATAAAATATTTACTAACTATTACATCATGTGGGGAATGGGGGTACAAATTTACAAATGGGGATGTATTGAATAATTACAGGTTCTTATAAATGTACAAGATAATCAAGAGAAATGACATCCCTCTTAGCATAATAAATTAATAAAAATTGGTTAAACTAATTAATTAGACTACATAGAAATTAGTAAAAAAAAATCAATTTAAAAGTTATTTCAAACGATTAATCAAATTAATTAATTTTAAATAGTAAAATTAGATTAATTAAATTAAATTAGTTAATTAATTTAGTAAGTTGAATAGAAGTACAAATGAAGGTGTAAAAATAAATTTAAAAAAAGGATGCAATTAACATGAACTAAAGCCCAAAAGAAAAGTCCAAATATACTAAAGCCAAATACATAACTTTATTCTGTTTTTTTTTTAATTTAATTGAATAATAAAAATAAATCTAAAATAAATAAATAAATAACATAATAATAATAAATGAATAAAAAAGGAAATTAATGTGTGGAGAGAAATAAATGGGGATATACTCGTATCCTTCCCTAAAACATCTGTAGATATTCTTTCTTTTTTTAAAAAAAAAACTTAAATAAAAATAACTAAGTTGCAAAAATTATGGATGACCATTGACTGGCCAATCACATTCCAACAACATGGCAACTAATTAAAATAAAGAAAAGTAAGTAAAAAAGAAAAAAGAATATGATCTCCCAATCAAAACTCACACGTGTTCTTACTTTTCTATCTTCACGCTTCCTTTATGTACCACTACCTATCGGCCTTATCTCTAAATATTTCTCTCTTCATCGATTCTCTGCTATGCTATCAACAACAATCAAGAGCAAAATAAACACACCCAAAAAAAACCTAATCCCAAATTGAAAACCAAGTACCCAAAATCGGATCTTGTTATGATTTTGTCGGCGATTACAAATTAAGTTTGGAAATCAGAAGCTCTAAAGGTAAACAAAAACTCAAAAAGAACTCAAAACAGAAGCTTTCAAAATTTCACTCACTAACGCATATGGATTTGGTTCTCCAGGTACTGCTTCTCAAATTCTGACTTTTTTACCTTCGTTTTCTACTATGAATCTTCTGTGTGTTGTCGGTTCTGGATTTGGTCTCCTCCTTCGTTTTGAGATCGCAGATGTGAATTTTTGTTCGTTTGGTGTGGCTCTGTTGTTGTTTGGGAAGAATGGTCGAAGGGTTGTTCGGTGTGGAACAAGGTTGAGTGGTTTCTGGGTTTGATCTGCTTTTGAATCTGCGTTTCTGAACTCGTCGTCTTTCGTGATTTGGTCTTGTAAGGTAAGGAGGATTGGGTGTATGGTTGAGGTGCAATTTGAAGAAACTGCTGAAAGGGTGAAGTTTGCTTGATGGATTGAAGGTTGAATATGGAGCGGTTACAAGGTTGTTTGGATGATGAGGTTATGGTTGAATGAGGATGGGTTTAAGGTTAATTAAAGTTGAGTGACTTTATGAAAGATCCTCCCCTTTGCAGTGAGTGAATGACTCTCTTAAATAGGAAAAGAAGAGTGAGGGTAGATGAGGGAATTGAGAAAACTCAGGCAACAAGTTTATTAATGAAGGACAAAGGTGGAGTTGTGGAATTGGTAATGGAAGAGTGCAACACACCTTGTACTGATATTCGTTTGTTGTAATTTTTCTGCAGGTTTGTACAATAACAAGAAGTGGTGGCAAGGAGGTAGTGGAGTAGTGGAGGAGGTTGTTTGTACTATCCATGAGCTGTTATTATGTACTGATTTGTTTTGTTCTGTATTTTGTAGGGAATTGTACAAGTTTGTTGTATGAATTTGTGGGATGGTGGGATTTTTTGTATTGATTTTGTTTTCTTGTGTTGCCGGTTGTGAAGATGGTGGAGTGGTGGAAGGCGCATGCTGAAGAAACTAACAGCAGCAACAACATCTTTTTCTTTTTTTAACTCCTTAAATTTGTACATTGAATCTTAATAAAGAAAATAGAACTACATATGTTTTTTTGTTTTTTTGTCATAATAATAATAATAGAAAAAGAAAGACACAAATTCAATTCAAAAAAAGGTTACTGCTAAATTTTATTTTAATTACTATAATAAAAAGGTCTACTTCTAAAAAGAAAAAAAATTCCAACAAAAGTTAAAAAAAGAAAAAAAAGAAAAAAAAAATTAAATAAATTAAATTAAATTAAAAAGAACAATTATTAAAAAAGATGACTTTAATGTTAAAAGTACAAAAATTCAATTAATCCAAAAGAAAGGTTGAGGTGTATATGTAGAGATGCAAAAATGTTATAACAATGCAAAAAATGATAATAGAATGCAAGATTCAATTTTAAAAATAAAAAAAATGCAATATGTTGATGCAATAATTATGATATGCTAATGTTATCGAAATTAATCATTGCAAAATTTTACGGGCGAAATTTAGGGTGTGACAGCTGCCCCTATTTAACTATCTTTTAGCTTGATAACGTGGATCAATGGCTGAAAGTAATTAAATACAAAAAGACCCTAATTTCTTCCTTGGTGCAAAATGTAATGATATGTAATGCGATGAAATGTCATGCCATGAATGTATGGATTGTAATACTGGGGAAATGAAAATTGAAAGTAAACTATGCGGGAATCAAGATAAATTGCAAAATAACTAATATTAACATGTGGGTTGTTGAAGAAAAATTATGACGTCCTTGATCAATCGACTAATTCGAATAGAACAAGAAATAAAATTGACATTAACCAATGGATCAATGAAGGTAAACAACAGAGAACTGACATCAACGCGTGGGTTAATGAAATTCGACACAAAAACTTTCAATCAATGGATTGACAAAAATAATGACTGACACTAATGCATGGATTAATGAAAGTCGAAACAAAACTTTCAATCAGTGGATTGACAAAAAAATAAAGACTGACACCAATACGTGGATTGATGAAAGCCAACCAAAAAGAACTGACATTAACACGTGGGTTAATGAAATTCGACACAAAAACTTTCAATCAATGGATTGACAAAAATAATGACTGACACTAATGCGTGGATTAATGAAAGTTGAAACAACGGAGAACTAACATCAACGCGTGGGTTAATGAAAGTAAACAGCAAAAGTTAATCATCAACGCGTGGGTTAATGAAAGTCAACAAATAAGAACTAACATCAACACGTGGGTTAATAAAAGTAGACAACAAAAAAACTTAACATCAACACGTGGGTTAATGAAAGTCGACACGACATCTCAACCAGTGGATTGAGTTCGAAAAGTAAGAAAGGAAGCCAACATCGACCAGTGGATTGCTGAAGGTGAATTGAAAAACTATTCTCAACCAGTGGGTTGCTCTGAATTAACTGTATAGCAAATGATTTAATTCAACCAGTGGGTTGACAAAAATGTGAAAAATATCCTCAACCAGTGGGTTGATTCAAATTGACAATGAAATACTAATAAAATCCAACCGGTGAGTTGACAAAGGGGTGATATGAAGACAACTTCAATCAATGGATTGACGCATATGAAATGATACATATGATGAATGATCGATGTATGAAATGTTTTTTTTGGACGTAGCCAAAGGGAATTGGATTTTTGTATGGTAGAGCTTGGTTTTCAGTGGAAAATGTCGAGCGAGGTTTGATTTTATTTATGCAATGGGTGGATGCCCCATGAATGGTATGCGTGGTTTAATGCATGATTAATGAATCCATGCATGTATGCTTGAGAAATTTGATTTGAATGCTTGGATGAGTGCTCTGGCTGAGAGTCACAGGCAAGACGAAATGAGAAAGAATTCTGAAGGTGGTCCTTTGGCAGGATACTGCAAGCATGACTTCCCGACACTTATTGTGAGTTCAGAAATTGCTGATGATTTGTAAACTGATATGCTTGTGAGCATCTTTGAAGATGGATGGGTCTTGGCTTTGAGTGCCCCAGAATGCTGAGTTCTCGAAAAGTTTAGTTCAACAGGAGTTTGATATTAATTGTTGATCTCGAAGATGACATGCCCCAATGCTTGGAACACTAAAACTGGAATGCCTCTGATGGTGATCAGCTCTTGAGAGATGGCTTGCCCCTGATGGGATAACTTGAAGATGATGAAGTTCTTCAACTGCTGAAGTTCTCTTGATTCGAAGTGCTAAACTTGCAGATGAAATTGTTTTCTTACAATGGTAATTTTAAATCGATGATTATGCAAACTTTTGAAAGTAAATCATTTATTGAAATGAAATTGCGGTAAACAGATGGATAAATCCTGATGAGGATGCAATGGAAATTTGAAATTCAAGATGTGAAAAGTGATGTGATAACGTGGTATCAACACCAATGAATTTAGCAAACACTGAGGAGTCAGGTTAACGCAACCTTGCTTTAGTATGCTTTCAAAAGACTTTTTGTTGACTTTTAAAAGGACCTGTAATGTTTTGATCCATAACTTCCAAATGAAGTAATTCTAGCCAAATATTGTGAGACATGAAGTTGTAGAGAATTGAATTCCCTTTAAAATGAGCTTTGGTGGAAAAATTTCTGATAAAGTGTGTGAAAGTTATGCTTGGTCAAAGTTCTGTTGACTTTTGTCTAAAAAACCCAAATTTAGAAACTTTGACTTTTGATCAAATCTTGACTTTTCTTGTGGAATCATGATCAACCCTTGATCAAATGATGAATATCACTTTAAAATATTGATGTTGACCAAAAATTATGTAGTTTGACTGTATATTGACCACAGTTGACTTTTTGTCCAATACAGTTGATTTTCAACCATCTGAGCAATTGGATGAGCAATTTTGACTTGTAAGGCTTGAAACTTGACATGATGATCTCTTGAAGCATATGATGAGTTATTATGACCACTTGAAGTATTAGAAATCCATCTTGGCTTGAGAATAGCAAAACCCTAGTTTGGAATGATTGCTTAAGAGAGGGTTTGTCTGGTCAACCCTTGTGAAATCCTTGAGTATGGAGTTGTGGATTGTCTTAAGAGGTTGGAGGGAAAATTTTGGGGTATAAAAAAGTGTTTTGATGTTTGGTATATGGACCAAGAGAAGAGAATCGGGTTATGATTAATCAAGTATATGGACTTAATTAATCTTGTGAGGATAGGTGCTCCTACCCCTAACTATGAAACCCTTGTGCATGGACAATTGGTGTACAAACCAAGATTTGTTCAGGTTATGGTTAATCAAAGCAACTAGGACTTCGATTAACCTCATGAGAATGGCCATGCCCATTCACAACTATGAGACCCTTGAAGAATTTGACTTATGAGCCAAGAGGATATAAGAATCCGATTAAAGAGGTAATGAAGATAGGAAAGCAAACGAGCCCATACAAGGTGGATATATGTATTCTCCTAGAAAGTTGGACTAGCGTGGCGCTAGTATTCTAAACGACCGATTGGAACAATCGATTAGATAGTTGTCACTGTAGAAAAGCCCAGACCAAACTATGAATGTGTGCGAGTGTGCACTGTGTATGTTTACCTGCTCATTGATGAGGAGACCAAGAGGAGGCCATGTGTTCTAATATGATAAACGCGTAATTAAGTGGTAATTAAAACACACAAAGCTGTAAATTTCTAAGCTATTTGTAATACGGTGAACTGACTTTGTAGGTTTTTGTATCGCAAATGTGCGGATAGCAAGAGTCTCCACCGACTTTTCTTTTATCCAATTAAGGGAAGGTAAAAAGTACAGAAAAAGACCTTCGTTAGATTCTGATTAAGGGAGAAGGTTATGAAAAGGGAAGGTATTAGCACCCCTTTCCATCCGTAGTTTTCTACGGGCTCTTAGTTGCTCTTAGATCACTTTAAAATTATGCTTTCTGTGTGTTTGAAAAAATGTTTTGAAAAGGCATTTCGCTTTGACTTTGTAATGATTCATGTAGGAATGTATACAAAGTGTTCGGAAATGTTTCGTTTTGAAAAGAGTTTGAACTTTGAAAAAGAGTGTGTGGTGTGAAAAGCATTTGGTTTAGAGCAAGCAACTGAAAGACTTATTACCCACTCAGAATTGGTCGTTTTCGTACTTCTACGTTCCTTTAGAATAGCGCTAGCCGTACCATTAGTTAGTAGGTAGCTCCATTCGTTGGATGTAAGCGGGACATTCGAAGGGACATCGGATGGTCATAGAAAGCAACTTGTAGGAAGTATCCTAGCACATTCGAAGGGACTATCATCATTTTTCGTAGGCAACAATCGAGGGTCAAGATCATGTATTCGGAGGTGACATCGTGGGTCTTATGATCTTTGTATCGAAGGGACTATGATGATTTGTTTCGTAGGCAACGTTGCTAGAATACCTCTACGTTCGAGGGACTTGACCATTTGATTTGTAAGGCAACGAGAGAGAATTACCCTAAGGGGTGCATGTGTGAAAAGAGTGTGTCAAATTCAGATATGTTATCTTGAAATTATGAGTGATCTATGTCCAATTTTATCTCGCCATACACGCCTAATTACTAGCAGTTTATCAGGTGCAGAAATTAAAATGCGGAAATGTGAAGTGCGGAAAGATAAATCCTACGCTATTACATGGCTTTGGGGCAGATACATAATTTAAAATGCGGAAAATAAAAGTCCTAATTAAACTATTACATCCCATAGGCAATTTCAAATATGAAAAGAAAGCGATAAAAGAAATCGTCCGAAACGGAATAACCTGTGAAAAGATGAGAAATCGGGAAATACGAGAAAATCGAATAAGAGGAAAATGTTAGTAAGAATAATAATTTTTGAATGAGAAAAAGTTTTCATGCTGGAAATAACATTAATATGCTAAAATAATTTTTTGGGATTTTTTGGAGTTAATTTAATAATTAAAAATTAATTAAAGGTGATTTAAATGGTAAATTAACAATTAAATTAAATATGCATGCAAAAACAATATTTTTAATTTTATAAATTAAATAAACATTTTCTAGAAATAATGCAAAAATAAAAATATTTTTTGGTGTTTTTAAATGCATGATAAAAATATTTAAAGTTAAATTAAAATGAATGAAAATATTAAAAGAAATAGAAAATAGAAAATAAGAAAAATATGAAGTTTGTGAAAAGAAAAAGGAAAACCGGTTCTGGTGTGGCTCGAACTCATGACCTCTTGGAGTATCTTCTCAAAACAAAGCCTTAACCGCTGCGCCACTTGACACTTGGTGTTTGTAAAGTGAAAATCAATTGAATATAAGTGGTAACGTGTCATGGATATGTTTGAAACACAGTCAGCCACGCGTGGACCCCGTTGACTTATGAATGGACGAATCAGAACTTTCCCTCGCGCAACGCAATCCTCTCGCCGGTCTTCGCCTGAGTCAGCGCCGGAGCTAGGGCTCCGGTTATCTTCTCTGGTGGCTATGATTTTCAAACCTGCAAAATACGAAGATTAAAAGCAAAAGAAAGACCTTGTCCACCTATGTCGACCCTTCTGAATTCAATGGTAGTGTTGGTTTTGGCTGAATCGGCCTGTACAGGCTGGTTCGAAGAAGACAGCTTGAGAAACCCTAAACATGGCAACCGGTGATTCTTACGTGCAAGCTTGCTAGCGATTGCCCAGATCGATCATATGGAGTCTTATGAACACAACAAAATCATTAAAATCAATTGAAACAAGCAGATAATAAAAATGCAAATTCAAGAAATATTTGAATATGTATGAATGTATATGGCTCGATTCAGGTTGCTTTGATCATTGCTAATGATGTATACTTACTCAATCTTACCCCCTGAACACAATGGAATGGTTTTGAGAGCTTGAAAGTGGCTGGAAATCAAAATTCGAATTTTGACAACTTTGAGAAATTTTGGGAAAATAAGGGTTGTTGTAAGGGCTAGGGTTTTGTGTGCTTTGCTTGGCCTCTTGCTGGCTATTTATAGAGTGTATTAGGAGAGGAAAAAGAAGGAAAAAAGATTGGATCATGAATGTGCCATAATTATTTTTCATATAAAATCAAATTTTGGAAAAAATTTGATTTTCTCTTTAATGTGAGAGCTAGCACGAATTTGGCATGTTCCATGGGCTATCTTGGACCTCAAGTTTGATATAAATTCACTCCTTTTGGAAAAATATCTTATTTTCATATTTTATATAATTTAATTTTGAATTAAATGGTTTTAAATTAAAAAATAAATCAATAAAATAGAAAATTGCCATAGCCAAGCATCAATGGGTTACAAATAACATCATGATCAAGTTTGGATCATAAAATTATAGGCCCATTTGGAAAAAATTTCATTTTGACCAATATCTCCTTTTGTGCAATTGTTCAAAAATGCCCAACTTGTGAATGGTGTATTTTGCTCAATTTTCCACATTTTTGAGTATTCTTGGACTTTTTGGAAAGCTCTAAGAGTCCTCTAACCAACCTATTTTGTTTCATCTCAATTGGAGTTACCATGCTCAATATACCTTCAAAACAAAATGTTGACTTTTTGTTGACTTTGAAAAGGACCTGTAATGTTTTGATCCATACCTTCCAAATGAAGCATTTTTTGAACATTCTTGTTAGACATGAAGTTGTAGAGAATTGAATTTACTTCAAAACAAGAGGTGGTGGAAATTTTTTTGAGAAAGTATGAAGAAGTTATGCTCAGTCAAAGTTTGGTTGACTTTTCACTGAGAAACCCTAATTTAGCAAGTTTGACTTTTGAGCAAATCTTGAGTTTTCTTGATGAATCATGATCAACCCTTGATCAAATGATGAATGTAACTTCAAAATGAGGATGTTGACCAAAAATCATGAAGTTTGACTATATGTTGACCATAGTTGACTTTTTGTCCAATACAACTGATTTTCAACCATCTGAGCAATTGTCTGAGGAAACTTGACTTCTGAGGCTTGAAACTTGACATGGAGAATCTTTGAAGCATATGAGGAAGCATGATGACCATTGGAGATGTTGGAAGTCCATCTTGATCTGAGAAACACCAAACCCTAGTTTGGGTTGATTGTCTAGGAGAGGGTTTGTCTGATCAACCCTTGAGGAATCCTTGAGTATGGATGTATGAAATATCTTGAGAAGATGGAGGGCAAATTTTGGGGTATGACACTATTACAAACCATATGGGGATGGGGGTACAAGTTTGCGAATTGCGATGCATCAAATGAAAAGTGCGATAAAAAGCTAAATAAACAGACAATTCAACCCAATCAAATTGAATGGAGTAACTAAATAAATTAAAATCTTATGCTGCATTGTGCGGGGAATCGCCTTAGGTAAACATCAAGACGTCAGATATAACTTCACGCTTCAAGATCGACCACTTTTCAAAATACCTAACGGAGAAGGTCCGTTGCCTCTTCACTGACAATCAAAGCATGCGAAGATACAAAATCCTATGCTGCAAAGAAATGAAATTCTAAACTATTTCAATCCATATGAGAATGGGAAAAGCAAATTCACAATTAGAGAGATATAAGATTGACGATACGATTTAAAATGTCTAAATAGACAAATGATACAAACTAATCGAAATAAATTAAATAATAAATTAAATCGAATTATTTTATTTGATAAAATTAATTAACAAAATAATTAACTAAACTAAATGTTATCTTTCAATCTAATCAAATATTTAACTAAAATAATATTGCAATTTTATTATTGATAGAAATTAAAAGAAAATGAGATTATAAAAATAAGAGTATATGGGCCAGAAATTGCAAGTAAACAGGGGGTGTTGAAAGCAGAAGAGGCCCAGGTCTAGAAAGGGATTCACTAGATCCAATGAGGGCAGCTCTAGGGAGTTCATCATAGAGGTGCACAGTTGGAGCGTTGGATCTTATCAAGAGACATCCCAGATGATCTGACGGTAAAGAAGCGAGGGAACATAATGGTTATTGTGAGCTACCTGCGTAGAATCAGAAACCATCCACAAAGGTGGTACCAGATTAACATGTTTAATCAAAATTAAAACTTAAGTAAAACAAAGTTGGAGTGATCATAATACTCCTTCACGCTTGTTTTGCTCTTTCTGAATCCTCTCGTTCCTCTAACCTTCATTCTTTCAGAACATGAAAACCTAGAGAAAAAAAAGAAACCGAACCAATCTGGCACGGCGGAGGTGATGAACATCACGACGGTGCTAATGAAGATTGACAGCGGCGATGATGAGTCCCCGGTGGCTTAAGAACTCTTTTTTCTCGTTTTTTGACGAAATTGATGGTAGCCGGAAATCGCCTTGGGCGGCGCCGCCGATGTCGCGTGGCGGCGTTACTCCAATTTAAGATTTTATTTCATTTTCTGGTTCGCCTCTCTTTTCCAAGCATGAATCTGACTTTTGATTTTGCAGATGTTGAGCGGTTGGGTGTAGATCTTGAAGGTTGTTTGGAAACCGTAGATGTTCGATTCGGCCTCCTTCGGGATTTCTGTGTTGCTTTTCGGGTGAGATTGTTCCTTTTTGAACTTGTTATACTCTTCTTCTTTCTCTCTGAAGGGTTGTGGTTGCGAAAATGATGATAGTATATGGTTAGGGTTTGAGTTAGCTTGCTAGCTCGATTATGATTTTCTGTGGTTTGAATTTGTTATATGGCTTTTTCTTTGTTTGGTTTCCTGTGAAAGGTTGATTTTCTAAGAATAATGAACAAGATTTTTGTTGTTTTCTGGGTTTATGATTTTTCTTAGTTTTTTCTGAGGACCATTCTGTTTGGTTTGATGTTGCTGCTGCGCAGTTTCTGATTTCGTGAACAGTGATCCTTTTTTTTTTTTTAAATTGTGCCATTTAATCCTTTTCGTGAACAATGATTGCATTCTGACTTGTATAAGGCTTTTGTTGCTTAAACATAATTGAAAAAAAAAATCCCTAAGAATCTGATTCCAAACACATAACCCTAATGATGATCTTGAAAACTCTTTGAGATATTCTTTTGTATGTTCAATGGTTATGATTACTAATCATGCTTTTCTTTCCTTTTTCATGTAATATGGTGAACAAGGCAAGGCAAGGATATAAATCCATGGCAATAATGGGACAACAACACATAGGAGTTTTTTGAAGAAATCTTGAAGAGGGAGAAATCTTGGAGTAGACCAACTCGAAAGCTTGAAAACATTTAGCCTTTAGGAATGTCTTGTATTGATTTATATCTTAAGTTTTCAAATTCTGTTGTTTTAAGCTTTGTAATGAAACAAAATTTTAACAATGAAACTTTCTTTGTAAGCCTTGTAAAAAAACTGTAAAACTTGAACGAAGTTACACTTGAATATCTTGTAGAAAACTTTGTGAAACTTGTAGAATTTGAAAGAGTTGCAACCAAGTTTTAGAATACGTTTGAGTTGGTGTACTTGGAATTAAATAGAAGAATCACTTGAATTATGACATGAATCTAACTTTAATCCATGAAGCATCAAAGGCCTTAGAATTGAAGTAGTCATTAGAAACCCCTTGAATTATGAACCCTCTGGAAGTAGTCATTAGAAACCCCTTAGAATTGCATCATAATTTCATTACTTGCCTTTGCAAATTATGAACCCTCTGGAAGTAGTCATTAGAAACCCCTTGAATTATTATAGCAAATCATAACTTGGATGATGTAATTTTTGAAGCGTCAAGCCATATGATAGGTTGTTTTCTTTTGAATGAGAAAATGACACGAGTATATTAGACCCTCCTTGTACAGATTGACAAACCCAACAACTATTTATAACTTGCAGAAGAACCACTGGAAGCCATTTCGAACCTCTAACCATATAACCAATGCATGTGCGCGCAATATAAAAAGGAAGAGGGTAAATTTTGGGGTGCGATAGCTGCCCCTATTCAATCATCTTAAACCTAATAAGTGAGAAATATTGACAGCTTTTGAACATTCAAGGTGGAAGAGGATTTAATACCAAAAGAACCCCAAAAATTTGACCTACGCGGGATACCAATGCCAGATAAAATATCTTGACTACAGAGTCAAGGAAGAAACGCCTGAGGAGAATAAAATTGTTAAGCATCATCAGAATGTCTTAACAACAACAGTAACAATTGAGAAATATCAGAAGATCTCAACAACACTGGGGATAACCGAGTAACCAAAATGAGCAACAAACATAAGCTTTAATAAAAATGCTATGAGAATAAAACCGAACTTCTCAAGCGAAAAGAAAACAACAGATTAAGTCATCTCAAGATGTCTTAACGAAAATGCTTAGAGAAGCAAACCATACTTCTTAAGCGAAAAGAAATAAGATAAATTAAGTCATCTCAGTGATGCCTTAACGAAAATGCTTAGAGAAGCGAACCACACTTCTTAAGTGAAAAAATAAGATAAATTAAGTCATCTCAGCGATGCCTTAACAAAAATGCTTAGAGAAGCGAACCGTACTTCTTAAGCGAAAAGAAATAAGATAAACTAAGTCATCTCAACGATGCCTTAATGAAAATGCTTACAGAAGAGAACCACACTTCTTAAGCGAAAAGAAAGAAATAAGTTAAGCCATCTCAGCGATGCCTTAACGAAAATGCTTTGAGAATAAAAACCGTACTTCTTAAGAGAAAAGAAAGAAATAAGTTAAGCCATCTCAGCGATGCCTTAACGAAGATGCTTTGAGAAGAAAAACCGTACTTCTTAAGTGAAAAGAAAGAAATAAGTTAAGCCATCTCAGCGATTCCTTAATGAAGATGCTTTGAGAAGAAAAACCGTACTTCTTAAGCAAAAAGAAAGAAATAAGTTAAGCCATCTCAGTGATGCCTTAATGAAAATGCTTTGAGAAGAAAAACCGTAATTCTTAAGCGAAAAGAAAGAAATATGTTAAGACATCTCAGCGATGCCTTAACCAAAATGCTTTGAGAAGCAAACCGCACTTCTTAAACGAAAAGAAATAAGATAAATTAAGTCATCTCAGCGATGCCTTAACGAAAATGCTTAGAGAAGCAAACCGCACTTCTTAAGCGAAAAGAAATACCATAAATTAAAAGACTCGATCGAAGATATGATTGAGAATTTTTCAGAAAATTCTAAAGAGTTAAGGAATACCCGCAGACCTTAACGAAAATATAATTGAGAAATTGTCAGAAAAATCCCAAAGAGTTAAAGAATACCCGCAAACTTTAACGAAGATATAATTGAGAAATTGTTAGAAAAATCCCAAAGAGTTAAAAAATACCCACAGACTTTAACGAAGATATGATTGAGAAATTTTCAGAAAAATCCCAAAGAGTTAAGGAATACCCGCAGACCTTAACGAAGATATAAAAGAGAAATTGTCAGAAAAATCCCAAAGAGTTAAGGAATACCTGCAAACCTTAACGAAGATATAATTGAGAAATTGTTAGAAAAATCCCAAAGAGTTAAGGAATACTCGCAGACCTTAACAAAAATATAATTGAGAAATTGTCAGAAAATCCTAAAGAGTTAAGGAATACCCGCAGACCTTAACGAAGATATAATTGAGAAATTTTCTGAAAAATCCCAAAGAGTTAAGGAATACCCGTAGAACTTAACGAAGATATAATTGAGAAGTTGTCAGAAAAATCCCAAAGAGTTAAAGAATACCCGCAGACTTTAACGAAGATATGATTGAGAAATTGTTAAAAAAATCCCAAAGAGTTAAGGAATACCCGCAAACCTTAACGAAGATATAATTGAGAAATTTTCAGAAAAATCCCAAAGAGTTAAGGAATACCCGCAAACCTTAACAAAGATATAATTGAGAAATTTTCAAAAAAATCCCAAGGAGTTAAGGAATACCCGCAGACCTTAACAAAAATATAATTGAGAAATTGTCAGAAAAACCCCCAAAGAGTTAAAGAATACCCGCAGACTTTAACGAAGATATGATTGAGAAATTGTCAGAAAAATCCCAAAGAGTTAAGGAATACCCACAGACCTTAACGAAGATATAATTGAAAAATTGTCAGAAAAATCCCAAAGAGTTAAGGAATACCCACAGACCTTAATGAAGATATAATTGAGAAATTGTCGTAAAAATCCCAAAGAGTTAAGGAATAGCCGCAAACCTTAACGAAGATATAATTGATAAATTATCAGAAAAATCTCCAAGAGTTAAGGAATACCCGCAGACCTTAACGAAGATATAATTGAGAAATTGTCAGAAAAATCCCAAAGAGTTAAGGATTACCCGCAGACCTTAACGAAGATATATGGCTAGAACAATATTAGAATTGTTGTGCACGAAGGTGCGAGGAGCCATGGCATTCTGAATGTCTTGACCATGTAACTTCCGAGTTACCAGCAGAACAAATTCAGTAGCGCACCCGAGAGTACACTTCTCTGGGGATAAACAAATCAATATCGAACACAATGGTGTGATATAGATGTTTATGAAGTTGGTAAATCCTGCCTCCAATATTCCTGCTGATAAAAGATGAACATGTACAGACATGTTGAACAACTTCTAAGTTGACAAAATCTTCAATTTGTATGCAGATAGCTTTACCGGGGATAGAAGAATTAAGTTCAGCACCTGTGACTGAAAAACTTCTATGGTAATGAGCTTCAATTTGCTTGCATCGTACCGACGATGCGTTGTAGCACGTGGATATGTTGATTAACTTCTGAGTTGGAGAAATATCCTGAGATTGATTAAACATCCTACCTGGTTGATATTTATCTGTTGAGTAATAGAGGACTTACTGGGGAAATAAACACACCAGAAGTTCAACGGGGTCTACTGAGAACAGCTTAGAGAAGAAAATTTGTAGAAGTCAATGCCACTAGAATTTGCTGAGAAGATTCTTGTCTGAAAGAACCTTGGAAAATACCCTGAATAATGTTGTAGTAATCCTTTCTGAAGGAGAATCATCTAGGAGTAAAATGAAACTTTATTGGGAAAACTTCATAAGAAAACCATAGGAGATTTCCACTGGGGGTTCCAAGTAGAAAATTCTGTTGAAATTAGAGTCCATTGGGAAATTGACAACTGTTTCACCGGGGAAGAAACCTCGATTGGAGAATCCTTCAATTATTAAGATTCGAACAAGTATACAACTTGCGCTGGGGAGAAGAGAATAATTCTGCTGTCTAAGAAATAATCTTTCAACTTTGATTCTTATGAGGATATTTAAATCCAGTTGGGGAAAACCCTGCAAAAGAGAAATAGATGAAGCCAATGCATGAATATGATGTGCATGAGTTTTAATGCTTTAATGCAAAGGGGCAAATTGATTTCCTGGTACTGTTGGAAGAGGAAATTTCAAATGCATCATGAAGATAATGCACCAAACTCTGAATATAGATCTACCACTTGAAAGGATCCATGGTAATCCTTGAAGAAGGAAAGATAGCAATTTCTGAAATGCTTTGACTGTTATAACCAACAGAGTGCCCCAAGTTGGATGAATTGGACCAAAAGTAGACTTTGTGGGGACCAAAAGCTGACATCTTGATGACAGGGGGCCGTAACAAACATATGCAGATATGTTGAACAACTTTATCGTTGACAAAATCATCATTTTGTCTTGTAGCTGCTGAGCTGATAGTGAATTGCAATAAGCAAGATATAACTCCACTGGGGAGAAAGGAAACAATTTCAACACCATTTGAGGGGAATAAACACTTCCACCGTGGATAAATCTTCCATCTGCTGGTATCGTGCTGACAACACATAACGATAACATGTGCTGACATGTTCAAATAATTTGATGTTGCAACAGATCTTCCAAAATCTGTTAATTATCCTACCTGGTAGATGCCTACTTCTGTTGAATAAGCGAGAAATACACTGGGGAAATAAACACACTAGATATTCACAGGGGATTGGCTGAGAAAAATTCAGAGAAACGGATCCATATAGGATTGCCGCCACTAAGACCTACTCGGGAAGTTGGATTTAATGTTGTTGCAATCCTGCTGTAATAGGTCCTCTTGGGGAAACTTGATGCTTCACCGGGGAACTTTAAAAGAAACTCTATAAGGAAAGATCACTGGGGAAAACTCGAGTAAGAAATTTCGTTGATACAAGAGTTCACTTTGGGAAGATAAACCACCTTGGAAGAGATTCGATTTGAGAATCATCACTGTTGTAGATTAATTTATGAACAAGCTTTCAAACTTGCGGCAGGAAGAGCTAAGTCTATCATTCGAGAAATATTCTTCAAAGTATGATTCTGCTGAGGAATACAACTAGCTGATCTTGAAATATTCCGAGTCTTGGATGGGGTTTATGCATGAATATGACATGTATGGCATGAATGAATGCATGAATATACTAATGCATTGGTTATCAAACTAAATTCTTGACATCGCTTGCCCGAAAGAGATAAGAAAATGGCACCATAAGATGATGGACCAAATTCTAAATATTGAATTGTCATTGGAATGGCTGCATGCTAATTCTTGTAAAAGGAAGAATAATAACTTCTGAGTTGATCATACAATGACGATTAGAGGAGTGCCCCATTCCTGGGACTGCAGATGCATTGGATTTTGCACTTAAGAGATGTCTCAACATCAGAAACTCAACATGCCCCAGTCTGTTAGATCTTCGAGAAAGATTTTCCTGAAAAGGAGTGCCCCAATATCCTGTATTCTACAACAATACTCTACCGAACGTCAGTATTTCAAAGTAGTTGGATATTTTGATAAGGGAATGAAATGCCTCAATATGAGCTTTAGAGATACTTCAACACCTCATATTTACTGAATCTTAGAGTGACGGGCTTTGCAAACATGGATGATCTGCCCCTGCGTAAGGCTTGGAGAGATTCCAACGTCTTGAAGTAGTTGCTTTAGATCAACTGAATCTTTTCAGCAAGCTTACTTTAGAATGGATCTTGGAGAGACTTATACACCTCAATATAATTTCCTCATACTGACTGCATTTGAATAATTGGCTATGAAAACATAGGGTAGACCTGCCATAAGATGAGCTTTAGAGAGACTCCTACGCCTCAAAGTAATTGCTTCAGACTGATTGATTCTTGAAACAAACACTTACTCCAATCAAGAGAAACTTCACTGTCTTAAAATAATTGCTTTGGATCAACAGCATATGAGCAACTAACTTGCTGGGACGAGAGCTTTTTGAAGGCTTCAACATCTCGAAGTAATTGTCTTGGATTGATTGGAACTGAGTGATTAGTTCTACATAGATTGGAGCAAAATGCACCAATTTATAGCCTTAGAGAGACTTCAACGTCTCGAAGTAATTGCTTCAGGCTGACTGAATCTTGAAACGACGGTTGTCCCAGGCTAACCGCTCTTTGATAAGGACCAAATCACTTGTTGATTACTCTTTGAGGACCTGCCCCAGATTAGCAAAATTTTGAGAAATTGAATTTCGACTTGATTGTCCCCAAGTTAACAGAATCTTGAGAAAACAACTTGTGATATGCTCAACGGAGTCCTTAAACGCCATGCTTCTTGATACGATTAACTTTTAACTCAACAGAGTGATCAAGTTTCTCTTCCTAGACACGGTTAAAATCTTCACTGATGTTCATTATGTGAACTTCTTAAATGTCAGATAATTGTTTTACATGTAGAATAATGTTTATTATGACAATTCTAATGCAACATTTATGCGTCTTGAAGTTTTGTATGAAAAACATTACGACTCTTTTTTTTGTGTGAGTGAAACACTTTTAGAGTGCAACACTGAAAATCTTTTTTTATCTATGAAAGATAAGACGAGCATATGATACCAACACAGATACTTAGCACGCACCGTAGGAGTCAGGTAAACGCGATCTCTTCGTCGTATGCTTTTGAGTTAACCCATGCTTCAATTAGGACTTTTAAGGATTGTAACGTGGCCTGGTTCACGGTTTTTTACAAGAAAAGATTTTTAGGCTCAAATTTATTTGGTGCCTACCCATTCTCCATGATGTTCTTCAGTCCTAAGTTCAACTATATTGATACGAGCACTCATCTCTTGATAGAAGTTTATGATGGTTAAGGAACCAATACGAGGTTTCTTGGACATGACCATCACTAATCTTTTTGTCTTTGGTGTCTTTCGTCATCTGTTGACCTTCTGATGTGCAAGAGATAACCATTATGGTATTACGCTATTTTGATGCACACTATTGATAGATAAAGGTCGACTATTTTCGGTTTTTACCTTCCTCAACCTTTTGAAGGATAACCATTGTTGATCCTTAGATGCATACTCTCTTGATGAGTTCTGAACGCTCAATCAGATTAACTGAGCACTACCTGCCCACAAGTTTAAAAAAATGAGGTTTTTTCTAAACAAAAAAGAAACTCCTACTTCAAGACTCGAAGGGGTTAACGAGGGTTTATCTCCCTTATAACTCCAATGTTTAGGGATTTGAAACAACGCCTGTACATTGTCAGCAAGGTTTTTACTCGAAAGCGTACGACCAGAGACTTGGCGTTTTTCAACTATCGTCATCCTCCCTCCCAATCTTTTCCTAGGTGAAAGAGTTGGTAACGTTGGTATCGAAATGCTCGCAAATCAAATAAAGAGTGATAACGAATGGATTAAGTAACCAAGAATGGATTACTTCAAGACAAACATACTCGTTGTATTAAGATTGAAAACCAAACAAGTTTCTACATGCAAACAAAGTTTAAACCATTAAATAAGATACAAATGAAAATGCAGTAAAGAAATAAGAGACTATCATTGTTGAGGAGACTTGAGCTGCGTCTTGGCTTGTTGATTCAGATGACTTTCAGTAGTCTTGGTGCTCACTTGAGTATGAGGTTTCCATTCATAAACAAATTCCCTCCTTGAATAGTCAAGTGCTTATGGTCAATCAACTATTGAACTTTGGCTTTGTAAGGATTGAAATCCTCTGTTGAGTGTCCTACCGTACCAGCATAGTATCCACATCGCTCATTATGATCATATCTTGGTGGGAATTCCTTTGGTGGGTTAAGAAACCTAGGAACCACAAATGAATTTTGAATCAGATATGGCAGAAGTTGACTGTAAGTCACTAGAATTGGATCAAGATGAGCCTCCCTTCTTTCTAGATTATTCCGAGGTACAATTTGATTTTGAGAATTCTGAATCTGAAGTTGAGGAGGATCAGACAAAGGTTGTTGATACAAAGGCTTGAAAGATGGTAATGGAGGATAATGAGTCAGTGTTGCGACTGACTTCCCTTTTCTAGAACTTGGTATATCTTTGTTGAAGGATACCACCTTTTCTGAAGTGATCACTTGGTCTACTTCATCACTATTCTTCAGAGTCTCAACTCCCTCAAGATTGTTATCATCAGAATTTGCAAGCAAAATGTCTAAGCTTGAGCCATTCTGTTTGAAAGACAAAATTTTGTCATTAGTTAGCTCTTGAACTTTGCATTTGAAGGCAGAACAATTATCAATTTCATGTCCTGCAGAGTCATCATGAAAAGCACATCTGGAACTTTCATCAAACCAAGCTTTAGCAATCCCTGAAGTTGGCTTCAATTCCCTTGGTATCATAACACCACTCTGAATTAGGTATGGCAATAGTCGAGAATATGATATTGGGATTGACTGAATATCCTGTTGAGCATATCAGTGATAATACGGGTTAATATGCTGATATGGTTCCCTCTTCTTTGGTCGAGGAGTAAGCAATGGCTGTTGTCGAGGAATCCTTGAAGGTGAAGGCCGAGGATGATGCCTAGTAGGAGAATTTCAAACTAGAGAGTTCTCTACATGTGGATGTCCTTGACCCATGGAGACATTAGACGATAGAGCGGTAACCAAGTTTGCAGAAATTGGTGTAGTGTTGCATTCTCTCTTCAACACTACTTGCAAGAGATCCATGACCAGACTCATGTGACTTTTCAAATGATTAACTTCTACCTTCAATAGCTCATGACCACGTTGAAGCTTGTCTACAACGCTTTTAGACATCCTTCGAGTTCTGAATGCGTGTCGAGTAATCAGTTTGATTTTTTCTAGACTGAAGAGATGAAATGAGTTTTTCTGATGAAAATGAAATGCATGAAAGAATACAAATGTAATGTAATGGTAATGCATGTAAGAATGCAATGTGATATGATTATATTGATGTTATGCGCAAAATCACATGTAAGGTTACACAAATAGAGGTTTAAAAAGGACGGTCGGACATGGTTTCGACGTCTACCCAACAATTCCCCCCAGGATGGCTCTTAGGTTTTTCGATACAACAAACACAAATTCTAATATTGGAGTCCATCGCAATTGATACTTGCAAGGCTACAATATTTTTTTGAGAGAATTTGGTTTGAGGGAGGATTACGTATCATCCTGAATAGACAAAGAAGGTCTAACGGTCTAACAGAACGTAACCCTCGACACAAGGATCTAAACGGGGTACTCAAAATCATTGATCCCAACTTGGCTATATCATTTTAACCACGAATAAATTTGTGATTAGACGATATATCCAAGAACGTCTCATTTGAGCACTCTTAAGGCCCAAAGGTTAGGTTTCCTTAAAGGTTAAACTAGGGGAAAAATCCATTATAACAACACTATCGTCAATGTAAAAACAACTTGCAATCGACGATAATGTCTTCAAAAGAACCTCCCCTAGGTGTGGTCTTCGCACCAACTTACAAGACATTTCCGTCTAGCAAATCAATACTACACAACAACTCTAACTTATATGTTCTATAGCCTTGGTAGTGGGCTTTCCTATTATCCCATCCATTATTCCCATAGAAGATAATATATCAAGAAGGTAATAATTAAAGAAATAGGAAATAAATGACTAAATTATAAACATAAAATAGAGTGATAAGAAGAAAGCGAAAATAAACACACATCCGAAGAGCTAAACTAGGGTTGACACGCTTAGTTAAGTATATCCCCAGTGGAGTCGCCAGCTGTGATGAATGGTTTTTTCATCGGTTATTTTTAAACAATGAAGTCGCCACCTAATTTTATTTGTTCTATAAAGAACGGGGAAATATAGATAAAACCCACGAAGAAGGATAAGGCTTTCTACGAGACCAAAATACATGAATTCGGGAGTCAGCTACGCAAGGGGAAGATATTAGCACCCCTCACATCCATCGTACTCGATGGGACCCGTTTAGTTCTAAGTGTTTGTGTGTGTATTCGCTAATTTCTAAGTTATGATCGAGAAATAAGATAGAAGAAAAGGGTTTGTTTTTTATTATTTTGAGTTTGCCGCGATTTCAAAACCTTGTGCCTACGTATTCCCTCGTGCAATGGGAACGTTAAAACTCTGTAGTTCTTCTTGAAAATGTTTAAGTTGGTTGCGTTGATTTTATAAGAAAAATCGTGCATTAGACATTTCAAATGCTCGAACTTTGACTTGTTTAGTTTGTTTGAAAAGCTAAGTCTTCGTTCGTATTTGAAATGGCTATTGCACACTCTTTGTAAAAAAAGAGTTTAATGGTCGCATATGAGCGAAAAAAGAGTTTGAGTGAGTTGAGTTATTTTTTTTGTGGGAGACGAGCATCAGACCATAAGTGATCAACGGCTAACACCCCAAGTACTCGGGTGAGTGGACAGAACCATCCTAATCATCTTTTTCTACCCAAATTTTTTATTAAGAAAAGGTGAGGCGATAATAAAGTTTGCTTAATTAGATTCATTTAAAGAAACCAAACGTACAATCGAGGGTTGAAACAGGAATGACTACCATACGTTTGGGAAGAGAGAAGTAGGGTATTTATTTATGAAAATATTTGAAAAGAAACTCGACGTTGCGTCGAGGTTTGAATATTTTATTTATGAAAGTGTTTTGATGTTTGGTATGCAGACCAAGAGAAGAGAATCGGGTTATGATTAATCAAGTATATGGACTTAATTAATCTCGTGAGGATAGGTGATCCTACCCCCAACTATGAAACCCTTGTGCATGGACAATTGGTGTACGAACCAAGATTTATTCGGGTTATGGTTAATCAAAGCAACAAGGGCTTCAATTAACCTCATGAGAATGGCCATGCCCATTCCAACTATGAGACCCTTGAAGAATTTGGCTTATGAGCCAAGAGGATATAAGAATCTGATTAAAGAGGTAATGAAGATAGGAAAGCAAGCGAGCCCATACAAGGTGGATATATGTATGCTCCTAGAAAGTGGGACTAGTGTGGCGCTAGTATTCTAAACGCCTGATTGGAACAATCGATCAGATAGTTGTCGCTGTAGAAAAGCCCAAAACCAAACTATGAATGTGTGCAAGTGTGCACTGTGTATGTTTACCTACTCATTGATGAAGATCCCAAGAGGAGGCCATGTGTTCTAATATGATAAACGCGTAATTAAGCGGTAATTAAAACACACAAAGAGGTAAAGTTCTAAGCTATTACAAACCATATAGGGATGGGGGTACAAGTTTGCGAATGGGGATGCATCAAATAAAAGGTGCGATAAAAAACTAAATAAACAGACAATACAATCCAATTGAATTGAATGGAGTAACTAAATAAATTAAAATCTTATGCCGCATGGTGTCGGGAATCGCCTTAGGTAAACTTCAAGACGTCAGATATAACTTCACGCTTCAAGATCGACCACTTTTCAAAATACCTAACCGAAAAGGTCTGTTGCCTCTTTACTGCGTGTAAAAAATAGGGAAATATCGCTAAAAGCATCTTTGAATTCTCTCGATGTTGAGTATCCCTTTTGGTCTGATCTCGATCATCCTATAATCAAGCATCCAGTTTGTATCACGATCGATCACAAGTCCATGGCAATAATAACAACGAAATAAGTATCGAGGTAATAATTAAATGACAATCAAAGTATGCGAAGATACAAAATTCTAAGCTGTAAAGAAATGAAATTCTAAACTATTTCAATCCATACGAGAATGGAAAAAGAAAATTCATAATTAGATAGATATAAGATTAACGATACGATTTAAAATGTCTAAATAGAAAAATCATACAAACTAATCAAAATCAATTAAATAACTAATTAAATCAAATTACTTTATTTAATAAAATTAATTAACAAAATAATTAACTAAATTAAATCTTATCTTTCAATCTAATTAAATATTTAACAAAAATAGTATTGCAATTTTATTATTGATAGAAATCAAAAGAAAATGAGATTACAAAAATAAGAGCATATGAGCCAGAAATTGCAAGTGAACAGGGGTGTTAAAAGCAGAAGAGGCCCAAGTCCAGAAAGGGATTCACTGGATCCAGTGAGGGCAACTCTTGGGAGTTCATCATAGAGGTGCACATTTGGAGCGTTGGATCTGATCAAGAGAGATCCCAGATGATCTGATGGTAAAGAAGCGAGGGAGCATAATGGTTATTGTGAGCTACTTATGTAGAATCAGAAACCATCCACAAAGGGGGTGACAAGTGTCACCACCAGATTAACATGTTTAATCAAAATTAAAACTTAAGTAAAACAAATTTGGAGTGATCATAATACTCCTTCACGTTTGTTTTTCTCTTTCTGAATCCTCTCGTTCCTCTCACCTTCCTTCTTTTAAAACATGAAAACCCAGAAAAAAAGAAACGGAACCAATCTGGCATGGTGGAGGTGATGAACATCACAACGGTGTTGCACCCCAAAATTTTCCCTCTTTATTTTTTTTATAAATAATTGGCTTATACTTAATTAATTGGGGCATCACATGCATATCATTTGTGCATTAACCATGGGATCTAATTTTTTGAGCGAGAGTGCAAAATTCTAAAGAAGAGGTTTGATTCCCGAAGTTTGAATTGCTGAGGTTTTGTTATTTCAAGTGTCATCTCAATGTGCAAGATGTGTATGTCTAAAGGTCCTGACCATCTCATGAGAATCGAGGTTTTGAGGTTATGAACTTCTATTGTGTGGATATTGATCAAGTATTTAAGCCCGAATTGAATCTACGACCTTTTGTGAAGTCTTGAAATATCCGCATATGTCTTATTGATCCACGCAATCCATCAGAAAATCAAGAGCAGTCGAATAAAAATATATTTGAGTGCGTGTATTGAAAATTCAACAGAAAGTCAAAGTTTGACCAGGTGGACTTTTGGTCAAAATTATTGTCAAAAGTCAAGATTTGAGAAGATGTGACTATTTGTTGAGAAAAGTAGGAAGAATCGGGTGAAAACGAGGTTTCTTGTATATCAAGTAATCTTGGACTTAGAAATTTTTTCTAAGTTTTAAGCACTTTATGTTCACGGAGCCACGTTGCCGACTCCGTATCTTGCTTGTCTATGGTCGAAATTTCACGAGTTGGTAATTGTTGGAAAGAGCACATTTCGTACTCTGAGTTTTCCTTGTGAAGATTTCTCCAAAAATGCCCAGATTTCGAGTTATGAGGTTCCGAAGTTTAATGTTCATGACTTTTGAAGTTCATACTTAGAAATTTTTTGGAATGTTTTTCAATATGTTCAAGCTGACGACTTCGGGTTCAATTTCCTCATAGCTATGGACTCCGCATCGAAAAATGTTCAAAAGCAAAGTTGTTCACTTTGCGGAGATCTCGAACTTTACTGAAGAAGTCGAATCCATTCGGGATTCGAATCGAAAGTTGCGATGCTCTGAAGTTATGAGTTTGTCATGTTTACAATGATCAACAATTAGAAAAATTTTGGTATTTTTTTCAATATGTTCAAGCAGACAACTTCGGGTTCAATTTCCTCATAGCTATGGACTCCACATCGAAAAATGTTCAAAATCAAAGTTGTTCACTTCGCGATGATCTCGAACTTTGCTAAAGAAGTCGAATCCATTTGGGATTCGGATCGAAAGTTACTGAGCTCAAAAGTTATGAATTTGTCATGTGTATAATATTCAACACTTAGAAAATTTTTAGAATGTTTTTCAATATGTACAAGCTGACGACTTTGAGTTCAATTTCCTCATAGATATGGACTCCGTATCAAAAAATGTTCAAAATCAAAGTTGTTCACTTCGCGGTGATCTTGAACTTTGCTGAAGAAGTCGTATCCATTCGGGATTCGGATCGAAAGTTACGAAGCTCAAAAGTTATGAATTTGTCACGTGTATAATATTCAACACTCAGTAAAATTTCTGAATGTTTTTTTAATATGTTCAAGCAGAGGACTTCGGTTTCGATTTTCTCATATCTATCGGCTCCGTATCGAAAAATGTTCAACTACAAAGTTATTCACTTCATGGCAATCTCAAACTTTGCAGAAGGTATCAAATTGATTTGGGTCGCGTATCAAGAGCTACAAGGCTCTAAAGTCCAAGGAAATCATTTGGTAAACTTTTTTCGACATCGCCGGTTTTTTGTTAATTATGATTTTTAATCTTCGGGATCAATTTATAGCATGCTACGGGCTCCGATTCAAAAAGTTTTCAACACAAAAATTGTTCGCGGGAATTTGTTCTCCGACTTTGATTTTTGTGCTTTTTTCCAAAGAGTGTTATATTTTGATTAATCGAGTGCAGAAGGGGGGGTACATGAGGCAAGCACGGAGGAGTTTATTTTTTTCTTCAATTGGCCATGCAACGACTGTTCACGCAAGGATTATGGAGAAAAATTACTAAAAGAAAAAATCGGGCAGGCATGGTGAGAAAAAATACAAGTTGTAACAAGAATAACCAAGGCTCTCTCTTCATTCATTTGACCTCCCTTGATTCTAACAAGAACTTTTTTCTCACTCACGACAGTAACAGCAAAAAAAAGAATCACCATGCTCTCCCTCAGGCATCGCACTCACCACCTTCTTCCATTATCAACGCTCCTCCTCTCTCTAACTGTAACAACTTTTGGCTGCCGTAACCGTTTTCTCTTTCTCACTACAACCTCATCTTTTTCTTCATCAACAAACTCACGCCTCTCTACCCTCACTGAGCGCAATAACACCATCATCTTCACGGAATAAAGCTCAGGATGATTCTTAGCTACCTTCCATCATCCAAAAACCATACAGTATCGCAATTGATTCTTTTTGAAACTATTGCAATAAACCGGCAGTTCTGAGGTCTCTTTCTGCATTCTCGTCGCCATTTTCTTCTGCAAGACTTGAGTGATTTGGCTGAGTTCTGAGTTTATTTCTCAAGGCTTGCAAACTTGCGATAGAGTGAGGTTGGAGCTTAACTTCGAATACATGAGGTTTTAGAAGTTTTCAGATCTGTTTTTATGTCTTGAATATTTTGACGATAGCATGAGAACGAATGGAAACGGAGTTCAGATTCAGAACCAGCATCAAAAATCGAGCAGGGAGATGGCGGTTGCGTTTTGGTTCAGGCTGGGATGGTCGTCGTCGATGGAAAATTCTCCAGAGGAGACAATCGGAGAGTTCCCAACTCCGGTGATTTTTCCTCTATACAAGCCCTATACGTGGCGTCCTGGCAGTGGTTATTTTTTTTATATTAAGAGTATTCCTTTTCTTCATGTTCTCATATTTCAATTAAATTCACTATGTCCAATTAATAATAATGGTAACACATGTGCTACATATTAAAAACGTAACGAGAAAAAAAAATTGAAAAAGAAATGATTTTGTTTTTCTTATATTGGACTTAGTGTGAATCATGGATTGGGCGTAGAGTTTTGCTACCTAATACCTCCCGTGCACTGGGCCTTCAGGGCCATTAGCACTAGATTTAGGCCATCCTGAAATTCAGTTTCACACCCCTTGTTTACACTTCACAACTTTTAATTACATGTTCCGTTTTGCTGGAAATTTCGATTATTTTGACTTGTGAAAAATCCA
The DNA here is from genome assembly GCA_021764765.1 of Vicia sativa. Taxonomy (NCBI): domain Eukaryota; kingdom Viridiplantae; phylum Streptophyta; class Magnoliopsida; order Fabales; family Fabaceae; genus Vicia; species Vicia sativa. The sequence goes on from CM038793.1 coordinate 107,468,506, forward strand.
TAAAAATAGGTTTTTAACTTTTTAGTGTCTTAGGATATTTTTGACATTTTTTGTGATTTTTTTACAATTACCTTCCATTAGTTTTTAATCAATATTTGATAATATGTTTAGAAATGATTTCTCCATGATACCGTGCACATTTCGTTGTGGTTTTTGATTGTTTCTCGACAATAAAAATCTTAATAAATAGGTTCCTGATACTTTAGGACTTTTAGAGTTTCATCATATTTTTTTTGGATTTTTTTCAATTAAATTTCGATCTCGTTTTGATTGTTTTTGATAACATGTTTAAAGGCGATTTTCCCATAATACTTCGCATATAGATGCGATTTTTACTCGTTTCTTAACAACAAAAATTCCTAAAAATAACATTATGATCCTATGATGTATTCAGAACTTTTAGATATTTTTATCATAATTTTTTAGATCTTTTTAGGTCTTTATTTGATTTTTCTTTTGTGCGAACACAAACATAGGCAATTGTTTGCTAGTTCACCTAGTTTGGAATCGGTTTCTTTGCATATAATGTCTAATACTTGTTCTAAACTTCAACTAAATATTTGATTAGTATATGCACATGTTTAGGTAGTTTATACCTTAGTTTAGAATCGATAATTAAGTCATATGATTAGGGTACCATGAGAATTTACCCTTAGAGCGACGATTGATCGTTTTGACTTAGTTTTGCACATAATTTAGTTTCAACCATGATACTTCTTGTAAATTTTGTTTGAGACCATTTAATATGATTTATCTAATTACTTGTATAGTATCATACCTAATTTAATTCAATACTTACTTAATTCTCAAGTTTCGATCTTGTTGTGATGTTTAAAGGCATGTTTCTCTTTTGTCATTTGAATTGGCTAATTATTAGAGCATGATGCCATGTATTTCTTAGACACTTTAGGACATTTGTTCTCATTAATTGTATTTAAATGTAAATCTTATCTTAGGTTTGTAAGTAGAATTTTGAAGCTAATTCTTAGTGGTTTAACTCTTAGGAACTAGTTTGATAATTGTATAGTTCTTCTAGGTTCCTCTTGCATGAATAATTTGCAATCTTTTCCTCTATTATTAGAGATGTTTAGGTAAGCTTTAGAATGCGCATTTGCTGCCCGTTATCGGAATTTAGGCTTAACATGCTTCCTAATTGTTGGTTTATTGATGCTTAGGCTTGTTTTGACACTTGTTTATCATAGACCTTGAGCTTTGTCGATTTAGATATGGATTTGTATATTCCGTATTGTGCGATTATCTGGTATCTTGTACGAATTGTATTTCTTGCAGGTGGTTCCGATTGTGATATGGACCTGTATGTTCCATATTAATTCGATCATGTATTTGTACGAATTATATTTCATGCAGATACTGTTTGTAACACGGATTGGTATATCTGATGTTACATCGTGAACTATTTTCTGCACGAATTGTATTTCTTACAGGTGGTTCTGATTGTGATATGGACTTGTATGTTCCATATTACTTTGAAACATATATTTGTATGAATTGTATTTCATGCAGGTATTGTTTATAACACGGATTGGTATATCTGATGTTACATCGTGAACAATTTTCTGCTCGAATTATATTTCTTGCAGGTGGTTCTGATTGTAGTATGGACATGTTGTTCCATATTACTTTGACACCTCTTCGTGTGAATTTTATTTCATGCAGGTGTTTGTTGTGATGCGGATTTGTATATCTGACATTACAATTATTCTGGTTTTTTGCCTGGATTGTGTTTCTTGCAGGGATTCAGTTTGTGATTGGACTTGTATGTTCCATATCATGTTGCTATACTTCTTTGTGTGAAGGGTATTTCATGCAGGTGTTTGTTGTGACGCGGATTTGTATATTCGATGTTACATTCATTCTGGTTTTTCTTCCTGAATTATATTTCTTGCAGGGATTCAGTTGGTGATTAGACTTGTATGTTCTATATCTCGTTGTTGCACATCTTTGTGTGAATTGTATTTCATGCAAGTGTTGGTTGTAGTGCAGATTTGTATATCCAGCGTTATATCTCTTTTCTGGCATTCTGTTTGAATTGTATTTCTTGCAGAGATTGCTTTGTTGATGGAAGTTTACTCGAAGTTTTCTGGAGTATTTTTAGCTCGCAGTGCTCTTTGGATTATTATCCATTTGGTATTTTCTATACCTTTTTATCGCATTCTTTTACCGCTTTTCTAGAGAGCTTGAGAAGTAGGGTTTCACCACTTTCCTTGCCATGAGAAGTAGGAATAGAGATGTATGATGGGGCTTCCGTAGTTGGAGCATGTTCAGGAACCCCTCTGATTTATTGAAAGACCCGTTTAGGGCACTTTTGTTTGCTAATTGTGTTTGGTTTGTTTAAAGTCCTCTTCCGTGCATAGGGAGGCGATTTTCATTGTGTGTTTACAATTGTGCTTGCATAGGTCAGAAGTGGTTAGGATACCCGACGTGGTGTCATACCCCAAAATTTGCCCTCCATTTACTCAAGAGATTTCATACATCTATACTCAAGGATTCCTCAAGAGTTGATCAGACAAACTCTCTCCTAGACAATCACTCCAAACTAGGGTTTGGTATCTCTCAGGCCAAGATGGGCTTCCAACATCTCCAATGGTCTTCATGCCCCCTCATATGCTTCAAATATTCTCCATGCCAAGTTTCAAGCTTCACAGATCAAGTTTCCTCAGACAATTGCTCAGATGGTTGAAAATCAGTTGTATTGGACAAAAAGTCAACTATGGTCAACATACAGTCAAACTTCATAATTTTTGGTCAACATCCTCATTTTGAAGTTAAATTCATCATTTGATCAAGGATTGATCATGATTCATCAAGAAAACTCAAGATTTGCTCAAAAGTCAAACTTTCTAAATTAGGGTTTCTAGGTGAAAAGTCAACTGAACTTTGACTGATCATAACTTCTTCATACTTTCTCAGAAATTTTTCTACCACCTCTTGCTTTGAAGGAAATTCAATTATCTACAACTTCATGTCTCACAAGAATGTCCAAAAAATGCTTCATTTGAGAGGTGTAGCTCAAAACATTACAGGTCATTTTCAAAGTCAACAAAAAGTCAACTTTTTGTTTTGAAGCTATATTGAGCATGGAAACTCCAATTGAGATGAGACCAAAAAGTTTGGTTAGAGGACTCTTAGAGCTTTCCAAAAAGTCCAAGAACACTCAAAAATGTGGAAAATTGAGCAAGATACACCATTCAGAAGTTGGGCAATTTTGGACAATTGCACAAAAGGACATTTTGGTCAAAATGCAAAATTTTCCAAATGGGCCTAAAATCTTTTGGTCCAAACTTGTTCATGACATGATTTTTGACCCATAAATGCTTGGCCATGGTAATTTTCTATTTTTATGATTTATATTTGAATTTTAAAACATTTAATTCAAAATTAAATCATGTAAAATATGAAAATAAGATTTTTTTCAAAAAGGATTGGATTTATATCTTTCTTGAAGTCCAAGATAGCCCATAATTCATACCAAATTCGTGCTAGCCTTTGCATTCATGAGAAAATCAATTTTTTCAAAGATTTGATTTATTTTAAATGGAAAATATTGCACATTGATGGATGAATCTTTTTTCACTCTTTTTTCTTTCCAAATCTCTTCTATAAATACCAAGCTATGCATACAGCCACAAGGAGGAAAACCTAGCCCAAGAAGGAGTCCTTATTTTGCCAAAAAATTTCATAAACTTTTGAAAATCGAATTCTAAATTGCAGCAAGTTTCAGCCCGATCTAGCCATCCATTCTTGTTCCTGAGGTTCCCAGGAGTCATAAACATCCTTTGCTCGAAGCCCAGGCTGCCCAGATCGAGCCATCTCACTCTCACCGGTTTGATTTTTCTCAAAATTCGATTTGTGTTAATCATGCATTATTAACTGTTGTTGTGTGTTTGTTTGAGTTCAGGGCATCCATTAGAACGAGCTTGACGTATTACATGGGAGGTTTAACGCCAGAATAACGATATGCCATAGTTAGGGCTTGTCGAGCTGTTTCGATCAGACCGACTTATATAAGCGTTTTCAGAGGAAACCAATAGTGCCATTGAACTCAGAAGGGTCGAATTAGGTAGACTGGGTTCTTCTTTTGCTTTGAATCTACGTATTTTGCAGGTTTCGGATTTGGCGTGGTCGGAGAAGACGACCGGAGCTAGGGCTCCGGCGTCACTGACCAAATTTGACTTCGGCGATGCATGGGTGGCACGATGCGTTCGATTGGCTCTCTCTTTCCACAGGCCCCAGCGTCTTGACTTTGATTTTCAAACATATCCGGGACGTGTCATCATTCATATCCATTTGTTTTCCACTTTCCCAACATCAAATGACAGATGGCGTGGTGGTTAAGGCGCTCCCTGTTCACAGATACTCCTCCTGGTCCTGGGTTCGATCCTCACTAGCACCAATTTTGTTTTTCTTTTACAAACTTTGCACTTTTTCATATTTTCTATATTATTTAATATTTTGCATCTATTTTAATTCTTTTCATAATTTTTATTTATGCATTAAAAAATCATCAAAATATTTTTTCTTTTGCATTTATTTTCAGAAAATCTTTATTTAATTTATAAAATTAAAAAATATAATTTTGCATGCATATTTATTTTTATTCATATTTTTGCATTTTGATCACTTTTAATTCATTTTAAATTATTAAATTGCATCCAAAAAAATCCCAAAAATTTATTTTAACATATTTATAGTATTTCTAGCATGACATATTTTTCTTATTCTAAGATTTGCATTTTTTCTAACATTTTTCTCTTGTTCGATTCATATCGCATTTTCGATTTCTCATTCTCTTGCAGGTTGATCCGATTCAGACGATTCTTTCTTTATCATTTTATTTTTCAATAATGTAACTGTCTATGGGATGTAATAGTTTAAAGTAGGACTTTATTTTCCGCATTTTAAATTATGTATCTGCCCCAAAGCCCTGTAATAGCGTAGGATTTATCTTTCCGCATCTTTACATTCCGCATTTTAATTTCCGCACCCTATAAATTGCTAGTAACTAGGCGTGTATGGCAAGATAATAACGAACATAGCCCACTAATTTGCAAGATAAAATACTTGAAATCAACACACTTCTTTCACACACGCACCCCTTAGGGTAATTCTCTCTCGTTGCCTTTGCGAATTCAAAATGGTCATGTCCCTCGAACGTAGAGGTATCCTAGCACCGTTGCCTTCCAAACAAATCATCATAGTCCCTTCGATACAAAGATCATGTTAGTGTTTTAAGTTGGCATCAATTTTGGTAAAACTAGGCTTTAGAAATGTCTTGATAGATGTCATGACATTCAGAGATTGAAGATAAATCCTACTGGACAAGGATGGTAAAAGTAAAGCTCAGGCTGGAAGCTAAAGGCATCTGAAATTCTGCGATCGATGTCATAGATGTTATGACATTCGATGTGACATTCTGAATCGTTTTTCTGAGATTTTCGGGAAGTTTGTTGAGCATTTTATTTATGTTTTTGTTATTAGAAAGCATGCTCACGTGGCTGCTAGGTTAATCTTAATTAAACCTAAATTGGTTGTTGAACAAACCATGTTTTTAGGAGAATTAAGTAAACCCTAGCTATCTTTATGGAAGCCAAAAGCGAAGATTCGGGACGCTTCTATATAAAGAATTCAACCCTTACTCTACCACGCCTCTGGATTCCATTGAAGACATTGAAGGTTTTTGTTTGTGTACTGTTAAGGTTAGTAACAGTTGGTATTGTGTAATTCTAGTTTCTCTTGTGAGCCAAGAAACTATCAATTGATAAGTGCATTGGACTAGGATTTGTTGTAAGGGTAGTTTATTACTCAAAGCTTTAAAGCACGAGTGTTTGTCTCTTGATTAAAGCTTTGAAGCAAGATCAAGATATTTTATTGAAGTGTGTCTTCACAATTCAATTAGTCAATAGGTTGATATCACTGCGGTGATTGAGGGGGAGTGAGTAGGAACTCAGATCTAAGTAGGACTTAGGTTGAAGTGTCATTGGGTAGGGATTAAGTGAGGAGTTGTAAGCGGGTGAGTTTAACTCGAATTGATACTACTAATAGTGAATTTCCTCCCGGCTTGGTAGCCTCAGGGCGTAGGTTTGTTAGAACCGAGCCGGGTGAACAACTTATTGTGTTATTCTGCTTTCTATATTTCTTGTGTGAATTGTCAAAGCGATGTCGAATCTTGTGTCATAACATTCTCGTGACATTAAGTATCTGCTGCGAAATTTCAATTGGCATCGGGCGGGCACCACTTGTTTTTTGGGTGAGATCTAGGGATAATAGTTTACGGTGTAATGGATAAAGAAGGAGGATTTGGAGGAAGACCACCTATTGGATGGGTCTAATTATGATTCTTGGAAGCCTCGTATGGTTGCCTTCTTAAGATCGGTGGATATCAAGGCTTGGAGGCTGCGATAAAGGATGGAAACATCCAACCAAGGTTGAGAAATATGGGACTCTTGTCTTGAAACACGAGGAGGAATGGAGCAAAGAGGAAGAAGAGTTAGCTCTAGGAAACTCTAAGGCATTGAATGCTCGTTCAATGGCATTGACAAAAACATATTGATGGTCCATCAATGTGGTGGCCAAGGATGTTTGGGACACTCTCGAACTACTCATGAGGGACATCCAGGTGAAGATGTCAAGGCTGAGATGCTCACTACCAAATTTGAGAATTTGAAGATGAAGGAAGATGAGACCATTCATGAATTTCACATGAATATTCTGGAAATTGCCAATGCCTCAGGAGCACTTGGTGAAAAGATGTCAGAGGAGAAATTGGTGAGGAAGATTCTCAGATCCCTTCCTAAAAGATTTGCAATGAAAGTAACTGCAATAGAAGAGGCACAGGACATCAGCACCCTGAAAGTTGAAGAACTTATTGGATCCCTTATGACTTTTGAGATGGGAATCAGTGAAGCTGACGGAAGAATAAAAGCATAGCTCTTGTATCAAATTCTGAAGAAGGATGCAAGGTAGAAGATGAGGAGAAGATATCTGAATCTATAGCTATGCTTGGAAGACAGTTCAACAAGCTTATCAAGAGGATTGATCCAAAGTCAAGGTCAAATGTCAAGGACATTGCATCTGACATCAGCAGATCGTATGACTCCAGCAGAAGATCCAAGTCAGAAGACAAAGGAAGTCAAAGCGGAGGTCCAATGTCATGAATGTGAAGGATATGGACATATTAGGTGAATGTCCCACCTTTCTTAAGAAACAAAAGAAAGGAATGGTCACTTGTGCGATGGTGATTCGGGAAGTGAATCGAGGAAGAAGGTGCCAAACTTGTCCCGCACTCCTTTGGAGTGTACAATTCGATATGGATTCTAGTGATGAGGAAGTAACCTTTGAAGAGCTTTCTGAGACCTACAGGAAGCTGTGTGTGAAAAATGGTGAAGTGTGTCGGCAGAATGAGGAACAGAAAAAGCTGATTGAGAAGTTGGAAGCGAGAATGTGAAGCTAGAGGTGAGAAAAAGGAAAAACCACTATAAATCTCCTCAATTGATATTGTCATGTTGAACTCCAAACTTGATCGATGTCTAAATCTGTCAAAATGTTGACATCTGGTACTGAAAAGTTGGATGAAATTCTTCAGCTTGGACAAAATGCAGGAAATAAGCATGGTTTAGGATATGTGGCTGAAAAGAAACCTGTTGGTGACATCAAGGAGAAGAGACATGGGAGAACAATGTCAAAGCAATTACAACACAAAAGCAGGATATATGCGGAGCGGTATGTGGTGCAAAGAGATTTGCTAATAACCGGAGAGGAACAAACACAGGAAGTCAAAGGCAAAGAGGATGTCATACCACAAAAGCAGAAATAGGTCAGCTCGGGATATGTGAAGGCTAAGAAATTTGTTGATCACAAAAGGAAAAACAGACCTAATGAACCAATGTCAAAGCAGATGTCACAACATTGGGTTCAACATCAAAATCATAGAAACCTGAACCAAAAGTTTCAAAGATGGAGATGTTATTATTGTGGAAGGTTTGGTCACATAAAGTCCACTGCTATAGGCTACATGGGTATCCTAATCAAGTTCCATATGTGAGCACAGTCCAACAAGGCATCATACACTCACGGTGGAAGAAGAAGACTACAACTCTGATAGCACAGACTTCTCTTAAAGTATCTTCCAAGGAAGATTGGTATTTTGACAGTGGGTGTTCCAAGCATATGTTGGAGCAATCTTCTCAATGATGTTAAGCCTCATTCTACCAGCTTTGTTACCTTTGGAGATGGAGCTAAAGGAGAAATCAAAGGTGTTGGAAACTCAAATTGGTGCAGGTTCCAAACACAGATGATCTTCTGGTAAAAGGTTTGTTGCAAATCTCATTAGCATAAGTCGACTATGTGATATGGGATTCTGTCAACTTCACTAAGCCGAATGTCTTGTGATCAATGATGAACAAGCAGTGATTATGAGAGGGAGTCAGATCAAAGGACAACTGCTACTTGTGGGAATCTGAGAACCCCACTCTGCCATCTGTGGGCTCTACATACAAAGATGAAGAGAAAGTGAAGTTGGGGCAACAAGAAACTGACCAGCCACACCTCAGAGGAATGAAAAGGATCAGTTCCATAGAGGGAGTCAGAAGATTACCAAGAATTCACATGGGAAAAATCATGGTAATTGTCGTGGACGAAATCAGAATGTCACACTCAATGTCCAGACATTTGATCACTCCTGAAGTACTAAAGCAAAGCACTAGGTTCTGGCATGAAAGGTTGACCAAGTGTCTTACTGTCAAATGTTGCAGGAGAAAAGTATTGGATGAAATCCTCATTGTCAAAGGAGGAAATAACATGGTGGCTTCAATCCATGGTAATCACTTGGTATCTGAAGAAGTCTCAGACACAATGATGGATGACTCAACACTTCTTTCACAAAACAAGTGTGCAAAGAATTGTGTCAAGAAGCTTGGAATGAAGAATGGCAGCCACACTAGGACTATTACCCTTCCACATTTGAAGGTGTCCAAAAGAACAAGTGGAAAAGGGGTTGATCAAAGCTTGTGTAAAAGGATTTCTGTTGGATGTGTTCCCTTGAGAAGTAATCTCATTCCTTGGATCGCAAGCGAACTATGTGGTCCTATACAATGTTGAAGAACTCACACGGTGATAGCAATTGTTCTAGGGTGGTCTGGTTGAAGCAGACACTGATTGAGTACAATGTCATACAGGTTGTCATGACTTTGTACTGTGACATTGTTACAAAAGTTCTTGAGGTTAGTCAGTTTAAGACTTTAAGGGACAAATTGGGTATTTGTCAATATGAGGAGTTGTAGCAATTAACTGTGCCTACATCAAGGGATAAAATGGATTTGTTATGTCAATTACTCATAAGTGGGCTATTTAGGTACTTTCATCCTCATTTTAAAAAGTCCAAGAATAGGAAGAGACACCCACATATAAGAGTTTCCCTTAAAGTAGTATCACTCTTTCTTCATCTAAAAGAAACTCTAAAATCCCTTGCCATCTTCGCTCTCAGTCTCTCAACAACCAACAGCGAAAAATGTCTTCATCCTCGTCATCATCCCAACAATCAGGATCTTCATCTCCTTCAATGGCTGAAGTTAGGTCAAAAACTGAAAACATGCAAGCTGAAGCATTGACAGTTACTCCACTGCGTACCATGGCAACTGACCCAGAAAGAGTCAAGAAGCTACGCACAAGAAATGCAAGAAGGGCACAGGCATCTCCTTCTGGTAAGACTTCTATCCCATCATCCTCCTCTCTTGGGACTAGGTCAGTGCACGTGGCCATAGCTAGGATAGTGTCTGATATCCTAAATGGGAATAAAACTGTACCTGGGATCTCAGTCCCCCTGAATCATAAGAAAGCTAGCCCCAGCTTGGCAGATGATCCAGATGTCAATGAGAATGTCAAGACATCTGGTGATAATGTTGACTCCCCTGTCAAGGTTGATGAAAACCCTTCTGCTTCAGTTCCTGCAAGGTATCAAGATGATAATGTAGTGGAATCCCCTGCGGATAATGTGAATGAGATCCCTGATGAAACTCTAGAGAAATCTCCAGATCATTGTACCCCTGATAACTCTCCTGCGGTCTCTGCTGATAACATATCTGACAGTATTCTTGAAGATACTCCTGAGAAGAACACCGATCAGAATATGGTTTCTCATATCATCAACCTAGATGAGGAGTTTTCTGATAATGACCTCATAGCCAAGGTGAATCCCAGCATTGCCAGAAGGGTTATGAATAGGAAAGGGAAGAAAAATGTTGTTCTTGAGAAGAAAGTTGAAGTTGGATGCAAGACTCCTAGGGCTGAGAAGAAGGCAGGAACATGGTAAGGCAACAAGCTTGGAACTTCAAAGGAAGGACAATCAATAATGTTAGTGATACCCTAAAGCAAAGAGCACTTCAATAGTCGAAAAGGAAAGCACCGAGCCCTCGGACCGGATGATTCGACTTTGATGTTTGAGAGAATGTCTCGACATTCATTCAAGAAAAGGTTGTCTCTTGGGAAAATTCCCTTGTCCACAAGTGCCAATTGACAACATCTCCTTTCACCACCCGAAAATGCTAATAGGTGGAAGTATGTGAGTTTGAAGAGAATTGCGGAGAGGAACGAATAAAGATGCCCGGAATGCAAGGAAGTGGTTGATCGATCAAAGAAGCGGGTTGATGAGAGCGTGATGAAGTTCTCAAATTGTTATGAAGGCTTGGTGAAGGAGTTTGTTGTAAACCTATCCGTGGATGTCTTGATGGAAGTTCGAGACTTTCAAACTGTGTTTGTTAGGGGAAGAAAAGTGAAATTTTCCCCAAGAGTAATCAACAAGTATTTGGGGAGATCAGAGGAAGCTCAACCTGAGCTTGAAGAAACTGATAATCAAGTGTGTCAAACAATTACTGCAAAACAAGTAAAACATTGGCCACTGAAGGGAAAACTTACTGCTAGCAAGTTAAGTGTCAAATTTGCTATTCTGCACAAGATAGGTGCAGCAAATTGGGTTCCCACAAACCATAAGTCAACCATCTCAATTGGTTTGGGGAGGTTCATCTTTGCTGTTGGAAAAAAAGCAAAGTTTGACTATGGAAGCTACATATTTGATCAGACACTCAAGCATGCTAACAACTATGCTATCAAAGGTCCAATAGCTTTTCCCTCCCTGCTGTGTCGAATTATAATTGATCAGCATCCAGACATTCTTGGTAACAGAGATTCAGTCTGCAAGAGAGCTCCTGCTCTTGGATTCCACTACAAACTATTCCAAGGGAAGCATGTTCCTGACATTGTCATGACATCTACTGAGACATCAACTGTCAAGCCAAACTCTCAGAGGGCAAATGTCATTGCTGTGCTAAAAGAGACATGTAGGGAACTTGAAGCAAGGAAGCAGACCATAGAAGAACTGATCTCTACTCTTGAAAAAGAAGAAGACACAGAGGTGGAGGAAGAAAGGATTGCTGATGAGGCTTCTGGTGAAAATATGGTTGTTAATGGGGATACTGATGCTGATCAAGCAACTGTTACCAAAGAAGGATCTGAAGAAGCTTCTTTCCACAGTGCTTCTTCAGGAGAAGAGAGCACCTGAGCTGTTGCAGCTCTTTATGTTCCGATTACTGTTGTTACTTGGTTTTATTCATCAAATTTTCCTTCTTGTCCTGTTGTTTCCAATGTATGTTGGATGGTATTGTGTTGACAGATATGTAACCCTTGAATATTTATGCTGTTTTCCTTCTGATACTCCTTTATGTTCATTGATTGGGGCAATTGTATTGTTTCCTTTGGCCCTTTATGGCTAAAAAGGGGGAGAAGACTGTGGGAAGTATTAATGTTTGGGAAACTGTATGGGGGGATTGTATGGCCTAAAATTTTATGGCCTGTTTGTTTAAATTCTGTTTGTGGGCAATTGTGGGAAATTGTGGGACTTTTGTATGGGTAGAATTTATCTTCTCTTAGTTCTAGTTACTTGAAGCTTAGGAAAGCTTAGGAAAACTTAGAACTAGGTTGTTAGTCTTCTGCTGCATTTTGTACTCTGATAGGTCTAGTAATTTTAGCCAAAAATGTGCCAAAGGGGGAGTTTGTTAGTGTTTTAAGTTGGCATCAATTTTGGTAAAACTAGGCTTTAGAAATGTCTTGATAGATGTGATGACATTCAGAGATTGAAGATAAATCCTACTGGACAAGGATGGTAAAAGTACATTTCAGGCTGGAAGCTAAAGCATCTTTGGAAATTAGAAAGCGATCGATGTCATAACAGATGTTATGACATTCGATGTGTTTTGATACTCGAGAATCAGTTTTTCCTGAGATTTTTCAGGAAGTTTGTTGAGCATTTTATTTATGTTTTTCTGTTATTAGAAATCATGCTCACGTGGCTGCTAGGTTAATCTTAATTAAACCTAAATTGGTTGTTGAACAAACCATATTTTTAGGAGAGAATTAAGTAAACCCTAGCTATCTTTATGGAAGCCAAAGCGAAGATTTGGATCGCTTCTATATAAAATTCAACCCTTACTCTACAGCCGCCTCTGGATTCCATTGAAGACATTGAAGGTTTTTGTTTGTGTCTTGTTAAGGTTAGTAACATTGGTATTGTGTAATTCTAGTTTCTCTTGTGAGCCAAGCAACTATCAATTGATAAGTGCATTGGACTAGGATTTGTTGTAAGGTAGTTTATCACTCAAAGCTTTAAAGCACGAGTGTTTGTCTCTTGATTAAAGCTTTGAAGCAAGATCAAGATATTTTATTGAAGTGTGTCTTCACAATTCAATTAGTCAATAGGTTGATATCACTGTGGTGATTGAGGGGGAGTGAGTAGGAACTCAGATCTAAGTAGGACTTAGGTTGAAGTGTCATTGGGTAGGGATTAAGTGAGGAGTTGTAAACGGGTGAGTTTAACTCTGAATTGATACTACTAATAGTGAATTTCCTCCATGGCTTGGTAGCCTCCAGACGTAGGTTTGTTAGAACCGAACTGGGTGAACAACTTATTGTGTTATTTACTGCTTTCTATATTTACTGTGTGAATTGTCAAAACAGTGTCAGATACTGTGTCATAACATTCTCTGTGACATTAAGTATCTGCTGCCAGGAATTTCAGATCATAAGACCCACGATGTCGCTTCCGAATACATGATCTTGACCCTCGATTGTCGCCTACGAAAAATGATGATAGTCCCTTCGAATGTGCTAGGATACTTCCTACAAGTTGCTTTCTATGACCATCCGATGTCCCTTGAATGTCCCGCTTACATCCAACGAATGGAGCTACCTACTAACTAATGGTATGGCTAGCGCTATTCTAAAGGAATGTAAATGCAACGACCAATTACGAGTGGGTAATAAGTCTTTTAGTTGCTTGCTCTAAACCAAATGCTTTTCACACCACACACTTTTTTAAAGTTCAAACTCTTTTCAAATGAAACATTCCGAACACTTTGTATACACTCCTACATGAATCATTACAAAGTCAAAGCGAAATGCCTTTTTCAAAACATTTTGTCAAACACACGAAAGCAATTTTAAGTGATCTAGAGCAACTAAGAGCCCGTAGATAACTACGGATGGAAAGGGTGCTAATACCTTCCCTTTTCATAACCATTCTCCCGAACTCGGAATCTAAACGAAGGTCTTTTTACTACTTTTACCTTCCTTAATTGGATAAAATAAAACTCGGTGGCGACTCTTGCTATCCGCACATTTGCGATACAAAACCTACAAAGTCGGTTCACCGTGTTACGAGCGGCGACTCTGTGAGAATCACCCTAAAGAGAATTGCCTTAGGGATTTCTAGATAACTTTTATTGCTTTTGTTTGACTTGTATGCTTTATCTTTAAGGGTTGCTTGGGTATTATATTTGTGGAGGATCCTACACCGGATCGGGTTTCCTTTTAGGTAAGTAGCAATAAATCATCGCGACCGCTAGGCGTATAACTAAGCGGTCAACATGATGGCTACGTTAGCGTGACACTTTGGTTGTCCGATACTCTTCATTCCCAAGTTGAAGATAGTATTTGGCTTCGTGGTGTCATCAAGCGCTAACTAAACTTTTAGAACCTTAATTGACCCATCTTGGCCATTAGAAGGTAGTGAGATGGCGGCTTTGTCTGAGACTAAGGTTGGTTGATACTCGATGCTACGCTCATTGAGATCAGACTTTTGGGATATTTTCGATCGACCACTTGGCAGTCGTATTGAAATAAACGCCTACGAGAAAGATCAATGATGTGAGATTCCTAGAACCCGGTTACTATTATAGGACAAGATGAACCAACTCAAACTCTTGGTGGGGTAATCACCTATACCTCTTGCAAGCCTTAAACCTAAGCTCATTGTGTGAATTGTTTGTGTGTGCTAAATATGACATCATGACATCATCGCATTGCATATCATTTCTAACTATTTCAAGGACCTAGGGATTTATCTTTGCTTTGTTTTGTAGGGTATTATGGCTTCTAGAAAGACTATCAGAATCAACTTCATGGGTATACCTTCTCAACTCAAAGAATTGGTTTCAGAGATTCCCGACCATGCTCAGTTCATCAAAAGATATGGTTATCTGCTTGATTTGGTTATCTCCGGTTTTGAAGAAGATATGATGCATGTCCTATTTCAGTTCTTTGATCCGAAACACCATTGCTTTACATTCCCAGATTATCAGTTGGTTCCTACCTTGGAAGAGTTCTCTAAGCTACTTGGGATACCTATTCTTGATCAAATGCCATTCACCGGTTTAGAAAAGGTTCCTAAGTATGAAGACATTGCATCCGCCTTACATCTTAAGCGCTCAGACATTGAAGCTAATTGGGAAACCAGAAGTGGAGTTAAGGGTTTACTATCCAAGTTCCTAATTAAGAAAGCCCGAGAATTCCTCAAAGTTATGAGTTTCCATGCATTCGAAGACATTGTGGCCCTACTAATCTATGGTTTGGTTCTATTTCCTAACTCGAATCAATTCATAGATGTCAACGCCATCAAGTTATTCCTTACCCGCAATCCAGTGCCTACTTTACTTGGAGACATTCTACATTCTCTCCACACTCGTACTACTAAGAGACAAGGAACTCTCATGTGTTGCATACCGTTACTTTCTAGGTGGTTTATTTCGCACCTTCCTCCATTAGTTTTGAAGAATGAACAAAGGTTGAGATGGTCTCAAAGATTGATGTCACTCTCTCATTCAGATATCCGTTGGAGTCTTTTCTCTCAAAAGGACTTCACATTCATTGAGCGTTGTGGAGAATTCCCTAATGTACCACTACTTGGTATAAGGGGAGGTATTACTTACAACCCTTCTTTAGCTCTACGTCAGTTTGGTTTTTCCCGAAGAGATGGTCCACATGATATGCTTCTCCAAGATGTTGTGTTCAACTATAATCACGATCTCCAGAATTACCGACGAAGGTTCATACACGCTTGGGGCATGGTAAAGAAGACTGATACCAAGACTTTGGGGCACCAAAACTCCGTTCCTTGGGAACCTTACCTCAAATGGGTGCGAGCTCAAGCTCAAAACCTCATGATGCCATTTACACCCGTGTTACCAGTAATTATGGAACCTGTTGCTATAGGTGACGTACCCTATACCGTTCTCTATCCCGACATGCCTACCGATTTTGAAGACTTGAAGAGATCTGGATTCAACTCAAGGAAGAGAGGGATACCTTTGAGCTCGATGCTATGCAAGTGAGAAGAAAGTGCTAGAGTTGACCAAGCTACTTCACGAGGAGGCGAAACATCAGCATACCTCGGCACAAAAGGCGCCATGGGAGACTTAGAGCTTGAGTTTATATGTTTTCTTTTATTGTTTTGAACTATCTTTTGTACTTAAAAGAAAAGAATAAAGGAGTACTAATAAATGTTTGTTCATTGCTTGTTTAACAAATTTAAATCTCTAAGGTCCTTGAAAACATTGCATTGCATTCGCATAAACATTGCATATCATAGCATAACATTGCATCACAGGTACATTGAAGATTGGTTTCTCATCCTCTCGCTATTTATTTTAGCGAAATGGCTCTAAACTGTCAAAGATCTCAAGCTCGAATGCTCGGTTCAGCAGATGTTCACCACTTGGTCCAAGGCCAAGAAGATATGAAGAAGCTCATCAACGGAAAGAAGAAGGTTGTTGGTCTCCTCAACATGGGCGGACGCAAAGGTGGTCCTAGAGTGGTTAGTCGAATTGAGCTCTCTGAAGGAAGTGTCAAGAAGGAAGATGAGCAAAGTAACAAAGGTAATGGTGAAGGCAGTCAGCCTGAACTTGAGAAGAACTATGATAATGGACAATACTCGATGAAGATGACAAGTACAAGCAACTTGAAGACCGTCGAATCTTGTGGAAAACACGAAGATGTCCGGCTGAATTTTGATGATCCGAGTCTAGTCCACAGTGTTGTGATTCCTCCCAAGTTCAAAGTTCCAACTTTTGCTAAGTATGTGGCATGTCTTGCCCTAAGTGCATTTGAAGTCCTATGTTCAAGATCAACCCCACAGACGAGAAAGTTGTGGATGCACTATTTTCAAGAGAGTTTGTCCGGAACTCAGTTAGAGTGGTACTATCAGCTAGAGAATGACCGTATCCGTACCTGGAGTGACTTGGCAGATGCTTTCTACAGAAAATATGAGTACAATCTGAATTGACACCCACTGCATGCAACTACTGAGCATGTCTATGGGTCGTATCGAGAAGTTCAAAGAGTATGCTCAGAAATGGAGAGATTTAGCAGGCAGAGTTCAGCCACCCTTGTCCAATAGGGAGTTGGTTGATATGTTCATGGGGACACTAACAGGCCCATTCTTCAATCATCTGATTGGAAATTCTTGACCAGTTCTTGGTGATATTAATGACGGCGTATCAAAGCTGGTATCAAAAGTGGGAAGATTCAGGTAGAGACATCTTCAAATGCTGCGAAGAGATCTTTTGGTGGTAAGAAAGAAACTAATGTTGTATATGGTCAAAAAAGCCGAGCCAAGACCGACCGTGCTCAATCTGTGGGGGCAGTTGTGATCTCCAATCCTACATCAGCACAACCTCAGTGAGACAAGCGTAACCAGAACGCGCCACGAAGACAATTCGAAGATCAACATGCCTTTGTCGCAAGCCTTGCAACACATGTTGAAAGCAGAGTTGATTACTTTGAGGGATCCTCCTCAGAATGTCAACACCTCCTCTCCGAAGTACAATCCTAATGCTAAGTGTGCTTACCATTCCAATAGCCTAGGACATAGTACTGATGATTGTTGGGCTCTGAAGAACAAGATTCAAGATATGATTGAAGCTAAGCAGATTGAATTTGATCCTCCTGTTGAGACTCCGAATGTGATCAACGCGCCTATGCCTAACCATGATAAGGGTTCCAATGCTTTTGGTGACGATACTTATGTTTTCAACATAGATGACTTGACCATTCCTCGATGGTATTAAGAAGAATTTGTTGCAAGCGGTGTCAACCCGGGATGCCAGCTGTCGTTGGTGCCCATCCGCTGATGGTTGTGCTTGGTGTGTCGGTGGCGACTTTGTAGGATTTTGTATCCAAATGTGTGGATAGCAAGAGTCGCCACCGACTTTTATTTTTCCAATTAAGGGAAGGTAAAGTGAGAAAAAGACCTTCGTTTAGATTACGAGTTCGGAGAATGGTTATGAAAAGGGAAGGTATTAGCACCCCTTTCCATCCGCAGTTTATTCTACGGGCTCTTAGTTGCTCTAGATCACTTTAAAATTGCTTTCTGTGTGTTTGACAAAAATGTTTTGAAAAAAAGGCATTTCGCTTTGACTTTGTAATGACTCATATAGGAGTGTATACAAAGTGTTCGGAAATGTTTCGTTTTGAAAAGAGTTTGAACTTTGAAAAAGAGTGTGTGGTGTGAAAAGCATTTGGTTTAGAGCAAGCAAGTGAAAGACTTATTACCCACTCAGAATTGGTCGTTTTCGTACTTTTACGTTCCTTTAGAATAGCGCTAGCCGTACCATTAGTTAGTAGGTAGCTCCATTCGTTGGATGTAAGCGGGGCATTCGAAGGGACATCGGATGGTCATCGAAGGCAACTTGTAGGAAGTATCCTAGCACATTCGAAGGGACTATCATCATTTTCGTGGCGACAATCGAGGTCAAGATCATGTATTCGGAAGCGACATCGTGGGTCTTATGATCTTTGTATCGAAGGGACTATGATGATTTGTTTGGAAGGCAACGGTGCTAGAATACCTCTACGTTCGAGGGACATGACCATTTGAATTCGTAAGGCAACGAGAGAGAATTACCCTAAGGGGTGCATGTGTGAAAAAGTGTGTTGATTTCAGAATATGTTATCTTGAAAATTAGTGGGCTATGTTCATTATTATCTTGCCATACACGCCTAGTTACTAGCAATTGATAGGGTGCGGAAAGTAAATTGCGGAAAGTAAAGATGCGGAAAGGTAAATGTCCTACGCTATTACAAGGCTTTGGGGCAGATACATAATTTAAAATGCGGAAAATAAAGACCTAATTTTAAACTATTACATCCCATATACAGTTACATTATTGGAAAATAAAATGAAAATAGTAAAGAAACATCCGAATTGGAAGAACCTGTGAAACGAACGAGAAATCGGAAAATATGATGAAATCGAGATAAGAGAAAATGTTAGAAAAAATGCAAATTTTTAATTGGAAAAAATATGACATGCTGGAAATAATGTAAACATGCTAAAATAAATTTTTGGGATTTTTTAGATGCAAATTAATAATTTAAAATGAATTTACAATGATTTAAATGCAAAATTACAAATAAAAATAAATATGCATGCAAAAATATATTTTTTAATTTATTAAATTAAATAAAGATTTTATGAGAATGATGTAAAAAGAAAATTAATTTTTGATGAATTTTTAATGCAGAAATAAAATATGAAGATAAATTAAAATAACATGCAAATATTAAAAATATGAAAAAATATGAAAAATATGAAGAAGTTGCAAACTTGTAAAAGAATGGTCCCAGCATGGTTCGAACAGGGGACCTGACGCTCAAACCTTGAAAACCAACGCCTTGACCAACTGACTGAGCTGGCATGTTCTACTGTTTGGAAACGGAGTGAGTGGAATATACACGCACGCGTTGCCTTCCCATTGCTTCCTCCTTCGCGCCAGACTTCGTCTTCAACCTTTCAAATATTTGAATTTTCAGCATCGGCTTTTGCTCGACGCTATGTCCCTGGCTACAATCAAAAATCCATCATACATAATATAAATAAGTTCTAAAGGCATGGTTCGATTCCTGAGATCGTTCCGAACACGATGGTATAGGTCCTATTGTCCAATTTTTCCATTTAAGCAAAGCCCTAAATCGAGCTCAGAAACCCTAGCTATGGTGTAACACGATTCAGGCCATGGAAATTCAATTGGCTTGCCCAGAAAGCTTGCAAACACATCACTAAACACAAAAACAACAACAAATCGAGTTAATAATGCATGAATGAAGGAATTCAAATTTTGAAATTTCAAGAACAAACCGAATTCAGTTTTCACGATTCTGGATGGTTTTGGATGATGTAAGGATCTGGATCGATTCTGGAGATGTCAAGGAATGTGTTTGACACCTTAAAATTGATTGAAAACGGCTGGAAGTGTGATCTCAATTGCTTGCTTGCCACGGTTTTTGAGCTTTGGAATAGGGTTCTTGAGCCAAAATTTCTACCCTAATTAGTGTGGTATGCATCATGTATTTATCTTGGAAGGATTTGGCATTGTTTTGGTAAGAATCAATCAACATTCAATGAAAATCAAATTTGATTTTGTACAAAATCAAATTTTCAAAATTTGATTAATTCTCAATCCAATCTTGCCAAATTGATCAATTTTGAAAATTCTGGCATTTGTGGGTTACTTGAGTCTCAAGGAAAGAATAAAATCAATCTTTGCAATTAATTTTAATTTTGTACTTTATTTTTAAATTTAATTTGCATTTAAATGAATAAATTACAAATTAAATAGAAAAATAAATCAAAAATTCGTGGCATTGGGCTTGGACATTCCTAATTGTATGAGGAATAAGTTTGGATGGAGAAAAAACAAGCCCATTTGCAAAAATTGATTTTTAGAAGTATCTCTCTTTGTGCATTCTTTCAAAATTGCCCAACTTGTGAATAGTGTATCTTGCTCAATTTTCCACATTTTTGAGTGTTCTTGGACTTTTTGGAAAGCTCTAAGAGTCCTCTAACCAACCTTTTTGGTCTCATCTCAATTGGAGTTTCCATGCTCAATATATCTTCAAAACAAAAAGTTGACTTTTTGTTGACTTTAAAAATGACTTGTAATGTTTTGAGCCATACCTCTCAATTGAAGCATTTTTGGACATTCTTGTGAGACATGAAGTTGTAGAGAATTGAATTTCCTTCAAAACAAGAGGTGGTGGAAAAATTTCTGAGAAAGTTATGATCAATCAAAGTTCAGTTGACTTTTCACCTAGAAACCCTAATTTAGAAAGTTTGACTTTTGAGCAAATCTTGAGTTTTCTTGATGAATCATGATCAACCCTTGATCAAATGATGAATGTAACTTCAAAATGAGGATGTTGACCAAAAATTATGAAGTTTGTTGTATGTTGACCACAGTTGACTTTTGTCAATCTGTGATTTTCAACCATCGAGCAATTATGCGAAACTTGATCTGTGAAGCTTGAAACTTGACATGGAGAATCTTTGGAGCATATGAGGAGGCATGAAGACCATTGGAGATGTTGGAAGTCCATCTTGACTTGAGAGATACCAAACCCTAATTTGGGTTGATTGTCTAGGAGAGAGTTTGTCTGATCGACTCTTGAGGAATCCTTGAGTAGGGATGTATGAAATCTCTTGAATAGATGGAGGGCAAATTTTGGGGTATGACTGCCCTGTTCAATCTTCTTGTCTTGGAGGTTAGATTGACACGCTTGTCTTTCGTGACACGGAGGTGGAAGATGATTGAACACTCAGCCACACGAAATTTGCACTCGGTTGGTGATGATGTGGGAATGGGCTTCGGATGCCATTTGGAGAAGGGGAATGATTCGTACGTTAGACTTGATATCGGGAGGATTCTTTGGAAAGTGAGCCGTCGCTGGGCTCTGTAGGCGTTCTGGAAAGGAGAGGAGATGGGCTTAAGATGCCATCAGGAGGAGTCGTATGTTAGACTTCGTGTTCATTTTGATGAAGTTATTGGTTTGTATTGATTTTTAACCATATATGCAGCATTCGAAAGTGAAGAAATGTTGACAAGTAGTCGGAGATGGGCTTAAGATGCCATCGAGAACCTGAGTCGTCGCTAGACTCTATAGTTCTTGTTGATAATAAGAAGGATCGAGAATAAATCTTCGTGCCGATTACTCGAGGAGATGGTAGTTGGCAAAAATGTGGATAGCTTCCTGTTGTGCATGGTGTTGATCCATTGCACATTATCGGAGGATAACCGGGCGGTCTTCGGATAGTTTTCCGTCGGTTCGGGGCTTAATCTGGACCGGTCGTCGGAGGACAACCATGGCGGTCTTCGAGATAGTTTTCCGTCGATTCGGGCTTAATCTGGACTGTTTGCGTCAGTGGTATTACTGTTTTGGAGAAAACAAAGGAACTTTGATAGAATATTGGTTAGTTTTATCAAAGTATGATGCATGGCGGTGTATATGAATGACATATGCATGAATTATGACTATGAGAAATGTATGAATGATAGATGTTGTGGTATTTCAAAACATATCCATCTTGAAGAAGATGTGGATGTTACCTTGAAGATTCGACTTACGCATGGGGAATTGGTGGGTGAGAACCCGCTTTTGAAGGAAAAGAAAGATATCTGGATTCCTCCGATGCACTATCGACCAAGTCTTGGGCCTAGATATTGTTGAGGAGGTAGAATTGAGAAGCTCGTTGTTGGGGATCTCATATATAGACCTGCTTTGAGGAGGTTTAGGAAGCGCTCTTGGGGATTACGAGTGTAGATCTCATTGGAGAGCAATTGATAGTTCTGGGAGACCAGAGTGGGAGAGTCGAGGATCCGTTGTGATCTTTGGGTGGGGATAAGGATGTAGTTTTCTCGATGCACTATCGACCAAGTCTCGAGTCTGGATCTTGTTGGGGAAGAGAGGAAGGGGTGAGGGATGTCCTTGGGGATAAATACCTTTGGAGATGAGGTGTTCTTGCTTGAAGATCGATGTAACATTGCTTGGTCAAGTGGAATTCTTTGCTCGTGGATTCCCTTTTGCTCTCTTTGGGGAAGTTGTGTTGGTGACTTTTGTCGTCATCTCAATCCTGGAGCACAGTAAGTACTTTTGTATGTTCACTTTTCATATGTTTGCGATTAGATTCTTATTGTCAAGTCGTATAATCATTCAAAGCAAGCGTTGGACTTATTACAAACAACAACGATGAAAATTGTAAGAGAAAGAACTTGCATTTATTTGAAATGTGGCGTATGGCCAAGTAGTTTTGTACATAAGAAGGTAAAAACTATGCGGAAACAATCTCGTTAAGTTCCAACTATGCTAGTACTCATATATTTCAACTATCTCATCTCCTTCTGTCGGTAGAAAGTGAGTGAATTGATCTTAGCCATTTGAATCTTGAATCTTGATAGTAGTGCAGGCGGGTGATCTGGAAGAGACATAGTCGTGCGCTTAAATCTAACTTTTGCCTAGACCGCCCTTCGGGTTTCGGTCTCGGGATACCCTTTTTGCCCAAACCGCCTTTTCGGGTTTTCGACTTGCGGTGTACATGTTTTGTATATATCCTTAACTTTTGCCGAACCTTTTGGTTTTGGGATCTCTTATTTTTGCCTAGGCGATCGACCTAGCGGGCCTTTTCATCGTAGTATTTTTGACTATGTCTGCGTTCACGGGTGTGGGAAGTCTTCACCATCCATGGTGCTAAGTATCATAGCTCCGCCGGAAAATCTGTCTTGACTACAAATGGTCCCTCGTGGGTGGGAGTCCATTTGCCCACAGGATCACCTTGTGGAAGAATGATCGCTTGACTACTAGATCACCGACTTGGTAGACTCGGTGCTTGACCTTCTTGTTAAATGCTCGATCATTCGTTTACGATAAATCATCCATGGCGGATGGACGAGTCGTTCTCATCAATCAAGTTAATCGGTCAAGGCGATGCGGACCCGATCGTCTTCGCCTAACTCTGCCTCTGGAGGACTACGGTTGAGGTATCCCGAACCTCGATGGGTGGGCGGCTTCCATACCGTATCTGAGAGAAGGGGTTGCCCCTGTGGATGTTCGATGCCGTTGGTCCCGATCAACCATGGAGAAAATTGTGGCTTGATCATCTCGTTCGATCTTTGATTGGAGATTTGATAATCTGAATCCATATCTGAGATAAGAGTTTGATTGATATATGGATGATGGATGACGAGGATGGAAGCGTGGGCTTGATCATGTCAATGCCCACATTGAAGGCCAAGGAGAAGTTAAAACATTCTTGAGTGTGCATATAAATGACAAGATCGAGTGTGATATGATCCTTGGACCAAATATAAAAATCTTCTTAGCCATGGTGTGTCCTTTATTCAAACTCTTCCATGATTTTCTTGTTTTCGGTCTACACGGTTAAGCACAAGTCGTCGTTGCTTGTATGACTTTCAAATCATTGAGATGCCCTGGGATATTCACGAGTCTCAGATACCTCTTCACGTCATACCAAGGTCTCTCTTACGTCAAGCTCATAACAATCGAAAATGATGATGCAGGGAGCCTCGTTGTCCCATCTAATCTAACCTTGTAGCCTAATCGTTGATTCTCTTCTCGTGGAATATGATCAAAGTAATCTCTTGAGTAGGGGATCAAACTCGAACATGCTCTCGATCGGAATGAGATTCGGATGCTTCGTATCCCGCTATATGTCGGTGATCACTAAAGGTGAGTCTCCATACACTTGCAAGAACTTGATTCTTAAGTCAATAGCGACTTTGATACCCATGATGCACGCTTCATATTCGGCCATGTTGTTAGTGCTGAAACATAATCTGGCGGTGAAAGGCGTGTGTCCTTGTGGGGATGAATGATGGCGCCAATGCCATTGCCAAGTCGTTTGAGGCTCCATCGAAGACCATGGTCCATCGGGATCCTTGTTCGGGTCCTTAAATGGGCTGGTTCTTCCTAATCTGTAACTAGTAAAACATCTTCATGGAAATTGAATGCATGGTGATAGTCATCTGATGAGCCAAATGATCGGCTACCACACTTCCTTTGATCGCTTTACGAGAAGTGTCTTGGATGTCATATTCGGT
This sequence comes from Vicia sativa, assembly GCA_021764765.1. Classification (NCBI taxonomy): domain Eukaryota; kingdom Viridiplantae; phylum Streptophyta; class Magnoliopsida; order Fabales; family Fabaceae; genus Vicia; species Vicia sativa. Next base: position 107,492,736 of record CM038793.1, read on the forward strand.
CAAGATCATTTGCCATCTTGCTATTCTTCGGAGAGGCGGTTTCTCAAATATGTATTTTATCGGATCCATCTTGAAATCAACAAGGTAGTGTGATTCAACATATCTTGTCTTAATCGTGACCAAGCCAAAGCGTTGCAAGTTTTCTCATTTGTGAGTATCTTGTTTCACGATCGGTAAACTTTTGCTAAGGTAGTATATTGCATGCTCTTTTCGACCGGACTCGTCATGTTGCCCAACACACCCATTGAATTCTCTAACACCGTCAAGTACATGATAAGAGGTCTTCCTTGATGGCGGCATCGGGATAGGAGGATTACGGTACTCCTTGATTTTGTCAAAGCGATCGGCAATCGTCGTTCCATTCCACTACTTGATCTTTCTTAAGTAACTTGAAGATTGGCTCACAAGTAGCGATTAGGTGTGCAATGAATCGGCAATGTAGTTTAGTCGGCCCAAGAAACCTCGACTTCCTTCTGCATGTGGTGGCATCTCTTGAATAGCTCTAACCTTGGCGGGGTCAACTTCAATACCTTTTCATGACGACAAACCCTAGGAGTTTTCGGATATGACTCCAAAGTGCACTTGTTGGGATTGAGTCTCAATCTACTTCTTCAATCATCAAATAGTTTACGCAAATGATCAAGATGTTCTTCTTGATCGTGATCGAGCTATCATGTAAATCGGCGTAGACCTCTATCTCGTGATGAATCATGTCATGAAATAATGTTACCATAGCATGCGATAAGTGGCGCGTTCTTGATCCGAGCGGCATAACCTTGTGAAAGTGCCCCTGTGTAACAAAGTAGTCTTCTCCATGTCTTGAGGAGCCATTTTGATCGATTATGGAGAAACCATCCATGAAGGAAAACCTTATCTTTGGCGGTGTTGTCAACCATAACATCAATATGAGGAAGTGGAAATCGTCTTTCGGACTCGCTTTGTTCGGATCTACGTAATCCACACATTCGTACCTTGCCATCCTTCTTGGATACGGGTACCACATTTGCAACCACTAGGGATAAGAGGTGACTAACCGGCGTTGAATTGTTTCATAACTTGACTTTGATTTTCTCGACATCTCAAGGCGTATCTGACGAGCCTTTTGTTTCAGGGGAAAACCTTCTTTTGTCGGCAATCGGTGTACCACGATATCAATGTCAACCACGGCATGTCTTCGTATGACCAAGCAAAACCTCAATATAGTCTCAGCATCGACCAATCCTTCTTTAACTTTGTTCTCAAGACCGCTCCTATCTTGATCTCTTTTACATCTTCGTCGGTACCCAATTCACAACCTCGACTTGCTCTTCGTGTGGTTGTATAACTCGTTCTTCTTCTTTGTGTGGCAAGTTCTCCACGGCACTTCACAATCTTCCTCACTTTCGTCTTGACTTGGTAGATCGGATTATCGAAGTCATATTTAGCACTAACATTTATTATTGAGATTCGGAGTGATTGCGGTGTATCATGTGGGTGTGTGTAGAAACACATAGCCTTTTGAAGGGTGATAAAGTAAAGAAAGAAAAACAATTGAATGCAAAGTCCAACGATTTATTGAATGAAAATCGCAAGCGACGGATAATAACCCTCATAAGCGAGCCATGATGCCCGGGCAAGGCACTAGGCTTTCAAAGTTTATTGTTCAAAACATAAAGAAATACGAAAAGCAAAACAAAACAAGAGCAATTACTCGACTAAAGGAGATTGGTATAGCGTCTTGTCTTCAATTCTTGAGCCCATGATGGAGTTGGGAAGATCCACTTGCGATGTCGAAGTCGTTGTCGTTGTCTTCTATAGCATGGATTCCACTCTGGTGATGCGGAAGGGAAGTTGGCGGCACGTTCGCGGTGTATCATCTTGACCCTTGATGGTGAAGCCTAAACCAGTCTTGTCAAATTTGAAAGGAAGATTAGGGGCTGTCCCCAAATAGTACTCTTTCCTTCTTCAGACTTGAGCATCTTTCGTGAGGCCATCCTAGGCGGAACTTGTGTAACCGGGAGTGGGGGAGTCAGCAGGCATGACTCGGGTATTGTTTCAAAAGCTTGAAGTCTCGAAGAATTCGCCTTCCATCTCAAGATAGCGGACGACTACGGATGGTGACCATATATTCCTCTTCACGCACTGTAACAACCTTCCTTTCACGGGTACTTCAACTTGATGTAAGGTAGAGGTAGCAGCCTTGCCCATGTATCAAGGCGTCCAAGTAGGCAAGAGTGGCGGACGAATGTCCATGACAAAATAGAGTCAAAAGTGCAGGAAGACTTTGGCGGTGATGAGCTCTCAAGCAACATCGCTTAGAACCATCAAAAGCCCTCACAATAATGTCCTTTGGGTCTCGAACCAACCCTTGACATCAAGCCGATCAAAAGCGGTCTTGGAAGGATATTGAGGCGAGCCGGTATCCACCAAAACATGGGATAGTGTAGTTGCATTCACGAGAGATGTGCAAGGCTTTGTTATGTTCTTTCCGCAGTCAAATCAACATCAGAAACCTAGGCCGTTGTTGGCGGCAGGCTAGCAATACAAACTTGAATTGATCGGTAGTAGTGTCTTGAGGCACGTGAGCATTCTTGAAACTTCACCAAGGCGTTAGCATGAGCCTCGGAGCATAAAAGCGAGCAAGCATGGAGATCTTGGATGGTCTGTCCCAGCTGTTCCACAACATTGTAGTCGCTCTTCTTGATAATCTTGAAATTTCCTCCATTTCTTGTTTGGAGGTGTCTTGATAACTTCCTTTGGTACTTGGCGGGATGAGTCCTTGGTTCTTTCCCTCTAGCTTGGGAATGGATTGAATAATTTGGAATCTTTGGAGTCATGGTGTCTTTTGGAGAGAGATATCGGAGAGAATACCCTTAGGTTGGTCACCTTACTAGATCCGGTGATGTTGTCAATGGGAATGGTAGCTTCAATAGTAAGATCTTCAATGGTCGAGAGGGTCTTGCTTGCGCCATGATAGTAAACATCGACTCCATAATTCAAGGGATAGCCTTGTCGGAGGAATATGGGCGGTCTTGGAGAAGTGATGATGAGAGGTGCCACCCTAGGCACGAGAATCGTGAGAGAAATTCTTATTGTGTTAACATCGGCATAGTCTTAAGGAAATCGTCACCCCATCCGTCGCCTTAACATCTTCAATAGGAATCTTGTAACTATCGAGAGACGATGTACTTCACCATGTAATCATACTTTCCACTTGGCTGCCCCAGGTATCCCACAGAGATAGTGCAGTTTCATTCGCATTATCAATCTTCAACTTAGACATTTCTTCACACGACTTACGCACGGTGGTTTTAGAAATAGTATCTCACGGTTATTCATCATGCCGAACCGTCTTCTCAACCAAGCACAACCATCGGTGCGGATGGGAACCAATGACAATTCTCGGGCATCTGGATTGACACTTGCAACAAATTCTTCTTAGTCATCGGAGGAATGGTCAGTCATCTATGTTGAAAACATAAGTATCGTCTGTGACATTGGAACCCTTGTCATGGTTAGGCATAGGCGGGTTGATCACATTAGTCTCAGCGGGAGGTCAAACTCAATCTGCTTAGCTTGATCATATCACGAATCTTGTTCTTGAGCCCAACAATCATCGGTGTTATGTCGGGGCTATTGGAGTGGTAAGCACACTTAGCATTTGGATTGTACTTGGAGAGGAGGTGTTGACATTACGAGGAGGATCCCTCAGTAATTCTGCTTTCAACATGTGTTGCAAGGCTTGCGACAAAGGCATGTTGATCTTCGTAAGCTGTCTTCGTGGCGCGTTACGGCTACTGCGTTGTCTCGTGAGGTTGTCTTGATGTAGGATTGGAATCCTGCGCCCCACAGTTGAGCACGGTCGGTCTTGGCTCGGCTTTTCGACCATACATTAACTTCTTTCTTACCAAAAGATCTCTTGCAGTTTGAAGATGTCTCTCTGAATCTTCCACTCTTGATACCGACTTTGATCGCTCTTTGTCAATATCATTTCGGTGAATCCGGTGAAGAGTTTCAATCGGATGATTGAAGAATGGGCTGTCGGTGTCCCCATAAACATATCAACCAACTCCCTATTGGACAAGGGTGGTTGAACTCTGCTGCTAAATCTCTCCTTGAGCATACTCCTTGAACTTCTCATCGCGACCCATAGACATGCTTTGTAGTTGCATGCGGTGGGTGTCAATTCAACATTGTACTCATATTATGCATAGAAAGCATCGCTAAGTCACTCCAATACGGATCGGTCATTCTCTGGTGATAATACCACTCCAAATGAGTTAGGACAAGCTCTCTTGAAATAGTGCATCCACAACTTTACATCATCGGTGTGGGGATTGATCTTACGGACATAAGACTTCAAATGCAGCTTAGGGCAAGACATCATACTTAGAAAAGTTGGAACTTTGAACTTGGGAGGAATCACAACACGGGGACAAGACTCGGATCATCAAAATTCAGCCGGACATCTTGAGTTTTCCACATTCAAGCGGTCTTCAAGTTGCTTGTACTTGTCATCCTCATCGAGTATTGGCCATTATCATAGTCCTTCTCAAGCTCGGTGTTGCCTTCACCATTACCCTTGTTACTTTGTTCATCCTCCTTCTTGACACTTCCTTGAGCTCTATCAGGCCGACTCTCTTAGGACCACCTTTGTAGCGCCCATGTTGAGACCAACAACCTTCTTCTTCTGTTGATGAGCTTCTTGGATCTTCTTGGCCTTGGACCAAGTGGTAAACATCTCTGGCCTGGCATTACGAGCTTGGAGATCTTTGTGAGACTATTCAAGAGCCATTTACGCTAAAATAAATAGCGAGCAAATGAGAAAACCAATCTTCATATGTACATGATGCAATGTTATGCTATGATATGCAATGTTTATGCGAATGCAATGCAATGTTTTCAAGGACCTTAGAGACTTAAATTTGTTAAACAAGCAATGAACAAACATTTATTAGTACTCTTTTCATTATTCTTTTTCTTTTTAAGTACAAGAGATAGTTCGAAACAATAAAAGAAAACATAAACATCCTAAAGCTCTAAGTCTCCCATGGGCGCTTCCTCTTTGTGCCAATGTAGGCGTTGATGCTTCGCTCCTCGTGAAGTAGCTTTGTCAACTCTAGCACTTTCTTCTCGCTTGCATAGCACTGAGCTTCAAATGTATCCCTCTCTTCCTTAAGCTGAATCCAGGATCTCTTCAAGTCTTCAAAATCAGTAGGCATGTCAGGATGGAGAACAGTATAGGGTCGTCTATAGAGGGTTCCATAATTACTGGTAACACGGGTGTAAATGGCATCATGAGGTTTTGAGCTTGAGCTCGCACCCATTTGAGGTAAGGTTCCCAAGGAATGGGATTTTGGTGCCCCAAAGTCTTGGTATCAGTCTTCTTTACCATGCTCCAAGTGTATGAACCTTAAATCGGTAATGGAGATCGTGGTTGTAGTTGAACACAACATCTTGGAGAAGCATATCATGTGGACCATCTTTTGAGCAAAACCAAAGGCGTAGAGCTAAAGAAGGGTTGTAAGTAATACCTCCCTTATACCAAGTAGCGGTACATTAGAATTCTCCTGGCGCTCGATGAAGGTGAAGTCCTTTTGAGAGAAAAGATTCCAACGGATATCTGAATGAGAGAGTGACATCAATCTTTGAGACCATCTCAACCTTTGTTCATTCTTCAAAACCGATGGAGGAAGGTGTGAAATAAACCACCTTGAAAGTAACGGTATACAACACATGAGAGTTCCTTGTTTCTTAGTAGTACGAGTGTGGAGAGAATGTAGGATATCTCCAAGTAAGGTAGGCAAAGGATTGCGGGTAAGAAATAATTTGATGGCATTGATGTCTATGAATTGATCCGAGTTAGGAAATAGAACCAAACCATAAATTAGCAAGGCCACAATGTTTTCAAATGCATGGAAACTCATAACTTTGAGGAATTCTCGGGCTTTCTTGATTAAGAACTTGGAAAGTAAACCCTTAACTCCACTTCTAGTTTCCCAATTGGCTTCAATATCGAGCGCTTAAGATGTAAAAGCGATGCAATGTCTTCGTACTTAGGAACCTTTTCTAGACCGGTGAATGGCATTTGATCAAGAATAGGTATCCCAGTAGCTTAGAGAACTCTTCAAGGTAGGAACCAACTAATAATCAGGAATGTAAAGCAATGGTGTTTGGATCAAAGAATTGGAATAGGACATGCATCATATCTTCTTCAAAACCGAGATAACCAAATCAAGTAGATAACCATGTCTTTTGATGAGCAGCATGGTGGGAATTTAAAACCAATTCTTTGAGTGAGAAGGTATACCCATGAAGTTGATTCGGATAGTCTTTCTAGAAGCCATAATTCCTACAAAGCAGGCAAAGATAAATCCCTAGGTCCTTGAAATAGTTAGAAATGATATGCAATGCGAATGATGTCATGATGTCATGTTTTACACAAACAATTCACACAATGAGCCTAGGTTAAGGCTTGCATGAGGTATAGGTGATTACCCACCAAAAGTTTGAGTTGGTTCATCTGTCCTATAATAATGTGGGTTCTAGGAATCTCACATCATCGATCTTTCGTGGCGTTTATTTCAATCGACGGCCAAGTGGTCGATCGAAAATATCCCAAAGTCGATCTCGATAGGCGTAGCATCAGTATCAACCAACCTTAGTGCTACCAAAGCCATCTCACTACCTTCTAATGGCTAAGATGGGTCAATTAAGGTTCTAAAAGTTTAGTTAGCGCTTGATGACACCACGAAGCCAAATACTATCTTCAACTTGGGAATGAAGAGTATCGGGACAACCAAAGTGTCACTAACGTAGCCATCATGTTGACCGTTTAGTTATCGTCTAACGTTCGCAATGATCTAATGCTACTTACCTAAAGGCCGGATCGGTGTAGGATCCCCACAAATATAATACCCAAGCAACCCTTAAAGATAAAGCATACAATTCAAACAAAAAGCATTAAAGGTTATCTAGAAATCCCTAAGGCAATTCTCTCTTTTAGGTGTGTTCCCAGTAGTCTTGATTACATGTCGGTGAAGCCCGACTTTGTAGGATTTTGTATCCAAATGTGCGGATAGCAGAGTCGCCACCGACTTTTATTTTTCAATTAAGGAAGGTAAAAGTACGAGAAAAGACCTTCGTTTAGATTACGAGTTCGGGAGAATGGTTATGAAAAGGTATTAGCACCCTTTCCATCCGTGATTTATCTCGGGCTCTTAGTTGCTCTAGATCACTTTAAAATTGCTTTGTGTGTTTGACAAAAATGTTTTGAAAAAGGCATTTCGCTTTGACTTTGTAATGACTCATGTAGGAGTGTATACAAAGTGTTAGGAAATGTTTTGTTTTGAAAGAGTTTGAACTTTGAAAAAGTGTGTGGTGTGAAAAGCATTTGGTTTAGAGCAAGCAACTAAAGACTTATTACCCACTCAGAATTGGTCGTTTCGTACTTTCGTTCCTTTAGAATAGCGCTAGCCATACCATTAGTTAGTAGGTAGCTCCATTCGTTGGATGTAAGCGGGACATTCGAAGGGACATCGGATGGTCATGAAGGCAACTTGTAGGAAGTATCCTAGCACATTCGAAGGGACTATCATCATTTTTCGTGGCGACAATCGAGGTCAAGATCATGTATTCGGAGCGACATCGTGGGTCTTATGATCTTTGTATCGAAGGGACTATGATGATTTGTTTGGAAAACAGCGGTGCTAGAATACCTCTACGTTCGAGGACATGACCATTTGAATTCGTAAAGGCGAGAGAATTACCCTAAGGGGTGCATGTGTGAAAAGTGTGTTGATTTCAGAATATGTTATCTTGAAAATTAGTGGGCTATGTTCATTATTATCTTGCCATACGCCTAGTTACTAGCAATTGATAGGGTGCGGAAAGTAAATGCGGAAAGTAAAGATGCGGAAAGGTAAATGTCCTCGCTATTACAAGGCTTTAGGCGGATACATAATTTAAAATCGGAAAATAAAGACCTAATTTTAAACTATTACATCCCATATCAGTTACATTATTGGAAAATAAAATGAAAATAGTAAAGAAACATCAATTGGAAGAACACAGTGAAGCGAGCGAGAAATCGGAAAATATGATGAAATCGAGATAAGAGAAAATGTTAGAAAAATGCAAATTTTAATTGGAAAAAATATGACATCTGGAAATAATGTAAACATGCTAAAATAAATTTTTGGGATTTTTTAGATGCAATTTAATAATTTAAAATGAATTTACAATGATTTAAATGCAAAATTACAAATAAAAATAAATATGCATGCAAAAATATATTTTTTAATTTATTAAATTAAATAAAGATTTTATGAGAATAATGTAAAAGAAAATTAATTTTTGATGAATTTTTAATGCAGAAATAAAATATGAAGATAAATTAAAATAACATGCAAATATTAAAAATATGAAAAAATATGAAAAATATGAAGAAATTACAAACTTGTAAAAGAATGGTCCCAGCATGGTTCGAGCAGAGGACTGACCCTCAAACCTTGAAACCAACGCCTTGACCATTGGTGGCATGTTCTCTGTTTGGAAATGGGTGAGTGGAATATACAGCGTTGCCTTCCATTGCTTCCTCGCGCTTGGACTTCGTCTTGACCTTTCAAATATTTGAATTTTCGGTGATCGGCTTTTCGGCGCTATGTCCCCAACTACAATCAAAAATCCAGCATACATAATATAAATAAGTTCTAAAGGCATGGTTCGATTCACGAGATCGTTAGAACACGATGGTATAGGTTATTGTCCAATTTTTCCATTTAAGCAAAGCCCTAAATCGAGCTCGAAACCCTAGCTATGGTGTAAACGATTCGGCCATGGAAATTCAATTGGCTTGCCGAAAGCTTGCAAACACATCACTAAACACAAAAACAACAACAAATCGAGTTAATAATGCATGAATGAAGGAATTGAATTTTGAAATTTCAGAACAAACGAATTGGGTTTCACGATTCGGATGGTTTTGGATGATGTAAGGATCTGGATCGATTACGGAGATGTCAAGGAATGTGTTTGACACCTTAAAATTGATTGAAACTGGAAGTGTGATCTCAATTGCTTGCTTGCCACGGTTTTTGAGCTTTGGAATAGGGTTCTTGAGCCAAAATTTCTACCTAATTCGTGTGGTATGCATCATGTATTTATCTAGAAGGATTTGGCATTGTTTTTGGTAAGAATCAATCAACATTCAATGAAAATCAAATTTGATTTTGTACAAAATCAAATTTTCAAAATTTGATTAATTCTCAATCCAATCTTGCCAAATTGATCAATTTTCGAAAATTCTTTGGCATTTGTGGGTTACTTGAGTCTCAAGGAAAGAATAAAATCAATCTTTGCAATTAATTTTAATTTTGTACTTTATTTTTAAATTTAATTTGCATTTAAATGAATAAATTACAAATTAAATAGAAAAATAAATCAAAAATTCGTGGCATTGGGCTTGGACATTCCTAATTGTATGAGGAATAAGTTTGGATGGAGAAAAAACAAGCCCATTTGCAAAAATATTGATTTTTAGAAGTATCTCTCTTTGTGCATTCTTTCAAAATTGCCCAACTTGTGAATAGTGTATCTTGCTCAATTTTCCACATTTTGAGTGTTCTTGGACTTTTGGAAAGCTCTAAGAGTCCTCTAACCAACCTTTTGGTCTCATCTCAATTGGAGTTTCCATGCTCAATATATCTTCAAAACAAAAGTTGACTTTTGTTGACTTTGAAAATGACACATAATGTTTTGAGCCATACCTCTCAAATGAAGCATTTTTGGACATTCTTGTGAGACATGAAGTTGTAGAGAATTGAATTTCCTTCAAAACAAGAGGTGGTGGAAAAAGTTCAGTTGACTTTTCACCTAGAAACCCTAATTTAGAAAGTTTGACTTTTGAGCAAATCTTGAGTTTTCTTGATGAATCATGATCAACCCTTGATCAAATGATGAATGTAACTTCAAAATGAGGATGTTGACCAAAATTATGAAGTTTGTTGTATGTTGACCACATTGACTTTTGTCAATCTGTTGATTTTCAACCATCGAGCAATTATGCGAAACTTGATGTGAAGCTTGAAACTTGACATGGAGAATCTTTGGAGCATATGAGGAGGCATGAAGACCATTGGAGATGTTGGAAGTCCATCTTGACTTGAGAGATACCAAACCCTAATTTGGGTTGATTGTCTAGGAGAGAGTTTGTCTGGTCGACTCTTGAGGAATCCTTGAGTAGGGATGTATGAAATCTCTTGAATAGATGGAGGACAAATTTTGGGGTATGACACTTGGTTGAGAAGACGTGTTCAGTGCATGATGGATAACCTATTTCTAAAACCACACATGCGGTACATGTGAAGAAATGTCTAAGTTGAAATTGACAATGCAAAGCTGTACCATGTAGGACACCTTGGGGACCAGTGGAAAGTATGATTACATGATGAAGTACCATTCTGAAGTTACAAGATTCCTATTGAAGATGTTAAAAGCCGGATGGGGTGACGATTTCCCGAAGACTATCGATGTTAACCGATAAAGATTTTCTCTCTTTGATCCTGCCTAGTGGCACCTCTCATTATCACTTCTCCAAGGCGGTTCCATATTCCTCGACAAAGCTATCCCTTGGAACTATGGGCGATGTTTACTATCATGGCGTCAAGCAAGACCCTCGACCATTGAAGATCTTGTTGTTGCCATTCGACATTGACAACATCACGGATCTAGTAAGGTGACGGGCGGAAGGGTATTCTCTCGAGATATCTCTCCTCCAAAAGACATGACTCAACTCGCATTCCAGCTATTCAATCCATTCCCAAGCTAGAGGAAAGAACCGTGACTCATCACCTTTCACGAAGTACCAAAGGAGTTCAAGACACCTCAAACAGAAATGGAGGAAGTGCAATATTATCAAGAAGAGTGACTACAATGTTGTGGAGCAGTTGGGATAGACTCGTCCAAGATCTCCATGCTTGCTCTCTTATGCTCACGAGGCTCATGCTAATGCCTTGGTGAAGTTTCGAAGAATGCTCATGTGCGTAAGACTTACTTGACCAATTTGAAGTTTGTATTGCTAGCTTTGGCTGCCAACAGCCTAGGCTTCTACGATCTTGATTTGACTTGGAAAGAAACACAACAAAGCCTTGCATCTCTGTTGAATGCAAAGGTGTTACCCATCTCATGTTTTGGTTGATACGGTTCGCTCACGAATATCCTTCGAAGCTGCTTTTGATCGACGATGTTGAGGGTTGGTTACGAGACCCGGTGACATAATTGTGAGAGCTTTTGATGGTTCTAGCGAATGGTACTTGGAGAGCTCTCTGCTGTTAAAGTCGGTTCCCGGACTTTTGACTCCACTTTCTTTGTCATGGACATCCGTCCACCTACTCTTGCCTACTTGGCGCCCTTGGATACATGGGGCGGTGCGATTACTTCCACCTTGCATCGAGGCTGAAGTGCCGGTGAAAGGAAGGTGTTACAGTATGTGGTGAAGAGAATATATGGTCGATCATCTACGGTCATTCCGTTACCTTGAGATGGAAGGAGAATCCTTGAGACTCCTGTCAAGCTTTTGAAACAATACCAGTCATGCCTATTGACTCTCTGTCCTCTGAAGTTACACAAGCTCGCCTAGGATGGCCTCTTGAAAGATGCTCAAGCTTTGTTGAAGAAGGTAGTACTATTTGGGGTCGACTCCCGATCTTCCTTTCAAATTTGACAAAGCGGTTTAGGCTTCACTATCAAGGTCGGAAGATGATACGCCGCGAATGTGACCAACTTCCTCGCATCGGCAGTGGAATCCATGCTATAGAAGGCGGCGACAACGACTTGACATCGACAAGTGGATCTGACTCGGATCATGGGCTCAACAATTGGAAGGCGAAGGCGTCATACCAATCTCCTTTAGTCGGAGTAATTGCTCTTGTTTTGTTTTGCTTTTCGTATTTCTTTATGTTTTGAACAATAAACTTTGAAAGCCTAGTGCCTTGCAGGGGCATCATGGCTCGTTTCGAGGTTATTATCTCATTGTTTGCGTTTTCATTCAATAAATTCGTTGGACTTTTGCATTCAATTGTTTGTTTTCTTTTTTACTTTATCACCCCTTCAAAAGCTATGTGTTCTTACACACACCCGTGATACAACTGAGAATCACTCGAATCTAGTTAATACTTGACTATGTTATTGCTAAATATGACCGATAATCCGATCTACCTAGCCGAAGGCGAAGTGAGGAAGATTGTGAAGTGCGGAGAACTTGCGGTGCTACAGCAGGAAGAAGCGAGTTATCTGACCACCGAAGAGCAAGTTGAGGTTGTGAATTTGAGTGCGTGAAGGCAGAAAAGAGATCAAGATAGGAGGCGGGTCTTGAGAGCAGTGTCAAAGAAAGGTTGATTCGGATGCTACGGGACTATATTGAGGTTTTGCTTGGTCATACGAGGACATGCGGTTTGGACATTGATATTGTGGTACCGATTGCCGACAAAGAAGGTTTTCTCGGTGAAGCAGAAGGTTCGTCGCATGCGTCACGAAATGTCGAGAGAAAATCAAAGCGAAGTTATGAAGCAGTTCAATGCGGTTTCTTATGTCACCTCTTATCGATGGGTTGCAAATGTGGTACCGTACCTAAGAAGGATGGCAAAATACGAATGTGTGTGGATTACGAGAGACGAACAAAGCAAGTCAGAAGAGCGATTTTCCACCCTCGTATTGATGTTACGGTTGACAACACCGCTCGGCACAAGGTTTTCTCCTTCATGGATGGTTTCTCGGTTACAATCGGATCAAAATGGCTCCAAGACATGGAAGACTACTTTTGTTACACGGTGGTACTTTCGCTACAAGGTTATGCCGTTTGGTGAAGAACAGCGCCACTTATCGTGCTATGGTGACATTGTTTCATGACATGATTCATCACGAGATAGAGGTCGTCGGCGACATGATAGCTCGCTCACGGTGAAGAAGAACATCTAGATCATTTGAAGCTATTCGACGGGTTGAAGAATCTGATTGAGTGAATCCCAACAAGTGCACCTTTGAGTCGGATCAGGAAAACTTTAGGGTTTGTTGTCGATAATAAAGGTATTGAGGTTGACCCGCGGTCAAGCTATTCAAGAGATGCGGGCCTACGAGAGAAGGAAGTCGAGAGGTTTCTTGGGCCGACTAAACTACATTGCGAGTTCATTGCACACACTGCTACTTGTGAGCCAATCTTCAAGTTACTAAAGAAAGATCAAGTAGTGGAATGGAGCAGCGATTGCGGATCGCTTTTGCAAAATCAAGGGTACCTCTAGAATCCTCCCATCTGATGCCACCGAAGGAAGACCTCTTATCATGTACTTGCGATGCTAGAGAACTCAATGGGGTGTGTTGGAAACATGGAGTGCAGTCGAAAGAGCATGTAATATACTACCTTAGCAAAAGTTTACCGTGTGAAACAAGATACTCACTTGAGAAAACTTGCAATGCTTTGGCTTAATTGCTCATGACTAAGACAGTATATGTTGACTCACACTACCTTGTTGATTTCCAAGATGGATCCGATAAAATACATATTTGAAAAGCCAGCTCTCTCGGGAAGGATAGCAAGATGGCAAATGATCTTGACCGAATATGACATCCAGTACACTTCTTAGAAAGCGATCAAAGGAAGTATAGTAGCCGATCATTTGGCTCATCAAGCCGTAGATGACTATCAGTCTATGCAGTTCGAATTTCCAGACGAAGATGTTCTACTAGTCACTGACTGCGAAGAACCAGGACCGGACGAAGGACCTGAACAAGGATCCCGATGGACCATGGTCTTCGATGGAGCCTCAAACTCACTTGGCAATGGCATTGGCGCCATCATTACATCTCCCACAGGCGGACATACTCCTTTCACTACCAGATTATGTTTCAGTTGCACCAATAACATGGCCGAATATGAAGCGTGCATCATGGGTATCAAAGCTGCTATTGACTTAAGAATCAAGTCCTTGCAAGTGTATGGAGACTCAGCTCTAGTGATCAGTCAGTTAAGGCGAATGGGATCAAGCATCAGAATCTCATTCCGTATCGAGCATGTTACGACTTGATCCTACTTGAAGAAATTACTTTTGATCACATTCCACGAGAAGAGAATCGGTTGGCGAGACGCATTGGCTACTATGTCATCTATGTTCAAGGTCGGATGGGACAGAGGCTCCCGGATCATCATTGAGAAGTTTGGCGAACCGGTATTGTTACGAGCTTGATGCGAGAGAAACCTTGGTATTATGGCGTGAAGAGGTATCTTGAGACTCGGGAATATCCAGAGGGCATCATTAATGATAAAAGTTCATGAAAGATTCTCATCAAATTCTTCCTTACAACGACATCTTATACAAAGCGCAACCACGACTTGTGTTTACCATGTGTAGACGAAAACAACAATGCGTATCATGGAAGAGTTACACGAAGGCGCATTTGGTACTCATTCCAGTGGACACACCATGGCTAAGAAGATTCTGAGAACAGGTTACTATTGGTCCACCATGGAAGCTGATTGTCACCGCTATGCTCGATCTTGTCACAAGTGCGATTTATCTTGACAAAGTACCGTACCTCAATACCTCAGATGTTTTAACTTCTCCTTGGCCTTTTGCAATGTGGGGCATTGACATGATTGGAGAGATTAAGCCCACATCTTCCAATGGACCTTGTTTCATCCTTGTGGCAATTGATTACTTTACCAAATGGGTAGAAGCAGCCTCGTTCACATCTGTTACCAAGAACATTGTGGCTCGATTCATCAAGCATAATCTTATCATCGGTATGGCACCCAGAAGGATTATCATAGATGGTTCCAATCTCAACAACAAGATGATCAAGAACTCACGTAGTTCAAGATCAAGCATCACAATTCTTCTCCATATCGACCTAAAATGAATGGCGCGATGGAAGCCGCCAATAAGAACATTAAGAAGATTATAGAAGATGCGGTGACTTACAAAGATTGGCATGAGATGTTACCATTTGCTCTTCATGGTTATCGCTTTTCTGATGCGGACATCAGCAGGGCAACTCCTTCTCTCTTATACGGTATGGAAGCCGTCTTACCCATCGAGTTGGATACCCTCGACGAGTCCTCCGGAGGTAGAGTTAGGCGAAGGCGATTGGGTCGAGACTCGCCTTGACAGTTAACTTGATTGATGAAGCGACTCGCGTCCATACGCCATGGACGATTTATCGAAGCGAATGATTAGAGCATTTAACAAGAAGGTCAAGCATCGAGTCTACCAAGTTGGTGATCTAGTAGTCAAGCGCATCATTCTTCCACAAGGTGATCCAGGGCAAATGGACTCCCACCTATGAAGGACCATTTGTAGTCAAAGCAGTATTTTCAGTGAACTATGATACTTAGCACCATGGATGGAAGGACTTCCCACATGACCTGAGATAGTCAAAAATACTACGCATAAAGAGACCCGCTAGGTCGGTAGCCTAGGCAAAAATAAGGGCATCTGGCGAACCAAAGGTTTGGGCAAAATTTAAGGATATATACAAAATATGTACACGCAAGTCGAAAACACGAAAAGCGGCTTGGGCAAAAAGGTATCGAAAACCGAAAGGCGGTCTAGGCAAAGTTAGGGATTTAAGCGTCGACTATGTCTCTTCGGATCACGCTTCGGACTACTATCGGCATTCAAGATTCAAATGGCGAAGATCGGTCTACTCAATTTCTCTTGACAAGGAGATGAGATAGTTGAAATATATGAGTACTAGCATAGTTGGAACTTAACGAGATTGTTCCGCATGGCTTTTTACCTTTCTTGTGTACAAACTACTTGGCCATCATACATTTCAAATAAAAGTTCTTTCTCTTTACAATATTGTTGTTTGCATAAAGTCCAACGTTTGCTTTGAATGATTATATGCATTTGACAATAAAAATCTAATCGCAAACATACGAAAAGTGAACATACAAAAGTGCTTACTACAGGCTCGGGAATTGGGACGGGCGAAAGTCACCAAAACATCCCCTTTAGAGCATGATCCCCACAAAGGTGTTACCTACAAATCTCCCTCAGTAGGAGTATGTGTTAATCAGCGGTGATTCCACTCAACCGAGCGGTGTTGCATCGGTCTCAGCGGTAACACTTCACCCCGGTCAAGGTATTTATCCCGGCGGATATCTCGATCCTTTCCCTTTCTCCCGGTATCGGACCCAAAACTTGGCGAGATAGTGCATCGGAAGAAACTACATCTTCATCCCCACCGGAGATTACAACTCCGACTCTTCCAACCGGTCTCCGGCAACTATCAAATGCTCTCGGTGAGATCTACAGAATCCCGATGGCGCCTCCTAAATTTCCTCGCGGGATCTACATACAAGGTCCCCAACGGATCGCCTCCCATTCTCCTCGGTGGGTCTATATGAGATCTCCAACAACGAGCCTCTCAAATCTCTACCTTCCTCAACAATATTTAGGCCCAAGACTTGGTCGGATAGTGCATCGGAGGAATCCGAATATCTTTCTTCTCCTTCAAAAGGGGTTCTCACTACTCGATTCCCAATGATGGAAATCCTCAAGCAGAATATCCGCATCTTCTTCAAGATGGATATGTTTTGAAATACCACAACATCTATCATTCACATTACTCATAAAGTCATAATTCATGCATATGTCATTCATATACACTGTCATGCATCATACTTTGCATAAAACTAACCAATATTCTATCAAAGTTCCTCTTGTTTTCTCCAAAGCAGTATGATCCTTACGCAAACAGGTCCGATTAAGCCCGAATCGGCGGAAAACTATCTGAAGACCGCCCTTGGTTGTCCTCCGACGACTAGTCGAGATTAAGCCCGAATCGGCGGAAAACTATCGAAAGACCGCCTCTGGTTATCCTCCGATGTGCAATGGATCAACACCGATGCACAGGGAAGATATCCCCATTTTGCCAACTAAAACCTCCCTCGAGTAATCACGAAGATTTATTACGATCCCTTATTATCAGCGACTACGAGTCGTGCGACTCGATTGCCTTGGATGGCATCTTAAGCCCATCTCCGACTATTTGTCAACAGTGCTTCACTTTCAGAATGCTGCATATATGGTTAAAAATCAATGCAAACCAATAACTTCATTAAAAAAAATGAACACGAAGTCTAACGTACGACTCCTTCCGGATGGCATCTTAAGCCCATCTCCATGCTCCTCTCTTTTCCAGAAACGTCTACAGAGCCTAGCGTACGGCTCACTTTCCAGCAATCCTCCTATCAATAATCTCGAGTCTATCGTACGACCCATTCCCCAGCTTCTCCAAATGGCATCGAAGCCCATTCCGCATCATCGCCTAACGCAGTGCAAATTTTCAGGTGTACTCGAGTGTTCAATCATCTTCTACCTCCAGGTCACGAAAGACAAGCGTGTCAATCTAACCCTCTAGTACAAGAAGATTGAACAGGGGTAGCTGTCATACCCCAAAATTTTCCCTCCATTTACTCAAGAGATTTCATACATCTATACTCAAGGATTCCTCAAGAGTTGATCAGACAAACTCTCTCCTAGACAATCAACCCAAACTAGGGTTTGGTATCTCTCAGGCCAAGATGGGCTTCCAACATCTCCAATGGTCTTCATGCCTCCTCATATGCTTCAAAGATTCTCCATGCCAAGTTTCAAGCTTCACCGATCAAGTTTCCTCCAGACAATTGCTCGGATGGTTGAAAATCGTTGTATTGGACAAAAAGTCAACTGTGGTCAACATACAGTCAAACTTCATAATTTTGGTCAACATCCTCATTTTGAAGTTACATTCATCATTTGATCAAGGGTTGATCATGATTCATCAAGAAAACTCAAGATTTGCTCAAAAGTCAAACTTTCTAAATTAGGGTTTCTAGATGAAAAGTCAACTAAACTTTGACTGATCATAACTTTCTCATACTTTCTCATAAATTTTTCCACCACATCTTGTTTTGAAGGAAATTCAATTCTCTACAACTTCATGTCTCACAAGAATGTCCAAAAAATGCTTCATTTGAGAGGTATAGCTCAAAACATTACAGGTCATTTTCAAAGTCAACAAAAAGTTAACTTTTTGTTTTGAAGATATATTGAGCATGGAAACTCCAATTGAGATGAGACCAAAAAGGTTGGTTAGAGGACTCTTAGATATTTACAAAAAGTCCAAGAACACTCAAAAATGTGGAAAATTGAGCAAGATACACCATTCAGAAGTTGGGCAATTTTGGACAATTGCACAAAAGGACATTTTGGTCAAAATGCAAAATTTTCCAAATCGGCCTAAAATCTTTTGGTCCAAACTTGTTCATGACATGATTTTTGACCCATAAATGCTTGGCCATGGTAATTTTCTATTTTTATGATTTATATTTGAATTTTGAAACATTTAATTCAAAATTAAATCATGTAAAATATGAAAATAAGATTCTTTTCAAAAAGGATTGGATTTATATCTTCCTTGAAGTCCAAGATAGCCCATAATTCATACCAAATTCGTGCTAGCCTTTGCATTCATGAGAAAATCAATTTTTTCAAAGATTTGATTTATTTTAAATGGAAAATATTGCACATTGATGGATGAATCTTTTTTCACTCTTTTTTCTTTCCAAATCTCTTCTATAAATACCAAGCAATGCATACAGCCACAAGGAGGAAAACCTAGCCCAAGAAGGAGTCCTTATTTTTCCAAAAAATTTCATAAACTTTTGAAAATCGAATTCTAAATTGCAGCAAGTTTCAGCCCGATCTAGCCATCCATTCTTGTTCCTGAGGTTCCCAGGAGTCATAAACATCCTTTGCTCGAAGCCCAGACTGCCCAGATCGAGCCATCTCACTCTCACCGGTTTGATTTTTCTCAAAATTCGATTTGTGTTAATCATGCATTATTAACTGTTGTTGTGTGTTTGTTTGAGTTCAGGGCATCCATTAGAACGAGCTTGACGTATTACATGGGAGGTTTAAAGCCAGAATAACGATATGCCATAGTTAGGGCTTGTCGAGCTGTTTCGATCGGACCGGCTTATATAAGCGTTTTCAGAGGAAACCAATAGTGCCATTGAACTCAGAAGGGTCGAATTAGGTAGACTGGGTTCTTCTTTTGCTTTGAATCTACGTGTTTTGCAGGTTTCGGATTTGGCGTGGTCGGAGAAGACGACCGGAGCTAGGGCTCCGGCGTCGCTGACCAAATTTGACTCCGGCGATGCATGGGTGGCACGATCGTGCATTCCGATTGGCTCTCTCTTTCCACCTGGGCCCCACGCGTGCTGACTTTGATTTTCAAACATATCCGGGACGTGTCATCATTCATATCCATTTGTTTTCCACTTTCCCAACATCAAATGACAGATGGCGTGGTGGTTAAGGCGCTCCCTGTTCACAGATACTCCTCCTGGTCCTGGGTTCGATCCTCACTAGCACCAGTTTTGTTTTTCTTTTACAAACTTTGCACTTTTTCATATTTTCTATATTATTTAATATTTTGCATCTATTTTAATTCTTTTCATAATTTTTATTTATGCATTAAAAAATCATCAAAATATTTTTTCCTTTTGCATTTATTTTCAGAAAATCTTTATTTAATTTATAAAATTAAAAAATATAATTTTGCATGCATATTTATTTTTATTCATATTTTTGCATTTTGATCACTTTTAATTCATTTTAAATTATTAAATTGCATCCAAAAATCCCAAAATTTATTTTAACATATTTATAGTATTTCTAGCATGACATATTTTTCTTATTCTAAGATTTGCATTTTTCTAACATTTTCTCTTGTTCGATTCATATCGCATTTTCCGATTTCTCATTCTCTTGCAGGTTGATCCGATTCAGACGATTCTTTCTTTATAATTTTATTTTTCAATAATGTAACTGTCTATGGGATGTAATAGTTTAAATTAGGACTTTATTTTCTGCATTTTAAATTATGTATCTGCCCCAAAGCCCTGTAATAGCGTAGGATTTATCTTTCCGCATCTTTACATTCCGCATTTTAATTTCCGCACCCTATAAATTGCTAGTAACTAGGCGTGTATGGAAAGATAATAACGAACATAGCCCACTAATTTGCAAGATAAAATACTTGAAATCAACACACTTCTTTCACACACGCACCCCTTAGGGTAATTCTCTCTCGTTGCCTTTGCGAATTCAAAATGGTCATGTCCCTCGAACGTAGAGGTATCCTAGCACCGTTGCCTTCCAAACAAATCATCATAGTCCCTTCGATACAAAGATCATGTTAGTGTTTTAAGTTGGCATCAATTTTGGTAAAACTAGGCTTTAGAAATGTCTTGATGGATGTCATGACATTCAGAGATTGAAGATAAACCCTACTGGACAAGGATGGTAAAAGTATTTCGAGCTGGAAGCTAAAGCATCTTGGAAATTATGAAAGATGTCGATCATAGGATGTTATGACATTGATGTGATATTATGTTCTGAGAATCGGTTTTCTGAGATTTTCGGAAGTTTGTTGAGCATTTTATTTATGTTTTTACATTATTAGAAAGCATGCTCACGTGGCTGCTAGGTTAATCTTAATTAAACCTAAATTGGTTGTTGAACAAACCATGTTTTTAGGAAAATTAAGTAAACCCTAGCTATCTTTATGGAAGCCAAAGCGAAGATTCGGGCTTCTATATAATTCAACCCTTACTCTCTGACCACGCCTCTGGATTCCATTGAAGACATTGAAGGTTTTTGTTTGTGTACTGTTAAGGTTAGTAACAGTTGGTATTGTGTAATTCTAGTTTCTCTTGTGAGCCAAGCAACTATCAATTGATAAGTGCATTGGACTAGGATTTGTTGTAAGGGTAGTTTATCACTCAAAGCTTTAAAGCACGAGTGTTTGTCTCTTGATTAAAGCTTTGAAGCAAGATCAAGATATTTTATTGAAGTGTGTCTTCACAATTCAATTAGTCAATAGGTTGATATCACTGCGGTGATTGAGGGGGAGTGAGTAGGAACTCAGATCTAAGTAGGACTTAGGTTGAAGTGTCATTGGGTAGGGATTAAGTGAGGAGTTGTAAACGGGTGAGTTTAACTCTGAATTGATACTACTAATAGTGAATTTCCTCCATGGCTTGGTAGCCTCCAGACGTAGGTTTGTTAGAACCGAACTGGGTGAACAACTTATTGTGTTATTTACTGCTTTCTATATTTACTGTGTGAATTGTCAAAGCAGTGTCAGATACTGTGTCATAACATTCTCTGTGACATTAAGTATCTGCTGCCAGGAATTTCAATTGGCATCAGAGCAGGCACCCTGCTTGTTTTTTCTGGGTGAGATATAGGGATAATAGTTTCTGGCGTAATGGATAAAGAAGGAGGATTTGGAGGAAGACCACCTATTCTGGATGGGTCTAATTATGATTACTGGAAGCCTCGTATGGTTGCCTTCTTAAGATCAGTGGATATCAAGGCTTGGAGAGCTGCTGATAAAGGATGGAAACATCCAACCAAGGTTGAGAAAGATGGGACTATTGTCTTGAAACCTGAGGAGGAATGGAGCAAAGAGGAAGAAGAGTTAGCTCTAGGAAACTCTAAGGCATTGAATGCTCATTCAATGGCATTAGTAAACATATTCGATGGTCCATCAATGTGAGTGGCCAAGGATGTTTGGGACACTCGGAACTACTCATGAGGGGACATCCAAGGTGAAGATGTCAAGACTGCAGATGCTCACTACCAAATTTGAGAATTTGAAGATGAAGGAAGATGAGACCATTCATGAATTTCACATGAATATTCTGGAAATTGCCAATGCCTCAGGAGCACTTGGTGAAAAGATGTCAGAGGAGAAATTGGTGAGGAAGATTCTGCCAAAACACTTGTTAGCTTTATCCCATTTGTCGTCTTCGACACTACCTTAGGTAGCGATTCGAGGTAGACGTAGATTTAGGTTGTAAACCTTTTCCACTCACTTTTTTCGTCTTCGCCTCTACTTTAAGTAGCAATTCGAGATAGACATAGATTTAGGTTGTAAACCTTTGCCATGTTTCCTTAGGATTCTCTCGACTTTATCTTAGGTAGAGATTCGAGTTAGACCTTAGGTTGTAATCCATGTATGATAACATTAGGGATATAATTAGTTAGTTTCCCTTGATTGTTTTCTAGTTTATTTTGCATCTTTGCGTGTAATAAAACTAAAACTTGTTTTCTTTTCTGTTTTTGAAAAATCAAAATACCTAATAATGGTTGAAACTCCTTTTTCAAGGTAAAAGCAACCAACCAATACAAACCTTTCTTGCCTACGGGTTTTCTTTTTGTGTTTAAAACCTTTTTCATATGTAAAAAAAATCACAAAACCCACCAAAACATATGAGCCGAACTACGGTGCTCTGACTTTCCCATTGCACGAGGGAATACGTAGGCATCTTGTCACGGGGCTCGATCGAGCAAACTTTGTAAGTACTTCCTTCTTTTCCCCGTGTTTTCTTTATTTTCCTTTATTTCACATGCATTCTCTTTTAGCATACAAATATAGCAATTAAGTAGTAAATAGATATAAATACACCCATTAGAAAGAAAATAGAAGTGGGTACCGTAGAGTACTACGGGCGTGTCGGGTGCTAATACCTTCCCTTCACATAATATACTCCCTTACCCTATCTCTCGGTCGCAAGACCGTGTCTTATCCCTTTCAGGTTTTCGCGATGTGTTTACCTTTCTCCTTATGTGAGATAAAAAACGTTTGATGGCGACTTCATTGATATAGTTATCGAATGATGTTCAGCCGGTTGTTTCAGCTGGGCGAATTCACTGGGGATCGTCTAGACCTCTTGCTGGTTAGATCAGGAGTCGATCCTAGATTTTATTTTCATGTCTATTGGGTGTTTATTTATTTATTTATATACTTGCTTTACTGCATCATCCTTTGTATGCTTGCATTGCATTCTATGTGGCATTTTATCACTTTCATATATCCTATACGTTGTGTACTGTTGGACTGGTTGTTCTCTTGATTGGATGGGTGTTACCATGAGGTAAAAGTCCCAATACATAAGCTATGCGTGACATATAGGAACACATAAGACTAGAATGGACACATGATGGCTATGAGACGTGAGGTCCAAAATAGCGTATTCATGTGGCTCTGTGCTCAGACGAGGTTCAAACGCGGTATTATCATCATCACGTAGGTGTTGCGATGATAGTACTTAGCGGGAGGACTTTTGACTCTGAGTCACCCCTTGACCTTACCCTGGCCTAGATTACACCTGTGCGTGGGGTGGGAATATTTCATACAGGTACAGATGGTGACTATGTTCTAATGGTGACTGTTTATTCTGGTGGTGATTATATTGGTCCTTCGGTGACATCTTGTTATTGATGACTGTGAGTCTTATGATGCTTGGTTCTTGACACCTAGGTTTCTGGTATTTTCTCTGATATTCTGAAATAACGCCAAACCTTTGATCTTATGATATTCAGAGTTGGTTTCGTTATGGTATCTTGAATTGGTGCCGAACTTTTGAGCCTGTGATATTCAGATTCTTTAGAGATTATGCAGCCTTTATTCAACAGATTGTACATATGCTACACATTAATATGCTAAAATTGTGAACCCATGGTTAATGCACTTGCATCATAGCATGTTTATTTTTTAAAAGAAATGTCAGAAAAATAAATATGTACATATCTAACCTGCATATTCATTCATTGCACGCATCCATAACAGGTATTCAAAGCTTGGGGATTTCTCTTATTCAGACTTGGTATTTTCTTTTCAGAATTGCAAATCTTGACTTCTTACCACTTTGCGGTCAAAGTTAAGTGATGGAACAACTTCGTGGGAAATTGGATGAAATGAAAGAACATATGGGATTTTTGATGCTAGACATGGAAGATTTGGTCAGTGGACAAGAAATCTTGAGAGAGGAGAACCATCAGTTGAAGACTCAGTTGAGTTTGGTTATGGAAATTATGAATACTGTGTTGAGAAAGGAAGACAAACCTTCACCCGCTTCTGCAATAAGAGTTTCTATTCCCCCTATACTTTGGGGGCGTCTTCAAGTCTTGAATCAGGGCTTACTGTAATACAGTGAACTGACTTTGAGATTTTGTATCGCAAATGTTGCGGATAGCAAGAGTCGCCACCGACTTTTCTTTTATCCAATTAAGGGAAGGTGAAAAGAACAGGAAAAGACCTTCGTTAGATTCTGAGTAAGGGAGAAGGTTATGAAAAGGGAAGGTATTAGCACCCCATTCCATCCGTAGTTATCTACGGGCTCTTAGTTGCTCTTAGATCATTTTCAAAAAGTGCTTTCTGTGTGTTTGACAAAAATGTTTTGAAAAGGCATTTCGCTTTGACTTTGTAATGATTCATGTAGGAATGTATACAAAGTGTTCGGAAATGTTTCGTTTTGAAAAGAGTTTGAACTTTGACAAAAGTGTGTGGTGTGAAAAGCGTTTGATAGAGCAAGCAACTAAAAGTCTTTATTACCTACTCAGAATTGGTCGTTTTCGTGTTATTTTACATTCCTTTAGAATAGTGCTATCCATACCATTAGTTGGTAGGTAACCCTATTCGTTGGATGTGAAAGGGACATTTGAAGGGACATCGGATGGTCATAGAAGGCAACTTGTAGGAGTATCCTAGCACATTCGAAGGGACGATCATCACTTTTCCTAGGCAACAATCGAGGGACGAGATCATGTATTCGTAGGCGACATCATGGGTCTATGATCTTTGTATCGAAGGGACTATGATGATGTATTTTGTAGGCAACGGTGCTAGGATACCTGTACGTTCGAGGGACTTGACCGTTTATTCGAAAGGCAACGAGAGAGAATTACCCTAAAAGGTGCATGTGTGAAAAGAGTGTGTTGATTTCAGATATTTTATCTTGGCATTATGAGTGATCTATGTCCAATTTTATCTTGCCATACACACCTAATTACTAGCAGTTTATAGGGTGCGGAAAATAAATTGCGGAAAGTAAAGTGCGGAATGTAAAAGTCCTACGCTATTACATGGCTTTGGGGCAGTTATATAATAGTTGTGCAGAAAGTAAAAGTCCTAATTAAACTATTACATCCATAGGCAGTTACATAATATGAAAAAGAAAAGCAAGAAAAATCGTCTGAAGCGTTACAACCTGTGAATAGATACATAATCGGAAAATACGAGAAAATTGCATAAGAGGAAAAAATGTTAGTAAAAACATGATTTTTGAATGAGGAAAAACGTTTTAGGTTAGTAATGACAATAAGATGATAAGATAATTTTTTTGTAATTTTCTGAATCGATTTCGATAATTAAAAGCAATTAAAAGTCAATTTAATGGTTAATTAGCAATTAATTAAAATATGCATGCAAAAATATTAATTTTAATGTCAAAAATTAAATAAACATTTTTCTGACTAAAATGCAAGAGGAAAATATTTTTGGTGATTTTTAAATGCATGAAAAAAATGTTTGAAGATTAATTAAATTGCATGAAAAATATTAATAAAAAGAAATAGAAAAAAAGTTAGTTTTCAAAGGAGCAAAAAATAAGTTGCCTTGCCAGGATTCGAACTCGTGCCCACTGGGAAAACACGCGCTACCTTCACCACTAGGCCAGGCTGCATTTGGTGTTATAATGTTGAAACAAAACGTTTTTAAACGAATTAGCTTCCTGGGAATCAGAAACACGCGCGAAGATCTTCATCTTCTTCGTTTGAAATTTCAAACGGTTAGCGTCGGCTTGGGTCGACGCTATAGCCCCTGCAAAATTCAAAAATCCAGTACAAGTAATATAAATGCAATATGAAACTATGGTTCGATTCGTTTTTGTCCACTGATCATGCTGGTAACCTTGGTTTGGTCCAATTTTACGTATTTAGGAAAGCTCTAAATCGAAGCAAAAAACCCTAACTATGGCATAACTCGATCCAGGCACTTAAAATGCAATTAAACCACCCAGATAGCTTGCAAACATGATTCTGAACATGAACAAACAATCAAAACAAGTTAATTATGCATGAATGATAAAAATCGATTTTGAAAAAAGTTGGACAAACCGAAATCGTGATTTCACAATTCTTCATGATTTTGTGATTTGTAAAGGTCTGGATCGATTCAGGAGACCTCAAGGAATGCAATGGAATGCTTGGAATCGATTGAAAACAGCTAGAACTAGGGCTGCCACTTTCTTGAAGAACACAATTTTTTTGAGTTTGGAATAGGGTTCTTGAGGCAATTTTTCTGCCTTTTTTTCATGTGTAGGCATTGTGTATTTATAGTAGATGACTTTAGGTCAGAAATCGAGAGCAAATAATGAATCAATCAATGTAAAAATATTTGATTTTGTATGAAACCAAATCTTTCCTTTTTGATCCAATTTTCATCAATTTCTTGCCAAA
The DNA here is from genome assembly GCA_021764765.1 of Vicia sativa. Classification (NCBI taxonomy): domain Eukaryota; kingdom Viridiplantae; phylum Streptophyta; class Magnoliopsida; order Fabales; family Fabaceae; genus Vicia; species Vicia sativa. The sequence continues at coordinate 107,519,066 of CM038793.1, forward strand.
TCAAAGTCAATTTCGAAATTGCCAGCTTTTATGAGTTGCTTGGACCTCAAGGATGAGAGAAAAATCGAATTTCCATTTAATTTTAATTTTCTACCTTTATTTTTAATTTAATTGGTTTTATATGATTAAAATCCAAATAAAATAGAAAAATAAAGATAAAATTCGTGGCCTTGGGCTTGGAGGTTCCAAATTGGCTGAGGAATAAGTTTGACCAAGAAAAGTTAGGCCCATTTGCAAAATTTTGGTTTTTGACAAGTATTTCTCTTTGTGCACCTCTTCAAAAATGCACAACTTGTGCAAGGTGTATCTTGCTCAATTTTTAACATTTTGGAGTGTTCTTGGACTTTTTAGAAAGATCTAGATGTCCTATAAACAACCTCTTTGGTTTCATCTCAATTGGAGTTTCTATGCTCAATATCACTTCATTACAAAAAGTTGACTTTTTATTGACTTTGAAAAGGACCTGTAATATTTTGATCCATATCTTCAAAATGAAGCATTTTCTGACCATGCTTGTGAGACGTGAAGTTGTAGAGAATTGAATTCTCTTCAAAATGAGAGGTGGTGGAAAAATTTCTGAGAAAGTATGAAGAAGTTATGCTCAGTCAAAGTTTAGTTGACTCTTCTCTAGAAAACCCTAATTTAGAAAGTTTGACTTTTGACCAAATCTTGAGTTTTCTTGATGAATCATGATCAACCCTTGATCAAATGATGAATGTGACTTAAAAATGAGGATGTTGACCAAAAATCATGAAGTTTGACTGTATGTTGACCACAGTTGACTTTTTGTCCAATTCAACCGATTTTCAACCATCTGAGCAATTGTCTGAGGAAACTTGACTTGTAAGGCTTGAAATTTGACATGGAGATTCTCTGAAGCATATGAGGAGGCATGATGAACATTGGAGATGTTGGAATTCCATCTTGATCTGAGAATTGCCAAACCCTAGTTTGGGTTGATTGTCTAGGAGAGGGTTTGTCTGATCAACCCTTGAGGAATCCTTGAGCATGGATGTATGAAATGCCTTGAGATGTAAGAGGGAAAATTTTGGGGTATGACACTTACATCTCTGCTTCCTTTTTTGTGTTTCGGGGTCTTCCTGTCTACAACCAATATATGTCGCTCAAAAAGATCCAAAGGGTAAAGCTCATCTACCAGGGTCGTCATAACCTGAAAGGCAATTTGATCCCATTTTGATGCTATATGCTTAGTTACTTCCTCAATTGATTAAGTTTCAGTTGGTTGAGCTTCGAATTTTCACGATGTATGGAAAGCTTCCGCGTGATTATGATGAAAATGCTAGGTGTGATTTCCATTCGGGGGCACCTTGTCACGATACTAAGAACTGTACGACATTGAAACATAAAGTTTAGGATTTATTTGATGAAGGGATAATTTTGTTTACTCCCACGGGTTTGAGTGTAAAAATCAATATTACCCCAATTGCTAATATGACCATTGCGGCTGTTGCTGCGCCTCAAAAGAAAATTTATGCTTCCAAGCAGGATAATTAACAACGGTCGAAGGCGCCAAGGAAGTTTTATCATCTAACGATGTTTCACATTGAACTATTTTCCCACTTGAAACGGTTGAAGCTGATTGAATTGCGTACTTTAAGGATTAATCATAATAATTTTCCAAAAAATTTCAATGCAAATGCTCGGTGTGCCTTTCATTCTAACGGGCAAGGGCATACTATTGAGAATTTCATGGCTTTCAAGAACGTGGTTCAGGACTTACTTGATTATGAGGATTTTAACTTCGGACCGACACAAACATCTGATGCTACTCAACAACCATTACCAAATCGTGTTGACGCTACTGTCAATGATATTGTTAGGGATGAAAGTTTGGTCCCGATTAAAGATGTAAATCTGCTGACAACTCCTTTATTATTTGTGAAAGAGCGTTTGTTGAGAAAGGGTGTATTCCCAGGTTGTAGTATTGACTGTGAAGATTATATGATCCAGCCCGAAGGTTGTTAATCCTTGAGAGATAAAGTGCAAGACCTGCTTGATGCAAAGGTTATCAGCTTCACATCGGATGGTCAGATTTGGGTTCTCCTTTGATTCAGTGAATGTCAAGACGTCAAAATGCATCGTCTGAAGCAATAAGTCCATTCGGAGACTACTATCCTCAATGATGGAAATTTCCAGTTTTATTTTGCATTCTCATTTGTAATATTTATTGTTTGTTCATTACTTAATTGTATGCAAAACTTGTTCATTCTTGAATATTAATCATAATGCACTGAATATGTTTGTCTTGAACTGATCCATTTGTTATTACTCTTAATTATTTTTAAATGCTTTTGATGCTCAACTCTTGTAAATAAAGCAAAAACCTCTGTAGGGAGGATGATGAACAATATACCAAGAATCTCAAACGATATTGCTTTCGAATAAAAACTTTGCTGATGATGTACATGCATTGTTTCAAATTCCTTAACACCAGAGATATAAGGGAGTGAAACCCTTCTTAACCCCTTTGAGCCTTGAAGTAGGAGTTTCTTTTCTATTCAGAAAAAACCCTTATTTTAACCCAGGGCAGGGTAGTCTTCAGTTAACCTGATCGAGCATTTGAATCTCATCAGGGGAGTACATGCAAGGATCAACCGCAATTGTTATCCTTCATTTATCAAGAGGTCGAGGAAAATGGAAAAACCCCAATGGGTATTCCTCGTCCATCAAATAATAAGGTAGTCACACCTTAACAAAGATTCGAATGACTTGGTTTCACACGACTTGTTCAAAAAAAAAGAAGAAACAAAGATAATAAAGAAAAAAGAAAAGAAAAGAAAAGAAAGAATATGATATTGCAAATCAAAGAATAAGGTCGTGTGATCAAATACTAAATGAAAGAGGTGAGTGACTACCATGTCCAAAAAGAAGATACCTCGTTGGTTCCCCAATTATTGTAAACTCCCTGTGAAAGATGAATGCTCGTATTGAGTTGATTGAACGTAGGAATGGAGAACATCACAGAGAATGGGTGGGCACCAAATATTTTGAGCCTTAAATCTTTTTTTTCTAAAACTGTGAACCAAGCCACGTTACAACCCTTGAAAGACCTAATTGAATCATGGGTTAATTTGTAAGCTAAATTGTGACGAGAGTATGGTATCCTGACTCCTAGGAGGCTTGCTAAATTTCTGAGTTGATATCACTCCATATTTTTACTTTCTTTGAACAAAAATTCGATGTTTTGACATCTTTTCAATAAATGTTTTTAACTTCAAGACAAGCATATGATTTGCATTAGAATTATCATTCATAGAATAAAACATTCCTTGCATATGAATAAGTGCTTAAGTAGCATCAGATGAAAAATTTGATTATCCCGAGGGACAAATTGCTTTATGGATGTGTTGAAGAGTAACTCATTTTTGAAGAGTGATCTTAATCTGGGGCATGTCTTCTATTGACTCCGTTGGGTATAAGAAGACCAGTTTGTCAAATGATCTGAAACAGATTGTATGCAAGTTTCTATTGCCTAAATGTTTCTGTTGAGCTATGGTTTATCATTTGTAGTTAGTCCCATGAGATGGATTCTTTCAAATGTCTGCCTGAGCATGAAGCATATCATGTTAAGAAGCATAATTGTGTGTTACCCTACATTCCAGATATAAGATAATTACCCTGATGAGGTTTGGTCTTCAAAATTTGTGAGTCTCTCATCTCTCCGACAACACGAGGTGAAGAATTAGATTATCAAAACCCCACGAAGCAGGGGCAGTATCCCTATAATTGTACTCTTTTGAGAAGAATTATTTTAGTGTTTGATTGCCTTGAAGGGTAGAGAAATATATTAATGCTTTGTAGAGTAAGTGATGATTAAATCGGGGCAGTTATGCCGAGATTCTGAAAATATCTCAAAGCGATGATCAATCTGGTGAAGTTATGTCGAGATTCGGAAATCTCTCAATTGATGAGTAATCCGGGGCATTCAAGTCGGGATTATATCCCTCAAAGTTCAATCAAACTGGGGTGGTTATGTCAAGGTTGACTAATCTCTTTGAGAATTTGTTAATCAGATGAGAATTTTTTTCAGAATCCGAAGATGCAGGGGCAAGTTGTGTCTCTATAATTCTCCCTGTGCTTGGAGACATTGTTATGACTTGCAACTTACAGGTACATGATGGGTTATCATTATGGATTCCCTTTCCCTAGTGAAGAGTACACCTTAATCCAGGTTTCTCCCCTGTGAAGCCAATTCTCAAGCAGAATTCATTTCCAGAAGGTCCTGATGGAGTGATTTTGTTACTGGTGATTCGTTCTTCGACATGTTGATATTGTCGTACTCCCTAGTATAAGTCTCGATGTTGTTTGAGGCTTATTCCCAGTGAGTTTGATTCTTAAGCAGAATTCTTCGCCAAAAGAGCCTGGTGGGTTGATTAGTTCCCCAATGATACACACTTCGACATATTGACATTATCATAATCTCCAGTGAATTTTGACAGGGATTATCCCTAGTGGAGGCTACCTTTCAAAAATATAGGTCCTAAGATCATTGATAGGGTATCATCCTAAAGCAGGACATAAATCCCCAGTGCAAGTTATGGGTACCGATCTTAGGTAAATCCCCGGTGAGGTCGTTGATACCTACTCCAGGTGAAGTTTCCTAGTGAATGTCCGTCGAATTCTCAAATCATCCTCAATAGAAGGTTCTAGCCTTTATTCTCAATGAAGATGGTGTTTGAACCAGTGACTTAGGGTTGATATCCCCAGTGAGTATGCTTGACAGATGAATTGTTATTGTATTCTCCAGTGAATAGTGCATCGCCATTGTAATACGGTGAACTGACTTTGTAGGTTTTTGTATCGCAAATGTGCGGATAGCAAGAGTCGCCACCGACTTTTCTTTTATCCAATTAAGGGAAGGTAAAAAGTACAGAAAAAGACCTTCGTTAGATTCTGAGTAAGGGAGAAGGTTATGAAAAGGGAAGGTATTAGCACCCCTTTCCATCCGTAGTTATCTACGGGCTCTTAGTTGCTCTTAGAACACTTTAAAATTGTGCTTTTTGTGTGTTTGACAAAAAAAGTTTTGAAAAGGCATTTCGCTTTGACTTTGTAATGATTCATGTAGGAATGTATACAAAGTGTTTGGAAATGTTTTGTTTTGAAAAGAGTTTGAACTTTGACAAAAGTGTGAGGTGTGAAAAGTATTTTGATAGAGAAAGCAACTAAAAGTCTTATTACCTACTCAGAATTGGTCGTTTTCGTGTTGTTTTACGTTCCTTTAGAATAGTGCTATCCATACCATTAGTTGGTAGGTAACCCTATTCGTTGGATGTAAGCGGGACATTCAAAGGGACATCGTATGGTCATAGAAAGCAACTTGTAGGAAGTATCCTAGCACATTCGAAGGGACTATCATCATTTTTCGTAGGCGATAATCAAGGGTCAAGATCATGTATTCGGAGGCGACATCGTGGGTCTATGATCTTTGTATCGAAGGGACAATGATGATTTGTTTTGAAGGCAACGGTGCTAGAATACCTCTACGTTCGAGGAACTTGACCATTTGGATTCGTAAAGGCAACGAGAGAGAATTACCCTAAGGGGTGCATGTGTGAAAAGAGTGTGTTGATTTCAGGTATTTTTATCTTGGAGTTATGAGTGATCTATGTCCAATTTTAGTCTTTCCATACACGCCTAATTACTAACAGTTTATAAGATGCGGAAAGTAAATTGCGGAAACATAAAGTGCGGAAAGATAAATCCTACGCTATTACATGGCTTTGGGACAGATACATAATTGAAGAGTGCGGAAAATAAAAGTCCTAATTAAACTATTTCATCCCATAGGCAATTACATAATATGAAAAAGAAAACGATAAAAATTGTCCGAAACGGTGTAACCTGTAAACAGATGAAAAATCGGGAAATCCGAGGAAATCGAATAAGATGAAAATGTTAGTAAAAATAATAATTTTTGAATGATAAAAATGTTTTCATGCTGGAAATAACATTAATATGCTAAAATAATTTTTTGGGATTTTTTGGAGTTAATTTAATAATTAAAAATCAATTAAAAGTGATTTAAACGATAAAATAGAAATTAAATTAAATATGCATGTAAAAATAATATTTTTAATTTTAAAAATTAAATAAGCATTTTTATGATGAGTATGCAAAAAATAAATATTTTTGGTATTTTCTAAATGCATGATAAAAATTATGAAAGATAAATTAAATTGAATGAAAATATTAAAAGAAAATAGAAAATATGAAAATAGTTAAGTTTTGTAAAAAGGAAAAAGGGAATCGGTCCTGGTGTGGTTCGAACTCATGACCTCTTGGGGAATCTTTTCAAACCAAAGCCTTAACCACTGCGCCATGATGTACTTGGTGTTTGGAAAACCAAAATCAAATCAATATGAATGATTACGTGTCCTGGGAATGTTTGAAAACGAGTCAGCACGCGTGGACCCCAGTTTGAATACATGAGCGAATCGAGCGCGAGTTGCCACGCACACCTCGCGGTCAACCGGCGTCAACGGCCGAGCCCTACTCGATCGTCTTCTCCGTGACGAAGTTTCAAACCTGCAAAATACGTGAAATAAATGGACAAAGAGTACCCTATACCCCTAAATCGAGGGCTGCGAGTTCAATGGTGATGTTAGTTTCGATTGAAAACGCCTCTAGCTACCAGTTCGAAGCTCAACAGTTCAAGAACCCTAAACATGGCCTCACACGATTTTGACGTTCAAGCTTGCTAACGATTGCCCAGATCATGTATAATGAACCTAATGAACACATTAAAACCATTAGAATCGATTAAAATACGCAGATAAATAAAATGCAAATTCAAGAAAATTTTGAATATGTATGAACATGTATGCATCGATTCAGGCTATTTTGATCATTGGCAATGATGTATACTCACTCTAAATCACCTCAGGAACACGTTTGGATGGTTGAGAGAGGTTGAAAGTGGCTGGAAATCAAAATTCGAATTTTGACAATTTGAGAAATTTTTTTAACAAAATAAGGGTTATGCTTTGAGCTAGGGTTTCGTGTCCTTTGTTGTGCAATATGCTGGGTATTTATAGAGTGAATTGAGAGGGCAAAGAGAGTGAAAAAAGATTTGATCTTGAATGTGCAATAAATTCTTTTCAAATAAAATCAAATTTTGGAAAAAATTTGATTTTCTCTTCAATGTGCGAGCTAGCACGAATTTGGTATGTTCCATGGGCTATCTTGGACCTCAAGTTTGATAGAAATTCACTCCTTTTGAAAAAATATCTTATTTTCATATTTTATATAATTTAATTTTGAATTAAATGGTTTTTAAATTCAAAAATAAATCAATAAAATAGAAAATTGTCATGGCCAAGCATCAATAGGTCAAAAATAATATTATGATCAAGTTTGAATCATAAAATTATAGGCCCATTTGGAAAAAATTGCATTTTGACAAATATCTCCTTTTGTGCAATTGTCCAAAAATGCCCAACTTGTGAATGGTGTATTTTGCTCAATTTTCCACATCTTTGAGTGTTCTTGGACTTTTTGGAAAGCTCTAAGAGTCCTCTAACCAACGTCTTTGGTTTCATCTCAATTGGAGTTTCTATGCTCAATATATCTTCAAAACAAAAAGTTGACTTTTTGTTGACTTTGAAAAGGACCTGTAATGTTTTGATCCATACCTTCCAAATGAATCATTTATTGAACATTCTTGTGAGACATAAAGTTGTATAGAATTGAATTTCCTTCAAAACAAGAGGTGGTGGAAAAATTTCTGAGAAAGTATGAAGAAGTTATGCTCGGTCAAAGTTTGGTTGACTTTTCACTGAGAAACCCTAATTTGGAAAGTTTGACTTTTGAGCAAATCTCGAGTTTTCTTGGTGAATCATGATCAACCCTTGATCAAATGATGAATGTAACTTCAAAATGAGGATGTTGACCAAAAATCATGAAGTTTGACTGTATGTTGACCACAGTTGACTTTTTGTCCAATTCAACCGATTTTCAACCATCTGAGCAATTGTTTGAGGTAACTTGACTTGTGAAGCTTGAAACTTGACATGGAGAACCTTTGAAGCATATGAGGAGGCATGAAGACCATTGGAGATGTTGGAAATCCATTTTGATCTGAGAAATACCAAACCCTAGTTTGGGTTGATTGTCTAGGAGAGGGTTTATCTGATCAACCCTTGAGGAATCCTTGAGTATGGGTGTATGAAATGTCTTGAGAAGTAGGAGGGCAAATTTTGGGGTATGACAGCCATCTCAAAGTTCCCAGTGTATGAGGCGCGCCCCAACTGATTGATATTATCCCCGATATAAGTCGCATTCTTCCGTTTGAGGTTCACCTTGAGCATCATCAAGAGATATACTCTCGAAGAAACTATCTCGGGACAAGAATATTTGTTTCCCCAATGTAGCTTTCTATCCGAATCAGATTTCTCTTTCCTCAATGAAGATTAATCATTCATCTGTTCCCGTATTTCTACCGATGTGCATTCCCCAGTCAAAGACTCCCCAATGTGGTCTTACTCTCGAGATCATCATTCCCTGGAGGCAAAAATTGTCATGTTATCCCCGGTGGATTCTTGGTTTGAAAGATTCATATCCCCATAAGAGGATTGATCCCCTGATGAAGTTTAATGTCATTCGATTTATTTGAGATGCTAATGACTACTCGCAGATGTTTGCGAACTTCCCCATGAAGTTGTGTTCCCCTAGTGAAATTTCTTTTGGAATGCCTCGTGAAGTTTTCCAAATTCCCCAGTGAGGTAGGAGAGTTCTCTAGAGAAGTTTTCCGAATCCTCAGTGAAGAGTATGGACTTTTCTCCCCATGAAGTCAGATTTGGTTGAAGTCCAATTCATCTCTCCCCAAGTGAAGAACCCTTCCCGCCTTGGAATTGTTATTTACTTTTACAAGAGTTCTTCAAAGTCCACTTCTCAGTGGCACACCCCTATCTCAGATGTTAATAGCCTTTCAGTGGCCGATCGTCAATACTATTACTTCTCGTATAATTTCTTAGGCATGCATTCATTACACTGCATCTACCCTAAATGCGTAGCATTCCATTGATTGGGAGCATTACGCCATAAAAATTCAAACATTCATATTAAGTGTTTTCCAATATGTATTCATCCATAAGAAATAAGCAATCTTTATTGGTTTACCCTCAAGATTCTTTTCTCAACGGATTCCTGCTTCCCTGATTATCACTTCAAACTGAGTGTTTCGTGGGAACCCTTTTCTTCTCCAGTGGAGTCTGTTATGGCATACACTGCCTCAATCAGATGTTTTCTTCCTTTTGAGTTTGTCTTGGTATAGATATACTCTTTTTAGAGTTCATCTTGGGATAGATTTTTTCTTCCTTGTGAGTTCGTCTTGGTATAAATGTCCTCTTTCTTGAAGATCGTCTTGGTAAAAAATTCACTTTCTTCTGAGTTCGTCTTGGTATAGATGTTCTCTTTCTTAGAGTTCGCTTTGGTTTAAGTGTTCTCTTTCTCGAAGATCGTCTTGGTATAGATGTTTTCTTCCTTGTGATTTTGTCTTGGTATAGACGTCCTCTTTCTCGAAGTTCGTCTTGGTATAGATGTTTTCTTCCTTGTGAGTTTGTCTTGGTATAGATGTCCTCTTTCTCGAAGTTCGTCTTGGTATAGATGTTTACTTCCTTCTAAGTTTGTCTTGGTATAAATGTTCTCTTTCTTAGAGTTTGATTTGGTTTAAGTGTCCTCTTTCTTAAAGATCGTCTTGGTATAGATGTAATCTTTCTTGAGTTCGCTTTGGTATAAGTGTACTCCCTTAATCATTGCCATAGTAAATTTGTCTTGGTACAGTTTGTCCTCTCTTTACCATCTCGGGTGGGTCGCACCAATGCAAGTGTTCTCGTGAGTGCAATGCCCGAGTTCACATGTATAAGTTTGCCCTCTTTATGTTCTCTCGGTATCATCCTTGATGGATCGTTTCAGTATAATTGTTCTCGTGAGCGGAATGCCCAACTTCGTTTGTATGAACTTGTCCCCTTTATTTCTGATCCTCAGCGAGTCTCTCTTTTATGGTTGTCCTCTCTTCATCATCCTTGGTGGGTCGCTGCAATACAAGTGCTCTCGTGAGCGGAATGCTCGTGTTCGCTGGTATAAGTTTGCTCTTTTCATATTTCTCCTCAATGTATATGTTCCAATAGAAAATCCAAAATATAATAATTCTCGCTCGCCTTCAGAGCGCGAATTTTACGGTTCATTTAAGTATTCAATCATCTTCTACCTTGAGTGTTCGAAAGGCTTGCGCCAATATCACCCCGGTCAAAGAAGATTGAATAGGGGCAGCTGTTGCACCCCAAAATTCGTCCTTTTCATTTTTTTTTATTATAAATAATTGGCTTATACTTAATCAATAGGTGCATCACATGCATATCATTTGTGCATTAACCATGGGATCTAATTTTTTGAGCGAGAGTACATAATTCTGAAGAAGAGGTTTGATTCCCGAAGTTTGAATTGCTTAGGTTTTGTTATTTCAAGTGTCATCTCAATGTGCAAGATGTGTATGTATAAAGGTCCTGACCATCTTATGAGAATTGAGGTTTTGAGGTTCTGAACTTCTGTTGTGTGGATATTGATCAAGTATTTGAGCCCGAATTGGTTCTACGACCTTCTATGAAGTCTTGAAATATCCGCATATGTCTTATCGATCCACACGATCCATCAGAAAATCAAGAGCAGTCGAATAAAAACATATTTGAGTGTGTGTATTGAAAAGTCAATAGAATGTCAATGTTTGACCAGGTGGACTTTTGGTCAAAATTATTGTCAAAAGTTAAGATTTGAGAAGATGTGACTATTTTTTGAGAAAAGTAGGAAGAATCGGGTGCAAACGAGGTTTCTTGTATATCAAGTAATGTTGGACTTTTTTCTGACTTTTAAGCAGTTTATGTTCACGGAGCCATGTTGCTGACTCCCTATCTTGCTCGTCTGTGGTTGAAATTTTATGAGTTGGTAATTTTTGGAAAAAGCGGATTTCGTACTCTGAGTTTTTCCTTGTGAAGATTTCTCCAAAAATGCCCATATTTCGAGTTATGCGGTTCCGAAGTTTAATGTTCATGACTTTGGAAGTTCATACTTAGACAATTTTTGGAATGTTTTTCAATATGTTCAAGCTGACGACTTCGGGTTCAATTTCCTCATAGCTATGGACTCCGCATCGAAAAATGTTCAAAATCAAAGTTGTTCACTTAACGGCGATCTCGAACTTTGCTGAAGAAGTCGAATCCATTCAGGATTCAGATTGAAAGTTACGATGCTCTGAAGTTATGAGTTTGTCATGTTTACAATGATCAACACTTAGAAATTTTTTGGAATGTTTTTCAATATGTTCAAGCAGACAACTTCGGGTTCAATTTCCACATAGCTATGGACTCTGCATGGAGAAATGTTCAAAATCAAAGTTGTTCACTTCGCGGGGATCTCGAACTTTGCTAAAGAAGTCGAATCCATTCGGGATTCGGACCGAAAGTTACGGAGCTCAAAACTTATGAAATTTTTCATGTGTATAATATTCAACACTTAGAAATTTTTTGGAATGTTTTTCAATATGTTCAAGCTGACGACTTCGGATTCAATTTCCTCATAGCTATGGACTCCGCATCAAAAAATGTTCAAAATGAAATATGTTCACTTCGCGGTGATCTCGAACTTTGCTGAAGAAGTCGAATCCATTCGGGATTCGGATTGAAAGTTACGAAGTTCAAAAGTTATGAATTTGTCATGTGTATAATATTCAACACTTAGAAATTTTTTTGAATGTTTTTTAATATGTTCAAGCTGACGACTTCGGGTTCAATTTCCTCATAGCTATGGACTCGGCATCAAAAAAAAGTTCAAATCAAAGTTGTTCACTTCGCGGTGATATTGAACTTTGCTAAAGAAGTCGTATCCATTTGGGATTCGGATCGAAAGTTACGGAGCTCAATAGTTATGAATTTGTCATGTGTATAATATTCAACACTTAGAAATTTTTTTGAATGTTTTTTAATATGTTCAAGCTGACGACTTCGGGTTCAATTTCCTCATAGCTATGGACTCGGCATCAAAAAAGTTCAAATCAAAGTTGTTCACTTCGCGGTGATCTCGAACTTTGCTGAAGAAGTCGTATCCATTTGGGATTCGGATCGAAAGTTACAGAGCTCAATAGTTATGAATTTGTCATGTGTATAATATTCAACACTTAGAAAAATTTCTGAATGTTTTTTTAATATGTTCAAGCTGAGGACTTTGGGTTCGATTTTCTCATAGCTATCGGCTCTGCATCAGAAAATGTTCAACTACAAAGTTATTCACTTCATGGCAATCTCAAACTTTGCATAAGGGATTAAATTGATTCGGGTCACGTATCGAGAGCTACAAGGCTGTAAAGTCCAAGGAAATCATTCGGTAAACTTTTGCTGATATCGCCGATTTTTTGTCAATTATGATTTCTAATCTTCGGGATCAATTTAAAGCATGCTACGGGCTCCGATTCAAAATGTTTTCAACAAGAAAATTATTCGCGGGAATTTGTTTTCCGACTTTGATTTTTGTACTTTTTCTAAAGAGTGTTATATTTCTATTTATCGAGTGCAGAAAGGGGGTACATGAGGCAAGCACGGAGGAGTTTATTTTTTTCTTCAATTGGCCATGCAACAACTGTTCATGCATCGCACTCACCACATTCTTCCATTATCAACGCTCCTCCTCTCTCTAACTGTAACAACTTTTGGCCGCCGTAACTATTTATCTTTCTCACTACAACCTCATCTTTTTCTTCATCAACAACCTCACGCCTCTCCACCCTCACTGAGCGTAATAAAACCATCATCTTCATGAAATATAGCTCAGGTTGATTCTTTGCTTCCTTCCATCATCCAACAAACTCCAAAAAACCATACAGTATCGCAACCGATTCTTTCTGAAACCATTGCAATAAACCGGGAGTTCTAAGGTCTCTTTCTGCATTCTCGTCGCCATTTTCTTCTGCAAGACTTGAGTGATTTTGCTGAGTTTATTTCTCAGAAAGCTATTACTTTATTGGATGCTTATGTTCATCATCAAGTTGTATACTTTCTTTAGGAAGAGATTCAAGGCTTGCGAAATTGCGATAGAGTGAGGTTGAAGCGTAACTTCGAATACGTGAGGTTTCAGAAGTTTTTAGATATGTTTTTATGTCTTGAATATTTCGACGATAGCATGAGAACGAATGGAAACAGAGTTCAGATTCAGAACCAGCATCAAAAATCGAGTAGGGAGATGGCGGTTGGGTTTTGGTTAAGGCCGGGATGGTCGTTGCCATCGACGGAAGATTTGTCAGAGGAGACAATCGGAGAGTTCCTAACTCCGGGGATTTTTCCTCTACACAAGCCCTATAAGTGGCATCCTAGCAGTGGTTTTTTTTAATTTTTTATCTTAACAGTATTCCTTTTCTTCCTGTTCTCGTATTTCAATTAAATTCATTATGTCCAATTAATAATAATGGTAACACATGTGCTACATATTAAAAACGTAACGTGCACACAAAAAAAACTGAATAAGAAATGATTTTGTTTTTTTTTAGATTGGACTTATTGTGAATCATGGACCGGGCCTAGCGTTTTGCTACCTCATACCTCCCGTGCACTGGGCCTTCATCGCCATTTGCACTAGATTTAGGCCATCCTGAAATTCAGTTTCACACCCCTTATTCACACTTCATAACTTTTAACTACATGTTCCTTTTTGCTTGCGATTTCGATTATTTCGACTTGTGAAAATCCAAAATAATAGGTTTTTGACTTTTTAGTGTCTTAGGATATTTCTTATATTTTTTTTAATTTTTTACAGTTAATTTCCATTAGTTTTTAATCAATTTTTGATAATATGTTTAGAAATGATTTTTCCATGATACCGTGCACATTTCGATGTGGTTTTCGATCGTTTCTCGACAATAAAAATCTTAATAAATAGGTTCCTGATACTTTAGGACTTTTAGAGTTTTATCATATTTTTTTGGTATTTTTTGCAATTAAATTTCGATCTCGTTTTGATTGTTTTCGATAACATGTTTAAAGGCGATTTTCCCATAATACATCGCATATAGATGCGATTTTTACTCGTTTCTTAACAACAAAAATTCCTAAAAATAACATTCTGATCCTATGATGTATTTGTAACTTTTAGATATTTTTATCATAATTTTTTAGATCTTTTTAGGTCTTTATTTGATTTTTTTTGTGCGAACACAAACATAGGCAATTGTTTGCTAGTTCACCTAGTTTGGAATCGACTTCTTTGCATATAATGTCTAATACTTGTTCTAACCTTCAACTAACTATTTGATTAGTATATGGACATGTTTAGGTAGTTTATACCTTGGTTTAGAATAAATAATTAAGTCATATGATTAGGGTACCATGAGAATTAACTCTTAGAGCGACGATTGATCGTTTTGACTCAGTTTTGCACATAATTTAGTTTCAATCATGATACTTCTTGTAAATTTTGTTTGAGACCATTTAATATGATTTATCTACTTACTTGTATAGTACCATACCTAATTTAATTCAACACTTACTTAATTCTCAAATTTTGATCTTGTTGTGATGTTTAAAGGCATGTTTCTCTTTTGTCATTTGAATTGACTAATTATTAGAGCATGATGCCATGTATTTCTGAGACAGTTTAGGACATTTGTTTCCATTAATTATATTTAAATGTAAATCTTATCTTAGGTTTGTAAGTAGAATTTCAAAGCTAATTCTTAGCGGTTTAACTCTCAGGAACTAGTTTGATAATTGTATAGTTCTTCTAGGTTCCTCTTGCATGAATAATTTGCAATCTTTTCCTCTATTACTAGAGATGTTTAGGTAAGCTTTAGAATGCGCATTTGCTGCCCGTTATCAGAATTTAGGCTTAGCATGCTTCCTAATTGTTGGATTATTGATGCTTAGGCTTGTTTTGACACTTGTTTATCATAGACCTTGAGCTTTGTCGATTTAGATATGGATTTGTATATTCCGTATTGTGCGACTATCTGGTATCTTGTACGAATTGTATTTCTTGCAGGTGGTTCCAATTGTGATATGGACTTGTATGTTCCATATTAATTCGATCATGTATTTGTACAAATTGTATTTCATGCAGGTACTATTTGTAACACGGATTGGTATATCTGATGTTACATCGTGAACTATTTTCTGCACGAATTGTATTTCTTACAGGTGGTTCTGATTGTGATATGGACTTGTATGTTCCATATTAATTTGAAACATATATTTGCATGAATTGTATTTCATGTAGGTATTTTTTGTAACACGAATTGGTATATCCGATGTTACATCGTGAATAATTTTATGCTCGAATTGTATTTCTTAAAGGTGGTTCTGATTGTAGTATGGACTTGTCTGGTCCATATTACCTTGACACCTCTTCGTGTGAATTTTATTTCATGCATGTGTTTGTTGTAATGCGAATTTGTATATCTGACATTACAATTATTCTGGTTTTTTGCCTGGATTGTGTTTCTTGCAGGGATTCAGTTTGTGATTGGACTTGTTTGTTCCATATTATGTTGCTACATTTCTTTGTGTGAAGGGTATTTCATGCAGGTGTTTGTTGCGACGCGGATTTGTATATTCGATGTTACATTCATTCTAGTTTTTCTGCCTGAATTATATTTCTTGCAGGGATTCAGTTGGTGATTGGACCTGTATGTTCCATATCACGTTGTTGCATATCTTTGTGTGAATTGTATTTCATGCAAGTGTTGGTTGTAGTGCGGATTTGTATATCCAACGTTATATCTCTTTTCTGGCATTCTGTTTGAATTGTATTTCTTGCAGAGATTGCTTTGTTGATGGAAGTTTACTCGAAGTTTTCTGGAGTATTTGTAGCTCACAGTGCTCTTCGGATTATTATCCATTTGGTATTTTCTATACCTTTTTATCACATTCTTTTACCGCTTTTCTAGAGAGCATGAGAATTAGGGTTTCACCGCTTTCCTTGCCATTAGAAGTAGGAATATAGATGTATGATGGGGCTTCCGTAGTTGGAGCAGGTTCAGGAACCCCTCTGGTTTATTTAAAGACCCGTTTATGGCACTTTTGTTTGCTAATTGTGTTTGGTTTGTTTAAAGTCCTCTTCCGTGCATAGGGAGGCAATTTTCATTGTGTGTTTAGAATTGTGCTTGCATAGGTCAGAAGTGGTTAGGACACCCGACGTGGAACCACCAAGCAAAGTCCCGCTTTTTATATTTCATGTTATCGAGTCATTGATATGATGGGTAAGCGGAAAGGGTCAGCAGTAGTTCCCCTTAGTTCTAGTCTGTGTCATGTATGGTACACGCGAATCGTGTTACCATTCCTTTATCGAGTCAATAACAAAGTGGCCAGAGTCCCCTATTCTGACTCTCCACTCATTCTTGGGGTTCACATTTATTGCTGAACTCGCATCATTTGCTCTGTAGGTTATGCCTTCGCTTGTTTGACGTTTATTTATGCATTGCATTGTTTGTGTACTTCTGCCAAAACACTTGTTTGCTTCATCCCATTTGTCGTCTTCGACTCTACCTTAGGTAGCGATTCGAGATAGACGTAGATTTAGGTTGTAAACCTTTTCCACTCCCTTTTGTCGTCTTTGACTCTCTACTTTAGGTAGCAATTCGAGATAGACATAGATTTAGGTTGTAAAACTTTGCAATGTTCCCTTAGGATTATATCGACTCTATCTTAGGTAGAGATTCAAGTTAGACCTTAGGTTGCAATCCATGTATGATAACATTAGGGAAAGAATTAGATAGTTTCCCTTGATTGTTTTCTAGTTTCTTTTGCATCTTTCCATCTAATAAAACCAAAACTTGTTTTCTTTTCTTTTTTTGAAAAATAAAAATACCTAATAATGGTTGAAACTCCTTTTTCTAGGTAAAAGCAACCAACCAATACAAATCTTTCTTGCCTACGGGTTTGCTTTTTGTGTTTAAATCCTTTTTCATAAGTAAAAAAACACAAAATCTACCAAAACATATGAGCCGAACTACGACGCTCTGACTTTCCCATTGCACAAGGGAATACGTAGGCATCTTGTCACGGGGATCGATCGAGAAAACTTTGTAAATACTTCTTCCTTCTTTTCCCCGTGTTTTCTTTATTTTCCTTTCTTTCACATGTATTCTCTTTTAGCATACAAATATAGCAATTAAGCAGTAAATAAATATAAACACACCGATTAGACAGAAAATAGAAGTGGAAACCGTAGAGTTCTATGGGCGTGTCGGGTTCTAATACCTTCCCTTCGCGTAATAGACTCCCTTACCCTATCTCCCGGTCGCAATACTGTGTCTTATCCGTTTCAGGTTTTCGCGATCCATTTGCCTTTCTCCTTTTGTGAGATAAAAAATGTTCGATGGCGACTTCATTGATATAGTTATTGGATGATGTTCAGCCGGTTGTTTCAGACGGCGCTAATGAAGATTGATAATGACGATGATGAGTCCGCAATGGCGCTGATGAATATCCGCGGTGGCGGACGGTGACGCTGATGAAGATTGCTCCGATTTCACTTATTCTTACATAATATGAGTCGTCTCTTTCTCCTGATTCTTAATTTGTGTCTTGATTTTGCAGATGATAAATGATTTGCCCGGGATCTGCAAGGGGAAAGTAAAACCCTAGCTGGAAATCACCTTGGTGGCGCCGATTGCATGTTCTCTTCCTTGAATTCGTGATACGATTTGGCTTCGGAACTCTGTTTTCTCATTTTCTGACGAAATCGATGGGGGCCTTAAATCGCCTTGGGCACCGTCGTCGGTGTCGCGCGACGATGTTAGTATGATTTTATTTCATTTTCTGGTATTTTATTTCATTTTCTGGTTCGCCTCTCTTTTCTAAGCATGAATCTGACTTTTGATTATGTAGATGTTGAGCAGCTGAGTGTAGATCTTGAAGGGGGTTTGGAAACCCTAGATGTTGGATTCGGCCTCCTTCGGGATTTCTGTGTTGCTTTTCGGGTGATATTGTTCCTTTTTGAACTTGTTATCCTCTTCTTCTTTCTCTCTGAAGGGTTGTGGTTGCTAAAATGATGATAGTATATGGTTAGGGTTTGATTTAGCTTTGCTTGAATGATTTTGAAAATTGCCTCCTTATATAGTTGAGGAATTTAGGTTGTTGGGCTTGTCATTTGTTTAATTATGTAATTACGATGTGTTGGGCCGTATCATTGTAATTCTGACTTGTACTTTGTTGTACCATGATGCTATGTTGAGTTTTGAACTTTCCACACCTCTCTTTGTGAACCGAAACAATTCGTGATTTGCAATGGGAGTTTTTGCCAATGATTGCATTCTGACTTCTATGAGGCTTTTGTTGCCTAAACATGATTGAAAAAACATAAATTCCCTAAGAATCTGATTCCAAACACATAACCCTAATGATGATCTTTAAAACTCTTTGAGATATTCTTGTTTATGTTCAATGGTTATGATTACTAATCACGCTTTTCTTTCTTGTTTCATGTAATATGGTGAACAAGGCAAGGCAAGGAGATAAATCCATGGCAATAATGGGACAACAACACATATGAGTTTTTTGAAGAAATCTTAAAGAGGGATAAATCTTGGAGTAGACCAACTCGAAAGCTTGAAAACATTTAGCCTTTAGGAATATTTTGTATTGATTTAGATCTTAAGTTTTAAAATTCTATTGTTTTAAGCTTTGTACTGAAACAAACTTTTAACAATGAAACTTTATTTGTAAGCCTTGCAAAAAAATGTAAAACTTGAACGAAGTTACACTTGAATATCTTGTAGAAAGCTTTGTGAAACTTGTAGAATTTGAAAGAGTTGCAACCAAGTTTTAGAATACGTTTGAGTTGGTGTACTTGGAATTAAAGAGAAGAATCACTTGAGTTTTAACATGAAGCTAACTTTAATCCATGAAGCATGAAAGGCCTTAGAATTGAAGTAGTTAAACCAACCTTGTCCATAATGTAAGATAATATTGGATTTAATAAATTTTCAATTCTTGTAGAAAACTCTAAACCAAATGTGTACATAATGCAATGGAATTTCTTGGTCCAACTGGAAATCTTTCTTCACTTGAATTTGCATCATAATTTTATTACCCGCCTTTGCAAATTATGAACCCTCTGGAAGTAGTCATTAGAAACCCCTTGAATTATTATAGCAAATCATAACTAGGATGATGTAATTTTTGAAGCGTCAAGCCATATGATAGGTTGTTTTCTTTTGTAACCGACTCTTGACTTGTGTTCAACTTGTATCAAATTTGGAAATTGTTCTGGTAAATAATGAAGTGCTTGAAATCTTTAGTCCATAACACTTGGAGTTTTGAAATGGATTTTCTATGTAAATAAACATTGCCATATCTTGAAAGCCCTCGAATGAATGCCTTGAACATTGAGTTAAAAGACTTTGTAAAATAAGATCGAATGAGTCTTGAATCATGAACAAAAAAGGAAATAACTCACATGCACTTAATCTTGAAATGACCAAAATTGAATACATGTGCCACTTCAATAAATCCTAACTCAATTCCATCTTGCATCATTCCTTGACTTTTTCAAGAAGTGTCTCAAAGCTTTAAGTAATGAATATTTTGGACTTTAAGAATAACAATGAGTTTTTAGATTTTCTCAATCGTAAATTACCTTCAAATCCTAAATTAATTCCTTAACATAAAACCAAGTGGTATCTCTACTCTTACCAAGAAAAATTCAAAGTTATGATTTGCAACATTTTGAATTGATGACCAGAAGATCAATTGAACGAATCTTATGAAAAGACATCCTCAACACCAAACCCTAATCTCAAAAAATGGGCATGGGATCATGATTTACTTCAATATTCCGACGAATTCAAACATATGATGAAATAATAGACACATTGGGATGTCTTGAGGCATGATAAACCTTTAACTTGAATGAGCAAATGACACGAGTATATTAGACCCTCCTTATATAGATTGACAAACCCAACAACTCTTTGTAACTTGCAGAAGAACCACTGGAAGCCATTCAAACCCCTAACCATAGAACCAATGCATGTGCGCGTGATATAAAAAAGAAGAGGGTAAATTTTGGGGTGCGACAGAAATGATCGAGGTATTTTCCAAGTTTAAGTCTATGGTCGAAAGGCAAAGCGTTCGAAAGCTCAAAGTTTTGAGAACTAATGGTGGTGGAGAGTATGTGTCAAAAGATTTCGATAGGCTATATGAAAAAGAAGGGATTGTACATGAGGTGGTACCACCCTACACTCCACAGTAGAATGGGAATGTAGAAAGAAAGAATCGAACCATCATGAATATGGTTCGAAGTATGTTGAAATATAAGAATTTACCTCAAGAGTTTTGGGGTGAAGCTGTGTCAACTGCAACATATATTTTGAACAGATGTCCGACAAAGAAGCTGGAAGGAATTACTCCAGAAGAATGTTGGTATGGTGTAAAGCATTGCTTGATTCATATGAAGGTATTTGGATCTATTGCACATAGACATGTGCCAGATCAGTTGAGAAGAAAACTTGATGATAAGTCGAGCCAAATGATTCTTGTAGAATATCATTTGACAAGAGGTTACAAGTTGTTCGACCCAGTGAACAACCAGATTTTGATCAGCAGGGACGTGATCATAGATGAGATGAAAGAATGGGATTGCACTCAAAATGTCAAGAAAGATTCAATGAGAATTTTACTTGAAGAACCAGAAACTTGAGTCGAAAGAGAAGTTCGACAAGAGGAACCAACAGTTATAGATTAACCAAGCACAAGCAGACCTCAGAGAGAAAGACGCATGCCTGCAAGGTTGCAAGATTGTGTGGTTACCTCAGATGATGTGGTTGATAATGAAGGTGAGCTGGTACATTATGATTTCTATGCAAATGTCAAACCTGTCAATGCAGCTGTGTTATGCCCAAAATTTACCCTCCTATTTTTCAAGACAATCCACATCTCCAGACTCAAGGATTTCTCAAGGTTGACCAAATGAACCCTCTCCTAAGAAATCAACCCACAACTAGGGATTTGATTCTCTCAAGTAAAAGATGGTTTCCATTGCCTTAAGTGATCATCATACGTCCTAACAGCTCAAGTTTGCTCAGATGGTTGAAAATCATTTGTATTGGACAAAAAGTCAACTGTGGTCAACATACAGTCAAACTTCATAATTTTTGGTTAACATCAAGATTATGAAGTCACATTCATCATTTGATCAAGGGTTGATCATGATTCATCAAGAAAACTCAAGATTTGATCAAAAGTCAAAGTTTCTAAATTAGGGTTTTTTAACAAAAAGTCAACAGAACTTTGACTAGACATAACTTTCATACACTTTATCAAAAAAAAATCCACCAAAGCTCATCTTGAAGATAATTCAATTCTCTATAACTTTGTGTCTCACAAGCTTTGGGCAAAAATGCTTCATTTGAGAGTTATGGATCAAGACATTATAGGTCCTTCTAAATGTCAACAAAAGGTCATCTTTTTCCAAAGAAGTGTACATGAACATGGAAGCTTCAATGAAGATGAAACCAAAAGTAATGTTTAGAGGACATCTTGACCTTTCTAAAAAGTCCAAGAACACTTCAAAATGTTGAAAATTGAGCAAAATACAACTTGTGCAAGTTTAGGAAATTTGAAGAAGTGCATGAAGAGAAATACTTAGCAAAATCAATTTTTTTTCTAAATGGGCCTAAGTTTTTGTGATTCAAACTTGTTCCTATGATCATTCATGACTCCTAAGTCCAATTGCACACCTCTCTTCCATTTATTTGATTTATTTTTGAATTAAAATATTAAAATTCAATTTAAATTAAATAAAAGGCAAACATTACAAGGAAGGGCATGTGGGCTTATGTTTTGATTGTCTTGGAGTCCAAGGAAGTCCATTGTAAGCTGGAAAAACGCATGGAACTTGATTAAGGAAAGATTGAGCCAAATATGGAAGATTTGGATAAGAAACTCCAATGAAATATTTTGCATTCAAGAGGATATATTTTCCTCTCAATATTTGACCTAATCTCATGCCCTATATATACACAACACCTTCAGACATCAAAGGGACGGAACCTTGCCCTCAAGAACCCTAGCAAAGTTCCAAAAAAGTTGTGAAAAAGTAACTTAGGATTCAACCTTGGAGGCCAATTCAAGGAGTTTTGAGGATCAATTGAGCATCCCAAAGGTCCCAGGAACATTTTCCAATCATTACCCAAGCCTGGAGCAAGCCGAATCGTCCTCATACAATCACGATTTACATACCTCATTGCTAATTTTGATTTCATTTATTCACGATGCATAAACATAATTTGATTGCATATTCTTGAACATGATAATGTTTGCAAGCTTTCTGGATTGTTTGATATGATTTTAGACGCAAGTTTAACCATATGCCATTACTAGGGTTTCAAAGCTTCAGATTAGGGTCCCTCGGTCCAAGAAAAATTGGACCAAACGAATGGTACCATTGAATTCAGGAAGTAATTTCCAATCGAACCATGGCTTCCTTTGAAATTTATATTGCATATTTGTGATTTTTGAAAATTGCAGGGATGTAGCTACACAAAAGCATCGTCGGTATAGGTTTACCCACAAAAAAGCCATGGGTAACGTCCGTGGGAAATTCAAAATGAAGAAGATGAAGCCAGCGCGCGCTTTTCGTTTTAAAATATTTCCAGAAAATGTTTTTCCCTTATATTATTTTTGTTTCATATTCATAACAGGCAGATCCAATGGATCAGATGGCAGCGCGTTTTGCTTGGTAACCTCAGGGTCAGGGGTTCGAACGCCGACACTCCCACCTTATTTTTTGCTTATTTTCCAAACTAACCTTTTTTCCTATTTTCTCATATTTTTTAACTAATTTCTTTTAAAATATTTTCTAAAATACATAAAAATCACAAAAATATTTTTACGTTTAGAATTAGGTTAGAAAAATCTTTATTTTATTTTTGACATAAAAAAATATTTTATTTTCCTCACATTTAATTAATTGTTAATTAACCATTAAATTAACTTTAAATTCTTTTTTTACGCTAAAATCAACCTCAAAAAATACAAAAAATATTTTTCTCAAATAGTAATTAGATTAACTTAATCAAAACCTTTTTTTCTACTAACGTCAAAATATTTTCTACTAACATTAAAACATTTTACTAATATTTTTTCTATTATTTATTTACTATCTCGCATTTTAAATTCTAGAGATCGCTGTATAGGTCGCAAAGTTTTTTTGTAATAGCGTAGATTCATTTTTTATGCCTTTACTTTCCGCACCTCATATTATGTAACTGCCCCAAATCCATGTAATAGCGTAGGACATTTACTTTTCGCACTTTATTTTCCTGCAAATATTAAACTGCTTATATGTATGCTAACTAGGGTTTGTATGGCAAGATAAAAAACAACCTTACAATAACCCTAATTCAAAAATAAATATCTGAAGTGAACACACTCCTTGCACCCACTCACACCCTTAGGGTATCCTCTCTTGTTGCCTTCGGATAAAAATGGTCATGTCCCTCGAACGTAGGGGTACCATTAGTAAAGTCCCTCAGTTAAATCATCACAAAGATCATAGTCCCTCGATGACCCTCGATTGTTGCCTACGAATATATGATCTCGTCCCTCGATTGTTGCCTACAAAAGTGATGATCGTCCCTTCGAGTTTACTAAGGTATCCTTACAATGTTGCCTTCAATGACCATACGATGACCCTACGATCGTCCCTTCATATCCAACGAATAGGGTTACCTACCAACTAATGGTATGGATAACGTTATCCTAAAGGAGAAAGAAAATAATAAGAAACGACCATTTTGAGTAGGTAAATAAGACTCTATTGCTTGCTCCAATCAAAAATAACTCTTCACACCTCGCACTAGTTTCAAAAACATTTTCAAACAAACACTTTGTATACATTCCAACAAGAATCATTACAAAGTTAAACATTTTCGAAATAAATATTTCCAAACACTTCGCATAAATTCCAACGAGAATTATTATGAAGTCAAAGCGAATTTTTTAAATACTTTTCAAATCACACAAACACAGAAAGCAAATTTTCAAAAAGTGAGCTAAGCAATTAAGAGCCCTTAGATAACTACGGATTGAAAGGGTTCTAACACCTTCCCTTTTCATAATTACCTCCCGTACTCAGAATCTAACAAAGTTCTTTCCTGTTCTTTTCACCTTTCCTTTATTTATTGGATAAAAGAAAAGTCGGTGGCGACTCTTGCTATCCGTAACATTTGCGATAAAACGCAAAACGAACAAGTCAATTCTCCCAACGTGTTACAAGCTGAAGCATTGAAAGATTCGAAGTGGGTGAAAGCGATGAACGAAGAAGTGAAGTCCATCAAAGACAACAACACTTAGTCACTTGTAGAATTGCCTCAAGGAAAGAAGACAATTGATGTTAAGCGGGTGTACAAGGTGAAGATGAATCCTAAAGGGGAAGTAACTTGACACAAAGCAAGGCTAGTGGCGAAAGGATTTCTCTAGAAAGAAGGAATTGACTTCGATGAGGTTTTTGCACCTGTGGCTAGGATCAAAACAATTAGGTTGGTTGTCGGCTTAGCAAAAATAAACAGTTGGCACATATGTCAGATGGATGTGAAGTGTGCATTCCTAAATGGACCCTTAAACGAAGAGGTTTATAACAACCAATTGGATTTGTGAAACCTAACGAAGAGAGAAAGGTGTACAGACTTCAAAAAGACCTGTATGGATTGAAACAAGCTCCAAGAGCTTGGAACAAGAAGATTGACAGTTTTTCGAGGGAGAAGGAATTTGTGAATTGCACAACTGAACATGGAGTATATGTAAGAAGAAGCAATAGTGAATTGATTATATTATGTCTCTATGTCGATGACTTGTTGATAACAGGTAGCTGCAAGAAGAAGATCGAATACCTTTAAGGTGATATCAGCAAGGAATTCGAAATTTCTGATTTGGGTGATATTTCATATTTCATTGGCATCGAATTCTACAAGACTAGAAGAGGTTTGATGATGCATCAAAGAAGATATGCAGGATAAATTCTCAAGATATTTGAGATGGGAGAATGCAATTCAACTTCGACAGCTCTAGAACCAAGACTACAATTGTCGAAAGACCCTGAAGATGATGATGTCGACCCAACCCAATATAGAAGACTTATTGGGTCCTTTAGATACCTTTGTCATACGAGGCCTGACTTAGCATACAGTGTTGGTATGGTAAGTAGATTCATGCAGAAGCCAAAGGTATCACCCCTAGAAGCGGCAAAAAGGATATTGAGATATTTGAAATGTACTCTTGACTATGGCATTTTATTTCCAGCAACTGATAAAGGAAAAGAATGCAAGCTAGTGGGATACACAAATTCGAGCTGGTGTAGTGATGTTGAGGATCGAAAATCCACAGCAGAATATGTGTTTATGTTAGGTCCAATTTCTTGGAGTTTGAGAAAGGAACCAGTTGTGGCATTATCATCATGCGAAGCAGAATACATAGCTGCTTCTCTTTGTGCATGTCAAGCAACTTGGATGCTGAACTTGGTCGAAGAAATCACAGGTAAAATCATGGAGCAATTACCATGAAGATCGACAGCATGTCAGCTATCAACCTGGCGAAGAACCCGATAGCTCATGGTCGAAGCAAGCACATCAAAATGAGGTTTCGTTATCTTCGAGAACAAGTAGTTGATGAGAAGATGAACTTGGAACACTGCAGAACTGAGAACCAGATTGCAGATATCATGACGAAGGGTGTGCAGGTCGAATTATTTTGAAGAGTAAGAGCTATGATGAATGTAGATAGCTTAGACACAACGAATTAGGTTGTGTGACTCACAATGTTCCCCCTCATGTGAAAGCTTCCTCTTTCACATACACTTGTATCACCGTTAGGGGGGAAATTTTGAGGAGGGAGCATATACGAGAAGCACATTTGTGAGAGACACACCACATCTCCACCTAAAACCTTAAGGTTTTAGGTGGATATGTGGTGTGCCTCTCACTAATGTGTGTCCCATGTAACATGCTCCCTCCTCGGAATTTCCCCCTAACAGTGGTATCATGAGCCCATGGTTTCAAGATAGGGACTGACTAACTTGTATCAAAAACACTTCCCGCAGGTGGTGGGTAGAAGGTGTTTCGTTGGAGAGTGCCAACGGTGGTACAAGTGTATGTGGAAGAGAGAACTTTCACATGAGGGAGAGCATTGTGACTCACACTTGAGGAGGAGTGTTGAGAATCAAGTGTGAGGAAGAAGTCTCACATTAGTTAGAAAAAGGAAGAATGAATACTTTATAAGTGGGAGAATCCACACGCCTATCACCTTAAGATTTTAGGTGGAGATGTGGTGTGTCTCTCACAAAAGTTCTTCCCGTATAAGTTCGCTCCTCGAAATTTCCCCCTAACACGAGGAAGGTCAACATGCCGGTGGCCAACAATGGAAGAGCCCGTACAGACAATAATTTTGTTTAACTCTTGATTTCTCCAAATTAATTATATATATATATATATATATATATATATATATATATATATATATATATTTAAGATTTATAAATCAACAATGTTAGAGGTGTTAATCATTTTTATTTAATATTAATTATAGATTATATTTGTATATTATAATAATAATAAAGATATTATAGAAATATTTGATGTATGACTTAGTCATTAGGACTAACCATTTACAATTTATCAACATTTATCATGTTTGAGTTTTGGTGCAAATGTCATTAAAAAATAAAGAGGGTGATTGATGAAAATACTTAATAGTGGACCATATTAAACTATAAAATAAAGTGGGTCACTAACCTTCTAACCATTAAATATTGAATGCGTGTAATTAGTACTATGTTTAAGTTATTGCAAATTACAATATTATAAGGTTATAAAATATGGTCTGGCCTAAAAAAGTAAAATCTGAATTCAACAATTAGTAATTAATTGAGTAATAAAATAAGAGGATGAAATCAGCAGATTCCTTTATAAACGGGCCAAACCAAGTGGTAGGTCCTTGGTTTTCTTGTCACCATGTAAGCAGAATCACACCAACTACAAATTATGGTATCAAAGATTGGTTATTATTTTAATTCTTCATTCTTCAAGTGGTCTTAATTATGATGAATTCAGAGTCAATCCAACACAAGTGCCATGGAAAAATAATATTTCTTGCACTTTGTTCCCTTATGTGTCCTTTACTTGAGGATTGCATATTCGGTGAAGTTTATGCATTTCATGATTGGGTTTTACATATTGTTCAATTTAGAAGGTCTCTGTTTTTTTCCCTCAAATAAATTGGTGGTGACAAAATGTTTTATTTAGAGGGAGATGATGTGACTCTTTAATCAACCAATGGTTATCTATAATAACTTTTGTTAGAACTATGGAATTAAAATGGATATTCATTAATGAAAAGAAGAAAAATATTATAAATATGACTTAGTCTTGAATTAAAATAGCAATATTTATTAAGATTCATATATTAAATATATGATTGGCTCAGCTCAAATTTTTTACATTTATCATTATTATGTAGGTGTTGTTAAATTTATAAGAGAAGTGATTCATTTATCTAACACTTTAAAATTTTAAGTTGGAATGTGACGTCTCTTTCTTTTGTGTTCGATAGTATTAGTTTCATTAGTACTCTCGATTCTCCCGGATTCCCCAACAATAATATCCATGCCATGATACATTTTGGTGAGAGAGTGGGTGCCGAATCGGTGTAGGATTCTATTATAAGATTTAAGGACTCTATTATAGTGATTAAAGTCCCACATTGCCTATGAATGAGTGAAATATTGGATTTATAAGAGAAAATACCTATTTATCTAATACCTCAAGGTTTTGAGTTGAGATACAACGTCTCATTCTCTTGTGGTCCTGGAGGATTATTCCATTAGTGCTCTCGACTCTCCCAGACTCCCCAACAATAGTATCAGAGTCGTGGTTCAACTTAGTGAACTAACTCTCTCGGACTCCTCAACAATAGTATCAGACTTGTGATTCGACTTGGTGAAGAATGTTAGGTGAAAAATCTTAAGTGCATTGCCTATAACGATAAATTCATTTGAATTTCTCTTATTTTAAAATATTACTAAAATTATTATATATTTGGACAATATTCTAAAGACATTAATATTTCAAAAATTCAAATTAAGTATTTTTATAAGATAAAATATATCAAATCTCTAAATTTCATGTTGATATACTTGCACCAAATTATATTATAAAATAAAAATATATTAAATTACCGTAATATATTTTTTGTTTATTCGCATATTAGATAATAAATTATGTTAGTAAATAATAAAAATTCAACCAAAAAACAATTAAAAAATAATAGTTTTATATTCTTAAAACTGTTTATAGTTAAAAGTATATAATTTATTCTAAATTGCGTAAACTCAAATAAAATAAGGTAAAATTGCTTTTAATTTTATCCAAATTCAAAGTTGACTTCATATTAACTTGGATAAAATCAAATTCATCTAGTCTGATTTTATTTGGATTTGATTTTACAAATTTTTTAACTCAAATATTTATTTAATAAAAACGTAGAATCGTGCAATTTTACAAGATAATATTCCATTTTAACAATCATACACATACGTAATGTTTATAATTGGTGATGAGTTTTATAAGGTTGTGTTATATCAAACCACAACTTAAAATAAGTTTTTTTTTTTTTTTTTTGCCTAATAGTCATTTTTTTTACCTATTAAATATAGATAATTAAGATGTCATAAATTTAAATCCATAAGTTTGTAATCAGATTTTTCTGCATAGCTACTACCAACTTGGTTAACTTATCTGTGACAGCTCTAAGACTCAAAGATATAATCTTATAAATCATAAAAAGTATGTAATTTTTTGAAAAATAAATTTGTTGATTATTGGTATTCTTTATTCTGTTTATTTGAAGTTATTGAATGAGAAGCCAATACATCAACTTATTTTTGTTGTTTTCGAAACAGTTAGTTACACATGTTGATTGAAAAAAGTAATATCATGAATAAAAAATCTAAGAGAACAAAGTGAGAAAATATGAAAGCACTACAAAAAATTTAAAACCTTTTAATTATTGACGGTTTAGCCGTCAATAAATTGTGGGTAAATAAAAATTATTAAATAATTCACTGTGTAACAACTCTATTTGAGTTTTTTTAGTTTTGCAATTTTTAGTTGCAATTGGAATTAATTGTACAAATGATAATGGCATATATTTATTTTCTATATAAAAAATAATAATTTATGAACCTCTTAAATTAAAGGTCATCAACGGTGCATGATATGGAGACAAAGCTTCATGGAAACCATTATGCATCTATTGATTAGTGGTAATAGTATGTCTAGTATAAGTAGACAAGCTTATAAATATTGTGCTTTCAAATACTATTATGCTTAGATTAAATTATAAAATGACGATACAAGATTTAAATTATGAGTAACAAGGCTCTCATATTTTTGTGTGTCGTGAATGATTTATGATTCACCAATTTTTTTTTTCTCTTATAAAATTATGCTTCATGATTTTTTTTGCCAGGAACAAATTTAACGATTATTATTAATCAAAAATTGAATAATACATGGTGGTATCATATTAAGAGTGTTACGTTTAGATTAAAAATTGACCATCTTAACTAGAACATGATGTTTATTGTAGAAAATGGTAAACAATCGCTGGTCCTTCCAAAGTCTTAAAACTAAAGGTCACTCGCAAGATCGATCAGTTGATCTTAAGACATGTGCTAAGATTTTTGAAATTGTAATAATTCTGTCGAAATCCTTACCTATAATACAGTTTCCTAAGACTAAGGGAATAAGTACAACGGCTTTCCACACAATAGTTCAGGTTCGACCGACAGGTAACTCGTGACCGACGGAGACAAAAACCTAAATAACTTGACAAATCTGAGTATTCACTATGATTTTGACCTACTATGGTGACTCGTGACCGACAGAAGGCTATGAATTCAAGTCTGTTCTAAACGAAATAAGGGTCGACCGACTCTTTTGTTTACTCGAAACTTGTAACAAAAAGAGCATCAACATACACGAAGACACAAAGTGATTGCTGAAAAGTAAATAGAATGCAAGTAAAGGTTTCAAAGAAAATGATTGTAATGTAAAAGTTTTGCATTGAAATAAAGGTGGTAATTCACGTACATCAAACACTTTCGCAACTCTTTCTTCCCGACGCTCGGAATTGGATAAAGTTTTGGCAAGTATTTTGAGTATACAAGTGAACACACGAAATTTACATTGAGATAACTTATTTATAGTGTTTACAAAATAACTACCTAAAAGCAATCTACAGATGATATTTAAAACTTGAAGAAACCGCTTCATAGGATTTCGCCACCTATTTGGCGCTTAAACAGCGTGCGAAGCTTTTGATAACTGCCCACGACTTTGAATTTTGAGTCTTCCCTCTTCTGGATTCTAAGAGTAAACTGCTCCCAGCTTCGATGCCTTCTTTTAACAAGAGCAAAATAATGAAATTTCTCTAAGTCCAGACTCCTCTATATTCGACTAGGCTCAGTTTCGACTACTTCCTTCGCTATAATGAGCAATAGCATAGTTGAAACTCTACGAGATTATTTCCGCATAGCTGTTTACTATTCTGACAATTTCCTCTTACTAGGATATTCGTCTCTTGTACACAAACTGCTTGGTCATACGCCACTTTCCAAAATTAATGCAAATTCCCTTTTTACAGTGTTAGTTTTTATTGTTTTTTTGCATAAAGTCCAATGATTGCTTTGAATGATTATATGCATCTGACAGTAAACATCTGCTCACGAACATATGAAAAGCGAACGAACAAAAGTAATTACTACAGGCTCTAGGAATTGAGATGACGACTAAAGTCACCGATACATCCCCACAGAGTTACTTTCACAAGAAATACATCCACAAGATCATTAATCCCCGCAGAGCCATCGCTCTCCCTACAAGGATAAATCTTCTTCGACGAAATACTAATCTTCTTCCAGCAAGTATTCCAATACTTCAAGCTTCATCACGCTAGTCCCCGAGCGGTGATCCTAACAGTGTTCCAACACTTCAACTTCATCACGTTAGTCCCCGAGCAGTGATCCTAACAGTGTTCCAACACTTCAACTCTATCACGTTAGTCCCCGAACAGTGATCCTAACAGCTTCATCAAGCTTCAGCTCTATCACGTTAGTCCCCGAGCAGTGATTCTATCGGCTTCAGCTTCATCACATCGTCCCCCAACATGGTTTATACAAATATATTCATCCCCAGCGGAGTATCTCCCAATGATTATCGTTCCCCGACAGCAGCAAAATCCAAACTCGAAACTTGGTCAGATAGTGCATCGGAGGAACTTACACCTCTCTTATTCCCCAGCAAGAGATCCCCAGCCGAGTAACTCTTGATCGATGCTATTCTTCCAACAATATTAATATCCAGACTCGAGAATTGGTCAGATAGTGCATCGGAGGAATCAGAAGCATCTCTTTTCCTCTCCAAGTTAGGGTTCGCGACAACCCTATCCCCTAGCAAACATCAGAAATCCCCAGCAGGACGTTCCCATCTTCTTCAAGATGGATATGTTTTAAAATACATATACATTCATATATCTATATTTATACATCTACATAAAAGTCATAACGTATGCATACATCGTAGTAATATTGTCATACACCCGCATACACCATAATTTGCATAGGACTAACCATATCCTGTCAAAAGTTTATCTCCCCAACAGGTAAAAGCTATTTTCCAAACAGAAGGTTAAAGATTAATACCCGAAACAAGACGGGAGAACTATCTGAACGACCATGAAAATTATTTCCAGACAACAGGTCAAAGATTAATGCCCGAAACAAGACGGGAAACCTATCTGAAAAACCACACAAATTTTCTCCAGGCAACAAATATTGGATTAACACTCGAAGCAAGACCGGAAAGCTATCCACATCCAACCAAGCATTCACCTCAGAAATAGCCAAGACGAAGGTTTATTCTGACTCTCTCTTATTATCAATAACCCCGGATGGCATCTTAAGCCCATCTCCGTTGTCTCTTCTACTCAGAAGATAAATATAGAGTCTAGCGTACGACTCAATCTCCAGCAGCAACTTTTTCAAATGGCATCTATAAGCCTATTCCAACGCATCATCAGCTGACGATCCTATTTCACACAACAGCAAGTGCAAATTTTCAGGTGTACTCGAGTGTTCAATCATCTCCTACTTTCAAGTCACGAAAGGCAAGCGTGCCAATCTAACCCTTCCAGTACAAGAAGATTGAACAGGGGCAACTGTTATACCCCAAAATTTTCCCTCCCACTTCTCAAGACATTTCACATATCCATACTTAAGGATTTCACAAGGGTGGACCAGGCAAACCCTCTCCTAAGCAATCAACCCAAACTAGGGTTTTGCCATTCTCAAGTCAATATGGACTTCCAATACTTCAAGTGATCATCATGCCTCATCATGTGTTCCAAAGAATCATCATGTCAAGTTTCAAGCCTTATAAGTCAAGTTTTCTCATTCAATTGCTCAGATGGTTGAAAATCAGTTGTATTGGACAAAAAGTCAATTGTGGTCAACATACAATCAAACTTCATAATTTTTGGTCAACACCAATATTTTGAAGTAATATTCATCATTTGATCAAGGATTGATCATGATTTCTCAAGAAAAGTCAAGATTTGGTCAAAAGTCAATGTTTCTAAATTAGGGTTTTTTAGACAAAAGTCAACAGAACTTTGACCAAGCACAACTTTCACATACTTTATCAGAAATTTTTCCACCAAATCTCATTTTGAAGAGAATTCAATTCTCTACAACTTCATGTCTCACAAGCTTAGGCAGAAAATGCTTCATTTGAAAGTTATGGATAAAAACATTACAAGTCTTTTTAAAAGTCAACAAAAAGTCATCTTTTTTAAAAGAATTTTTCATGAGTATGGAAACTTCAATGAAGATGACACCAAAAGGGATGTTTAGAAGACATCTTGATCTTTCTAAAAAGTCTAAGAACACCCAAAAATGTTAAAAATTGAGCAAGATACACATTGTGCAAGTTGAGCATTTTTTAGGAGGTGCACAAAGAGAAATACTTGAGAAAATCAAATTTTTTCCAAATGGGCCTAACATTTCTTGATTCAAACTTGTTCCTTATCTGAATTGGAACCTCCAAGCTTAAGGCCACGTTTTTATTTTTTATTTATTTTGGATTTTTATTCATTTAAAAACCAATTTAATTAAAATAAAAGATATAAAATCAAAAATTAAGTGCAAGATTGATTTTCTCTCATCCTTGAGGTCCAAGCAAGCCAATTAATCTGATTATTTCGAAATAATTGAGATTGGCAAGTGATTTGATTGAAATTGGCTCAAAAAGGTAATATTTGGTTTGATTCCAAATCAAATGATTTTGCATTGATTGGCATGATATTTCTTCATAATTCCTGACCTAATTCACTCTAGTATATATACACAATGATTCCAAATGCCACAGGAACGAAATTCTTGCCTCAAGAACCCTAAAAAAGTTTCAAGAAAACTTGTGAAAAAAGCAATTTCGGTTTCAACCTTGGAGGCCAATTCAAGGAGTTTTGAGGATTGAACGAGAATCCTCAAGGTCCCAGGAACCTATTCCAATCATTACCAAGCATTGGAACGTCCAGAATTGATACATCCAAGTCACGGTTTTTTTCAAAAAAGCTTGATATCGATTACATAAATACACTCATATTTAACATGTTTCGTTTGCTTTTTCATGTTTAGAATGCTATTTGCAATGTTTCTGGATGGTTTGATTCGTGTTTAGTTGCAGATTAAAGACGTTGCCATTGTTAGGATTTCAAAGCTTCAATTTTGGATCCTTCGATTTAGGAAAAATTGGCCAAAACCAGGGACATATTCATGTTCAGGGGACAATTTACAATCGATCCATGCCCTTCATACAAATTTACATTGTATTGTGAATTCTGGAAATTTGCAGGTGTTTTAGTGACAGATAAAACCGTCACTATTGGTTTTTGCTACGGATCGTGTCCGTAGGTAAAAGCCTGTAAAAAATTCAAATCGGGAAGACGAAGGCTTGGCGCGTGTTCTGTTTCATATTCAGAAATTAATTTCCCTTATAACGTTTTTGTTTCATTCCACTAACACAAATGCAGGTTGGCTCAGATGGCAAAGGCAGCGCGTGTTTATTCTAGGGGTCCTTGGTTCGATCCGTGGCATTCTCACCTATTTTTAACACTTGTTTCAAAACTAACCTTTGCTTATTTCTTTTCATATTTTCTTTTGCAATTTAATTTCTTTTCAAATATTTTTCTAACACATTAAAAAATCACAAAAAATATTTTCTTTTTGCATTTAGGTCAGAAAAATGCTTATTTAATTTTTAACATAAAAAAAAATAATATTTTGCATGCATATTTTAATTAATTGTTAATTAATCGAAAAATTAACTTTTAATTGTTTTTCTATGTTAAAATTAATCCAGAAAATCCCCAAAATATATTTTCTCATCTAGTTAGGTCTACTAACCCTAAAACTTTTTCCTAACTCAAAAAAATCTTTTTCACTAACATTATTTTCTCTAATTTGCAATTCGATTCTTTTTTCCGATTATTGTAATTGGTTCCAGGTTGTAATAGTTAGGACTATTTTCTCGCATTTTCTTTTTCAATATTATGTAACTACTCATGGGATGTAATAGTTTAATTAGGTTTTACTTTCCGCACTCCTCAATTATGTATCTGCCCCAAAGCCATGTAATAGCGTAGGATTTATTTTCCGCACTTTACATTTCCGCAATTTTACTTTTCGCACCTATAAACTGCTAGTAACTAGGCGTGTATGGCAAGATAAAATCAACCTAGCTAACTCTAATCACAAGATAACATATCTGAATTCAACACACTCTCTTCACACATGCACCCCCTAGGGTATTCTCTTTCATTGCCTTTCGAATAAATGGTCAAGTCCCTCGAACGTAGGGGTATCTTAGCACCGTTGCCTACAAACACATCATCACAGTCCCTTCGAATCAAAGATCATAGTCCCTCAATGACCCTCGATGTTGCCTACGAATACATGATCTAGTCCCTCGATTGTTGCCTACGAAAAGTGATGATCGTCCCTATGAATGTGCTAGGATACTCCTACAAGTTGCCTTCTATGACCATCCGATGTCCCTTCGAATGTTCCTTTACATCCAACGGATAGAGTTACCTACCAACTAATGGTATGGACAGCGCTATTCTAAAGGAAAGCAAAATAACACGGAAACGACCGTTCTGAGTAGGTAATAGACTCTTAATTTCTTGCTCTATCAAAACATCTTTTTACACCTCACACTTTTACAAAGTTAAAACACTTTTCCAAAACGAAACATTTCCGAACACTTTGTATACATTCTAGCGTGAATCATTACGAAGTCAAAGCGAAATGCCTTTTCAAAAACATTTTCAAACACACACAGAGAAAGCAAATTTCAAAGTGAGCTAAAACAATTAAGAGCCCGTAGATAACTACGGATGGAAATGGTGCTAACACCTTCCCTTTTCATAATCACCTCCCTTACTCAGAATCTAACGAAGGTCTTTTCCTGTTCTTTTCACCTTCCCTTAATTGGATAAAAGAAAAGTCGGTGCCGACTCTTGCTATCCGCAACATTTGCGATCAGACGCAAAACAAAATAAGTCAGTTCTCCCACCGTGTTACAGCGTGACTAGAAGTTCTGTTCTCATTAGAACTTTTAATACTTCATGATCTTCTGTAAGAAAACATTTTCTAACCAGAACATTTATTGGTGCTTTCTATCAAAATTGTGCTTGTCTGCTTCTATCGGCAGTTTGCGCTTGCATGCTTCTATCAGAAGTTGCTTCTAGCATGCGTGACCAGAAGTTCTACTCTCATTAGAACTTCTAATACTTCATCTTCTGCTCAGCATAGTGTAACATTCCATTTTAGAATTTGAGTCAGAACATCTTCTGAAACTAAACATAAGCGTGTCAGAGTATCATATTCATCAGAGGATCATAACATTTATACAAAATTTATTATACTTGTTATCATCAAAAATTTAATATATTATTAGAAACAAACTTCTAATACTCCATCTTCTGCTCAGCATAGTGTAACGTTCCATTTTAGCACTTGAGTCAGAACATCTTCTGAAACTAAACATAAGCATGTTAGAGTATCATATTCATTAGAGGATCATAACATTTATACAAAATTTATTATACTTTTATCATCAAAACTTTAATATATTATTAGAAACCAAATTTGTTCTAACAACAAGGACATCTGCATTTAATATGTACCTTTAAATACCTTAAGAAATTTCAGGGTAACAAAATTCCCCCCAGAGATGCCATTTTCGAATTTTTCCATTTCGACCCGTATGAGATAATGGCATCTATGAAGTGTCGGATCCTCATTCGACCGAGTCGTTTCCACTACTCCAAAAAGTGGAGGTTACTGTTCCTCGTTTCCCGTGACGTAATGTAATCATGGTAACGTATCACGGTTTTTTACTTCGAGACATGGGTCAATAAATGTTTGTCATGATTACTCTTTCAGTGGCAGACATGACCTACCATGCTTCTGCTACGATCTCGCTACACGTGTTCTCTAGCTTGACACAATTTGGACTTAGGAAATGACAATAATTTTCCCATTATTTCCTTTCGTCCCACATTGGCTATAAATAGCCTCACTTCAACATTTTCCTCTTTTCTTCCTTTTCGCTTCCCTTGAGTTTCTACTTTCTTCTTTTCAGAGAAAAACCCA
Organism: Vicia sativa; assembly: GCA_021764765.1. Lineage (NCBI taxonomy): Eukaryota > Viridiplantae > Streptophyta > Magnoliopsida > Fabales > Fabaceae > Vicia > Vicia sativa. The sequence continues at coordinate 107,555,828 of CM038793.1, forward strand.
GAAATTAATCAAACTCCATTGTTCATCACCTCCAAGCTCCTTTAACTCCTTCCAATGGCAAGCAGACACTTCCAAATTGCTCCAGCAGAAACTTACCAGATACGCCATATCGATGGCAAAACCTATGTGCCAGAACCCCCATTTTTAGAAGAGAAGACGAAGATTTGGCAATTTCAGGTATTGATTCCCTTTAATCTTGAGAAGGAACACCTAGATTTTCTGGGTCCTTTACCAGTAGAGGTTCCCTCTGAAATTTATGTTGATGATGAAGGCGCGTTCTTTCCAACTAGCACTAAAAGTAGTCCCTTGATTGCTTCCCCAAACCCTATTTCTTTGCAGTACATTGACAGAAATTTTAGAACTGCTCCTCCTCTGAACTGCCCTAAATTTGGTGCTTGGATGACACGTCTGGAGCCTAGTAAAGGAAAACAATCGAAAGACATGAGTATTTATAACCTGTTGGAACTTTCGTTTGTGACCACTCGGTGGCATGCTATTGGCGCTTTGCATACGGGAGGATCGACAAATACTTTCCACACTAAGTGTGGCATGATAACTCCCACCCTTCTCGACCTGGCGGTCTTGACAGGAGTAAAACCCACTAGCAGAGTCTTCAACCACACTGAACACACTCCTATAGCAGTAAAATTTGATGTTGGCGAAACCAAACATCCAACATATAATAATTTTATTAATCATCACCGATGAGAATCCGACGACATCTCTGATGAAGAACATGTTGCATTTCTAACTCTCTGGCTATCTCGCTTCTTCTTTTGTTCCAGGTCGATGTAAATAGCCAAACAATTCATTTATCTTGCCACCCCGCTGCACAGGGCTGAAAATGTTGCTCTAGGCCAATTAATTTTGGCCTCTTTATATGCCTCTATGACTGATGTGGCGAACCAAATAATTTTTTTTGACCCTAACAATCCAAAGAAAAAGAGTGTTTTGGTGCACGGTCCCTTCTGGCTTCTGCAACTATGGCGAAATGCCACTTTTTCTGAAGACATTAAGCCTTTTCGACAAAAGAAGGTATCATGCTCCCAAAATCAAAATGGCATTGTTTGGCCATGTTATCTTCCCCTGACACCTATCGACAAAGCCTCCCGCAATGATGAAGTTTTCAAACTACTGTTCAACATTATATTGACAAGAGAAGATTTTATACCATCTATGGCTCCATTTTTTGATGGTAAGAGTGGCCTAGAATGGCTCACCAAATCCTTCCCACCTGTCCAAGAAGAAGATAAACATAAGTCTTTGGTATACTGGAGGCGCGTTTTAACTCCTGAGTTTCTCACTTATGCGATTATCAGCATGAGTCCATGTCTAGTGGCTTACCAACCCAACTTGGTAGCTCGACTGTTTGGACTTTTCCAACTTGTCCCTAAATCTTTCTATGATTCTCACGAGCCGCTTATCAACATCCTGAGCGACCAACCTTGGGAAGTTATTAAAGAAGATGTCGACAACCTTTGGCTACATAGAGCCTAACTTACGTTCACCACTTTTAAGCCATCATATTACTGCACTAAGGAATTCGAGACCTGGTGGCAGTCATATTTTATTACTTTTGTTAATGATCCTGCTAGGAAAATGGCTGAAGTGACTGTTGCTCTTGATAATTTTCAGGGCAAGACGATAAAATGTAAGGCCACTAACATCAAGCAGATTCAAGATTTCCCAAAATACTTTAGGGTGGTATACTTACCAGATAAACTTTGTAAAACCATCTATTATGAATCCCAAGAGCTAAAGGAGAAGGTAACCAAAAGGATTCCACAACTTAAAATTCCTGGTTACGTGAAAGAGAAGTATCTTTACGCACTTCACTTTGGAAAAATCAAATTTCCTCCTTTGCCGACTAGCCCGCTAGCCTTGGCTTTTCGCACACCTATCCCAGGATTGGTGGTATAGCTCTTGGTCAAATACTCAAAATGCTTACAAGAAGAAAGCCGAAAGAGTAGTTCCGACGAAGTATTGGTTACATGACTACCCAGGGTTTCTGCGTATTGATCTTAAATATGTGAGAGAGCTTGTTGTAGTACCGAATGGTAACAACTTCTGGAAAGCTTAATTTCCTTTTTCCATTTCGACTCACACACTTATTTGACTCAACCATTTTTTCTTCTAGCTATTCCTCTTCAACAGGTAGTTCCAAAGGAAGCTCCTACCATCAAAACCAACCAGGAAGACCCGTCGACCTCACCTATCGACACCACTGACAAAGAAGGTCCTTCAACATCAAAGGTTTGACTTTACACCTCTATCAATATGCTTTTGTGATTCAGTATTTCTTCCTTTGTTGACATCTTATAGTTCACCCGTATACACCCCCTCTGATGATGAACTGATTCCTCTTCTTTCAAGAAGATTGATTCTCCTGTAAGTATATTCGAACATTTTTATTATATTCAATAGGCTTAAATGCACTTTTGGTCCCCCTAATTTCAAAATTCTGAAGTTTAAGGCCCCCTAGTTTAAAAGCCAGGTTTTTGGTCCCTCAAATTTACCAGAGTAGGGATTTTTGCAGTCCCCCTCCATCTGGTTGTGAGTTTGATGACTTGGCAAGGGGATTTTTAGCCATGTTGTAACATGGTGGGAGAACTGACTTGTTTGTTTTGCGTTTTATCGCAAATTTTGCATATAGCAAGAGTCGCCACCGACTTTTCTTTTATCCAATTAAGGGAAGGCGAAAAGAACAGGAAAAGACCTTCGTTAGATTCTGAGTACGGGAGGAAGTTATGAAAAGGGAAGGTATTAGCACCCTTTCCATCCGTAGTTATCTACGGACTCTTAATTGCTTAGCTCACTTTATAAATTTGCTTTCTATGTGTGTTTTTGAAAATATGTTTTTGAAAGGCATATCTCTATGATTTCGTAATGATTCTCGCTAGAATGTATACAAAGTGTTTGGAAATGTTTTATTTTGAAAAAGTATTTAAATTTGTAATGATTCACGCTGGAATGTATACAAAGTGTTTGAAAAGTTTTGAAAATAGTGTGAGGTGTGAAAAGTATTTTTGAATTGATTGGAGCAAACAAAAGAGTCTTATTACCTATCAGAATGGTCGTTTCCATGTTATTTTGCTTCCTTTAGAATAAGTATATCCATACCATTAGTTGGTAGGTAATCTTATTCGTTGGATGTAAAGGGATGTTTGTAGGGTCATCGTATGGTCATAGAAGGCAACATGTAGGGATACCTTAGCATATTCGTAGGGACGATCATCACTTTTCGTAGGCAATAACCGAGGGACGAGATCATGTATTCGTAGGCAACAATCGAGGGTCATCAAGGGACTATGATATTTTATTCGAAGGGACTGTGATGATATTTTTTGTAGGCAACTATGTTAAGATATCCCTATGTTCGAGGGACATGACCATGTTATTCGAAAGGCAACAAAATAGGATACCCTAAGGTGTGAGTGGGTGCAAAGAAAGTGTTTTGTATTCAGATATTTATCTTGTATTTAGAAGTGATCTATGTTGTTTTTAATCTTTCCATACACGCCTAATTACTAGTAGTTAAATATGTACAGAAATTAAAGTGCGGAAAGTAAAAGTGCGGAAACGTAAAGGTCCTACGCTATTACATGGTTTTGAGGCAGATACATAATATAAAGTGCGGAAAGTAAAGACAGAAAATTTAAATCTACGCTATTATAGAATAAATTTTTTTTGCGACCTATACACCTTTTCTAGAATTGTAATGCAGAATAGTAAATAAATAATCAGAATATAAGTGAAAAAGTGATTAAAAGCTAATTTATGATTAATTAACAATTAATTAAAATATAAGTGAAAAAATGATTTTTTTTTCATGTCAAAAATTAAATAAGTATTTTTCTAACCTAAATGCAAAAAGAAAATATTTTTTTATGATTTTTGTAGTATTTTAGAAAAATGTTTGAAAAGAAAATAAATAGAAAAAGAAAATAATGGAAAATGTGAAAATAAGAAAAAAGAAGTTAGTTTTTCAAGGCATTAAAAATATATGTAGGAGCCAGGCATCGAACGCTGGTCCTCTCCCTCACACGCGCTCGCCCTGACCATCTGAGCTAGCCTGCATTTGTGTTAGTAAAACGAAATAATTAGATTATAAGCAAGATTGATTTCTAAATACCAATCAAACAAAACACACGTGAAACTCCTTCTTCTTCAATTTGAATTTTTGCGACGGCCTTACCCAAGGCTTTTCCGTGAGTAACTTACACCTACGGATCTTGTCCATCACCATAGGACCTGCAATTTTGAAAAATCCAATACAAGCAATATAAATTTATAATGAAGGCATGGATCGATCGCAAATTTGCTCCTGAACACGAATATGTCCCTGGTTTTGGCCAATTTTTCCTAAATCAGAAGATCCTAAATTAAAGCTTTGAAACTCTAACAATGGAATATTCTCGTATCTACATCTAAAATCAAATTAAACAACCCAGAACGCTTGCAAACATCATCACAATCAGGAATATATAATCAAATCATGTTTATGAAGCATGAATAATAGAAATCGAATTTGATGTAAGAGTCTGCAAATCGTGACTCGAATTGAGTGATTCTTGAGGTGTTGCTGGCTTGTGAGTATCTAGAACAATTCAGAGGAACACCAGGAACGTGTTGCAAGGCTTAGAATGGCTTGAATCAGAGCAAAAATAGCTCTGCCGCTTGGTTGGAATGCATGGATTTTGCAACTTAGGTTAGGGTTCTTGAGGCATCAATTTTCCGTCCTCCAAGTTGCTTGGATCATAACATATATATAGTGAATGGATTCAGATCAATAATCAATGAGAAAATATATTCTCATCAATATGAAAATATTTGATTGGAATCAAACCATATTTTCCCTTTTTTGAGCCAATTTCAATCAATTCTCTTGCCAATATCCAATATTTCGAAATATTCTGATTAATTGGCTTGCTTGGACCTCAAGAATGTTGAAAATCAATCTTTCCATTCAATATTTGGATTTATATCTTTTATTTTAATTAAATTAAATTTAAATGAATAAAAATTCAAAATAAATAAAAATAAAAGATCAAAGGTGTGGCCTTGGGCTTGGAGGTTCTATTTGATATTAGAAACAATTTTGAACCAAGAAAAGTTAGGCCCATTTAGAAAACATTTGATTTTTTCAAGTATTTCTCTTCATGCACCTCCTCAAAAATGCCCAACTTGCCCAACTTGTTTCTTGCTCAATTTTCAACATTTTTTGGTGTTCTTGGACTTTTTAGAAAGCTCAAGATGTCATTTAAGCACTTATTTTGGTTTCATATTTATTTAAGTTTCCATGTTCATGAACACTTCTTAGCAAAAAGATGACTTTTTGTTGACTTTTAAAAGGACCTGTAATGTTTTGATCCATAACTTCCTAATGAAGCATTTTTGGCCAAAGCTTGTGAGTCATGAAGTTGTAGAGAATTGAATTCCTTTCAAAATGAGCTTTGGTGGAAATTTTTTTGATAAATCATGTGAAAGTTATGCCTGGTCAAAGTTCTGTTGACTTTTGTCTGAAAAACCCTAATTTAGAAACTTTGACTTTTGATCAAATCTTGACTTTTCTTGAGGAATCATGATCAACCCTTGATAAAATGATAAATATTACTTCAAAATATTGGTGTTGACAAGAAATTATGAAGTTTGACTGTATATTGACCACAATTGACTTTCTGTCCAATACAACTGATTTTCAACCATATGAGCAATTGGATGAGCAAATTTGACTTGTAAGGCTTGAAGCTTGACATGGTGATCCCTTGAAGCATATGATGAGGTATGATGACCACTTGTAGCCTTGTAAATTAATTTTGACTTGAGAAGATCAAAACCCTAGTTTGGGTTTGATTGCTTAGGAGAGGGTTTGTCTGGTCAACCCTTGTGAAATCCTTAAGTATGGAGATGTGAATTGTCTTGAGAAGTAGGAGGGCAAATTTTGGGGTATAACAGTTTCCCCTGTTCAATCGTCTTGTACCAAAAGGGTTATATTGGTATGCTTGCCTTTCGTGACATGAGGGTAGAAGATGATTGAACATTCGAGTTCACCTGAAAATTTGCACTCGTTGGTATTTGGAATAAGATCGTCAATTGACAATGTGCTGGAATGGGCTTATAGATGCCATTTTGAGAAGCTAATACTGGGGAGTGAGTCGTATGCTAGACTTTGCGTTCGTCTTTTGGATGAGAGAAATATCGGAGATGGGCTTAAAGATGCCATCCGGGGTAGTTGGTAATAAGAGAGAGTCAGAATAAGCCTTTTGTCTTGGCTATTTGTAAAATGAATACTTGTCAGCATGTGGATAGTTTTCCCGTCTTATTTCGGGTATTAATCCATGGTCTGATATTTATTGGTAAACCCGTCTGGTTTCGGGAGTTCATACTGCCAGATTTCTGTAGATTAGTCGCCCTGTCTTGTTTCAGGAATTGACCTACAATCTATTTTATTGGTAAACCCGTCTGGTTTCGAGAATTAATACCAGATTGGTCACCTTGAATGTTTCCCCATCTTGATTCGGGTGTTAATCTTTGACCTGTTGTTTGGAAATAATTTGCATGATCGTTTAGATAGTTCTCCCGTCTTGTTTCGGGTATTAATCTTTGACCTTCCGTTTGGAAAATAGCTTTTACCTGCTGGGGAAATAAATCTTGAAAGGATATGGTTAGTTTTATGCAGATTATGATGCATGCGAGTATATGACAATGTTCGTGAATGATATATGCACACATTATGATTTTTGTGGGTAATGTATGAAGGTAGATGTTGTATTTCAAAACATATCCATCTTGAAGAAGATAAGAACGTTCTGCTGGAGATCTTTGATTTCTTCTTGGGGATGAAGTTGTTGAAAACCCTAACTGGGGATAAAGGAGATTCAGATTCCTCCGATGCACTATCTGACCAAGTTTCGAGTCCGGTATTCTGCTTTGTTGGGGAATGATAATCATTGAGAGATACTAGTTGAGGATGAATATCTTGTGTATATATGTTCTTGATTTCGGGGACCAATGTAACATGATGACTTGAGAATGTATATAAGTCTGATAGGATCACTGCTCGGGGACTGACGTGATGAATATAGAGGATCACCGCTCAGGGACTAATATGATGAAGTTGAAGTTGATAGGATCACTGCTCGGGGACTAATGTGATGAAGATGATAGGATCACTTCTTGGGGACTAATATGATGAATGTATAGGATCACCGCTTGGGGACTAATGTGATGAAGTTGAAGCTGATAGGATCACTGCTCGGGGACTAATGTGATGAATGTAGAGGATCACCGCTCGGGGACTAACGTGATGAAGTTGAAGCTGATAGGATCACTGCTCGGGGACTAATGTGATGAAGTTGAAGCTGATAGGATCACTTCTTGGGGACTAATGTGATGAAGATGATAGGATCACTGCTCGGGGACTAATGTGATGAATGTAGAGGATCACTGCTCGGGGACTAACGTTATGAAGTTGAAGCTGATAGGATCACTTCTAGGGGACTAATGTGATGAAGTTGAAGCTGATAGGATCACTGCTCAAGGACTAATGAGATAAAGATGATAGGATCACTGCTCGGGGACTAATGTGATGAATGTAGAGGATCACTGCTCGGGGACTAATGTGATGATGTTGAAATGTTTGAACACTGTTGGGAGGAGATGATAATGTAATACTTTGTTGGAGAAGATTTGTCTTTGTGGGGAGAGCGATGGCTATGTGGGGATTGTAGAGATGATCCTGTGGAGGTATTTCTTGTGAAAGTGACTCTGTGGGGATGTATTGGTGACTTTAGTCGTCATCTCAATTCCTAGAGCCTGTAGTAATTACTGTTTCTGTTCGCTTTTCATATGTTTGTGAATAGATGTTTTTTGTCAGATGCATATAATCATTCAAAGCAATCATTGGACTTTATGCAAATAACACAATGAAAATTGGAACTGGAAAAGAGGAATTTGCATTAAATTAGAAAAATGGCCTATAGTCAGGAAGTTTGTATACAAGAGACAAATATCCTAGTAAGAGGAAATTGTCAGAATAGTAAAAAGATATGTGGAAATAATCTTGTCGAGTTTAAACTATGCTATTGCTCATATATTTTTGACTATCTCATCTCCTTGCTATCAGAAAAAAGTGATTGAACTGATTTGTGCTATTCGAATCTTGAAGCTGATAGTAGTGTAGTCTGTAAGTAGGTGATCTGGACGAGACATAGTCGTACGCTTAAATACCTAACTTTTGCCTAGACCTCCCGTTCGGGTTTTCAGTCTACCAGGATACCCTTTTTTGCCCAAGCCGCCTTTGCAGGTTTTTGACTTGGTGTACATTTTTGTATATATATCCTTAACTTTTGCCCGAACCTTTTTGGTTCGCCAGGATGCCCTTATTTTTGCCTAGGCCAGTCAACCTATTGGGTCTCGTTTATGGGTAGTATTTTTTTGACTATGTCTGCGTTCACAGGGTGCGGGAAGTCTTCTCCATCCATAGTGTTTAGTATCATAGCTCCGTCAAAAAATATTATTTTGACTACAAATGGTCCCTCATATGTGGGAATCCATTTGCCCCTGGGGTCACCTTGTGATAGAATGATGCACTTGACTACTAGATCACCGTCTTGGTAGACTCGGTGCTTGACTTTTTTATTGAATGCTCTGATCATTCGCTTCTGGTATATTTATCCATGGCAGATGGCTGCGAGCCATTTTTCATCGATCAAGTTGATCTGGTCAAGATGAGTCTAGATCCATTCGTCGTTGTCTAACTCTGTGTCTTGGTGTACTCTGATTGAGGGTATCTGAACCTTGATAGGTATGACTGCTTCCATACCATATACGAGAGAAGGGGGTTGCCCTTGTAGATGTTCGTATTGTAGTATGATAACCGTGGAGAGCAAATGGTAACATCTCATGCCAATTCTTATAGGTCACTGTCATCTTCTGTATGATCTTCTTGAGATTCTTGTTGGCGGCTTCCACTGCGCCGTTCATTTTTAGCCGATATGGAGAAAAGTTGCGATGCTTAATCTTGAACTGCTTGCATAGTTCGATGATCATTTTGTTATTGAGATTGGTACCATTTTCCGTGATAATCCTTTCGGGGACTCCATACCGACATATAAGATTATGCTTGATGAATCGAGCCACAACATTCTTGGTAACAAATGCGAACGAGACTGCTTCTACCCATTTGGTAAAGTAATCAATAGCAACAAGGATGAAACGATGTCCATTGGAAGCGGTGGGTTTGATCTCTCCAATCATGTCAATGCCCCGCATTGCAAAAGGCCATGCAACGGTCAGAACATTCAATAGGACTAGAGGTATATGTACTTTGTCTGCGTATATCTGGCATTTGTGACAAGATCAAGCATAGCGGTAACAATCAGCTTCCATGGTGGACCAATAGTAACCTGCTCTTAGAATCTTCTTAGCCATTATATGTCCACTGGAGTGGGTACCGAATGCGCCTTCATGTAACTCTTCCATGATTCGTTCCGCTGTTTTTTGATCTACACAGTAGAGTAAACACAAGTCGTGATTGCGTTTGTATAAGATGTTGTTGTTGAGAAAGAATTTGGAGGAAAATCTTCTTAAGAACTTCTTATCATTGACAAATGCCCCTGAGGGATATTCCTGAGCCTCGAGATACCTCTTCACTTCGTAGAACCAAGGTTTCTCTCCTGTTCATTCGGTATCAAGTTCACAACAATATACTGGTTCGTCTAGTATTTCAATAGTAATTTGGGGAGCTTCGTTGTCCCATCTGACCTTGAACATAGATGACATGGTAGCTAGAGCGTCTACCAAATAATTCTCTTCTCGTGGGATGTGATCAATAAGGGATCAGATTCAACACATGCTCTCGATATGGAATGAGATTCGGATGCTTCGCATCCCAATCACCTTTAATCTGACTGATCACCAAAGTTGAGTCTCCATCTGAGTTAGCCTGCATTTGTGTTAGTAAAACGAAACAATTAGATTATAAGCAAGATTAATTTTTGAATACCAATCAAATAAAACACGTGCGAAACTCCTTCTTTTTCAATTTGAATTTTTGCGATGGCCTTACGCACGAATTTTTCGTGGGTAACTTATACCTACGGATCTTGTTCGTCACCATAGGACCTGCAATTTTGAAAATTCCAATACAAGCAATATAAATTTATATTGAAGGCATGGATCGATTGCAAATTTTCTCCTGAACACGAATATGTCCCTGGTTTTTTCCAAATTTTCCTAAATCAGAAGATCCCAAATTAAAGCTTTGAAACCCTAACAATGGATTATTCTCGTATCTACATCTAAAATCAAATTAAACAACCCAGAACGCTTGCAAACATCATCAGGATCACGAATATATAATCAAATCATGTTTATGAAGCATGAATAATAGAAATTGAATTTGATGTAAGAGTATGCAAACCGTGACTCGAATTGAGTGATTCTGGAGGTGTTGCTGGCTTGTGAGTATCTGGAACGATTCAGAGGAACACCAAGAACGTGTTGTAAGGCTTAGAATGGCTTGAATCGGAGCAAAAATAGGTCTGTCACTATCCTGAATTGCACGGATTTTGCAACTTAGGTTAGGGTTCTTGAGGCATCAATTTTCCGTCCTCCAAGTTGCTGGGATCATAACATATATATATATATATATATATATATATATATATATATATATAGTGAATGGATTCAGATCAATAATCAATGAGAAAATATATTCTCATCAATGTGAAAATATTTCATTGGAATCAAACCATATTTTCCCTTTTTTGAGCCAATTTCAATCAATTCTCTTGCCAATATCCAATATTTCGAAATATTCTGATTAATTGGCTTGCTTGGACCTCAAGAATGTTGAAAATCAATCTTTCCATTCAATATTTGAATTTTGTATCATTTATTTTAATTGAATTGAATTTAAATGAATAAAAATTCAAAATAAATAAAAATAAAAGATCAAAGGCGTGTCCTTGGGCTTGGAGGTTCTATTTGATATTAGAAACAAGTTTGAACCAAGAAAAGTTAGGCTCATTTAGAAAACATTTGATTTTTTCAAGTATTTCTCTTCATGCCCCTCCTCAAAAATGCCCAACTTGCCCAACTTGTATCTTGCTCAATTTTCAACATTTTTTGGGTGTTCTTGGAATTTTTTGAAAGCACAAGATGTAATTTAAACACTCTTTTTGGTTTCATCTTCATTGAATTTTCCATGTTCGTGAAAACTTCTTAGCAAAAAGATGACTTTTTGTTGACTTTTAAAAGGACCTGTAGTGTTTTGATCCATAACTTCCAAATGAAGCATTTTTGGCCAAAGCTTGTGAGACATGAAGTTGTAGAGATTGAATTCCCTTCAAAATGAGCTTTTGTGGAAAAATTTCTAATAAAGTATGTGAAAGTTATGCATGGTCAAAGTTCTGTTGACTTTTGTCTGAAAAACCCTAATTTAGAAACTTTGACTTTTGATCAAATCTTATCTTTTCTTGAGGAATCATGATCAAACCTTGATCAAATGATGAATGTTACTTCAAACTATTGGTGTTGACAAAAAATTATGAAGTTTGACTGTATGTTGACCACAATTGACTTTTTGTCCAATATAGTTGATTTTCAACCATCTAAGCAATTGGATGAACAAGTTTGACTTGTAAGGCTTGAAACTTGACATGGTTATCCCTTGAAGCATATGATGAGGTATGATGACCACTTGGAGCCTTGGAAATTTATTTTGACTTGAGAAGATCAAAACCCTAGTTTGGGGTTGATTGCTTAGGCGAGGGTTTGTCTGGTCAACCCTTGTGAATTCCTTAAGTATGGAGATGTGAATTGTCTTGAGAAGTAGGAGGGAAAATTTTGGGTATAACACATGTCATACATTCTAAAATTAAATAATTTGATGTTATTATGAAAATATTAAAAATTGTTTTTTATATTAAAAAATATGTTAAATAGAATTGGGGATGAAAACGTGCCCTAATTTAACATATTTTTTAATATAAAAAAATAATTTTTAACGCTTTTAGAATAATATCAAATTATTTAATTTTAGAATGTATGACATGGCTAAAAATCCTCTTGCCAAGTCATCAAACTCATAGCCAGATGGAGGGAGACTGCAAAACTCCCAACTCTGGTAAACTTGAGGGACCAAAAACCTGGATTTTAAACTAGGGGGCCTTAAACTTCAGAATTTTGAAACTAAGGGGACCAAAAGTGCATTTAAGCCTTTTCAATATTTTATGGCTAGAAAAATACTAATGTTTCTTCAGCGTGCCAGAGTCGAAAACGCTTAGAGAATTCGACATCTCCCTCCAATAAATCCAAAAAGTCCAAGAGGGACAAGAAACACCATTCTGAAAGGACTGATGTAAGCATCTTGTCTAAACAGATAACTTCGACCAGTGCTATTGCTTCGACTTATACATTTATTTTATACTTAGCCATCACCTGATGATTAGTCTCCTCAACACTCCCACAAATCCAAAAGCCATAAAAGGAAGAAGAAACACTCTTCTGAAGATAAAATGGCTAAAAAACAAAAGAAAGAGAGGGCAACTGAGGCCCAAAATTTGGAAGCAAATGTCGGCTCACACCCTATTGACATGGGAAAGCCAGACGACGATTTCAACGAACAACCTTTGATCTAAAAAAGGAGAGGTAAAGTGATATTGGCTGTAACTCCTAAAGTTAACCTAGATTTAGGTGTTGACCGCATAGTAATCAATATAGCCCCTGTCACTCCTCCTCGTGTTTCTAAATTAAATGAAAAACCAGGCCCAGTTGAGGACGTCGACGCTGCTTTCGTCGAAAAGGATAAAGTTGTCTAACCTCTTTCACAACCACAGGTACTTGTTAATTTTGCCTTCTTCAATTTCTTTCTGCTTGTCGAATTCGTTTGACTGATGTATTTTCTACAGGTCAAAGCTTCTGGCCCACAACAGAGTGTGGCTGATTACTCTCCTCTATCATAAGTTTCTTCTCCTCACCATCAAGAGAATCTCAACATAGCCTCTGGTGAGTTTGTTGATCTGACTATTCTGGCTACTCTTAGTGACTCTGATTCGGTCACTAGTCCTGCCAAACATAAGGGTTATAATTCGACTAGCTCTGACTCTACTCTTTCAGATTCCCTGCAGGATTCAGAGGCGGACAAAAATGTCACCACTTCTCAAAATTCTCCTCCTCCTGAAGGCACGCTTCATCTTTCTCCTGAAAAGAAAGCTAAATCTCCTCCTCCTAAGATTATGCTTCAAAATCCTACTAAGGAAAAGAGAACCGACTCATCTGGACCTTCAGGAGAAAAGAAAGTTAACTCATCACAACCCTCTGTAGAGAAGAAGGTTGACTCACTAGTGTCGACCGAAGAAGATATCGACGCTTCTACATTGGAAGCACTAGCAAGGTTGTGCAACTTTGTGAATACTCATACTCTCTCTTCTGATTCCGACCGGTCTCAAACTCACAATGATAAGCTAGGGACTGAGGCTACAAAGATTAAGAAATTGACGGACAAAATCCGAACTTACGCTTTGAGCCCTGATTTGACTCACTTGCTCCATGAAGACTCAAGTCTTGGCTCAGAGCTTTTAGATGCTCTTACTCAGTTGAAGGGCCTTGATATTTCTGAGTCATCCAAACTCATGATGGCAACATTTGAGAAGATTCTTTTTTCTTTGCTTGAAAATGTCAATGGTGTAAAGAAGAATGAAAAATTGGTCGAGGAAAAATAGGCTTTGGTGAAGGGGATTGTGGATGTGGTGGTGAAGGCCAAGAAAGTGATTGAAGGATTATTGGCACTGATTAATCAAAAACGACAAGAACTAACTCCTATAAGGAAAAGAGCTGCTGAAATATAAAGTCGAATGGCCGAATTGTCCAAGGAAATGACCACTTTAGGCGAAGAACTAGAACTTGTCACTAAGCGAGAAGAGGAGCCCAACCAAGTTATCTCTCCTACTCAAACAAAAGTGCATAAGATGACCATGGATGTCGTGACCGTCAGTATTGCTACCTCTATAATCGAAGCAGAGATAGTGGCGCTTAAGGCGAGAGTAGAAAGCTTTGAAAATCATGTTGTACGCCTCCATGGCGAACTAAAGTCTTTCCAGAATAAATTCCAACATTTCTGATTAATGTGACCATTATCTTATGGCCTTTTTCCTTATGTAAAGTTTGAAAAATGGATTTCTAGCCAATTTTAATGTAATGCTTCTATTTTTTGCTTTACATTTTTATCTTTTGCACACATCTTATGCAAGCCTGATTTGCTAGTTTCGACATAACTCTCTCCAGCTTTTGTTCGACAAATATTTACTCTGTCGAAATTGTAACTTCTTGAAGAATAGGTTTGTACTTTTTTAAGTACTTACCATTTACCCTTAAAATCCGTCGGTCTGAGGCTAATTCTTCAAGTTCATAAGCGTTGTTTGAAAAGACTTGAATTACCTTAAAAGGCCCTTCCCAATTTGGGGATCATTTTCCTAAGACTCTATCACTCCTGTCCATAGGTAATATCACTTTCCACACTAGGTCGTCGACAAAAAATACCTTATCTTTCACCTTTTTATTATAGGCTCTGGAAACTCTTTCCTTCTGGTTCCTCAATGAATCAAGAGCTAGAATCCTCTCTTCATCTAAGTCGACTAGTTCGTCTGCCATCATTTTCCAATAATCTTCAGATGGTATTTCATGTTGTCTTTAAATTCTTACAGATTGAACATGTATTTCAACAGGAAACACAACATCGTGTCCATAAGCATGTTGAAATGAAGTAGCTCATGTTGCTTCTTTGGGAGAAGTCCTACATGCCCATAAAACTTGATCAAGTGTTTTATGCAAATTTCTTGGCTTCTTTCCTACAAGCGTCTTAAGTAAGTTAATTATCACCTTATTGGCCACTTCGACTTGGCCGTTTGCTTGAGCATAGTAGGGAGTGGAAGTTAATAATTTAATCTCAACTTCTTGCGTAAATTCTTGCATTTTTCGCCCAGTAAACACTGATCCTTGGTCGGTTGTAATTGTTTATGCAAGCCCAAACCGACATATGATGTGATTTTGAACAAAACCAATAACAGCTTCTTGGCCGACATTTGTCAAAGCCATAGCCTCAACCTATTTTGTAAAATAATCAATGCCTATTATCTTTGTTGTTTTGATGAAGTTGGTTTTAATTCTCCAATCACATCTAAAGTCCATCCTCTAAATGGCCAAGGTTTTACAATGAAATGCAGATCACTTACAGGGACATGTTGTATGCCCCCATGAATTTGGCATTCTTGGCAGTCTTTAGCAAAATCAATGCAATCTTTCAACATTGAGGGCCAATACACACCTGAGCGCATCAAAAGCCATTTCATTTTATGTCCAGCTTGATGTGCATCACATGCTCCACTGTGCACACTCGAGACAACTATATAAGCCTCACTTTCTCCAAGGCATTTGAGTAATATTCCTTCAATAGTTTTCTTAAATAATTCGTTCTCTATAAAAACATAACTGAGGGCACGATATTTAATTTTTCGTTTTGTCAAACCTTTAGGAGAACATAAACAATCGACCAACAGCTTACGCCAATCATTATCTTTCCCATTATCAATTGTTAAAATTTGAAATTTTTCAGCATCTACAGCCCCTAATTTTATAATTGACAAATCTGAAGGAGATAATAAAGTTTCTTGAAATTTCTTTCTTACCTGAACAGGTTCTTCATTTTGATCTTTGTTGTATCATGAAGCTTCTTGTGCTAAATTATTCGTTTCTTGATTTTCTCGTCGAGGTATGTGTCGAAGACTCACTTGTTCGAATTTCTTAAGCAGTCTAATGGTAATCACAAAGTACATGATTAGATTCTCTTTAACATATCTATACTCCTTTGAGACTTGTTTAATCACCAATTCCAAATCTCCCATAATTTCGACGTTCCTTGCCCCCAATTCTAGCATCAGTTCAAGTCCAGTTATTAAAGACTCGTATTCTGCTTCATTATTAGTGCAAATGTCGTCGATTGTATACTTGAACTTTGCTGGAATTCCATTGGGAGAAATTATGATTCCACCTATTCCAGCGCCATTTATATGGCTAGAACCGTCAAAGTACAACTTCCGTGGCACTAAATCGACATAATTTTGAGGCATAGCAACCATTGAGTGGTCGACAAGAAAGTCTGCCACTATTTTCCCTTTCATTGCTTTGAAAGTGTCATACCCCAAAATTTGCCCTCCTACTTCTCAAAACAATTCACAACTCCTTGACCACACAAACCCTCTCATAAGCAATCAAACCAAACTAGGGTTTTGCTCCTCTCAAGTCAAAATGGATTTCCAATGCTTCAAGTGGTCATCATACCTCATCATATGCTTCAAGGGATCACCATGTCAAGTTTCAAGCCTTACAAGTCAAATTTGCTCATCCAATTGCTCAGATGGTTGGAAATCAGCTGTATTGGACAAAAAGTCGACTGTGGTCAACATACAGTCAAAATTCACAATTTTTAGTCAACAACAATATTTTAAAGTAAATTTCATCATTTGATCATGGGTTGACCATGACTGATGTGCGATCGACCTAATGTGTCTAACGGTATCTTAACTGCAAGTGCACAGCCTATCGCGGTAGTATTAAAAGATTGTCAAATCCACAGGGACTTTGTAATCACTCTAGTGCGGGAAAGTAATGCTAGTTTAGCTAAGGCGGATATTGTCACGTTTGGTTAAAGGAAGGCTAAGGAAAATAAACTAATTGGTTTTAAATTAATAATGAAATGAAATGGTCGGTATGTAATAGGATGGACCTAAGGATCTAATCGAACCTAAGCGTGTAAGGATGGTTAACTTAGTTTATCTGTAGAAATAATAAGTTTAAAAACCCTCAACTCACACTTTCGTGGTCTTATTTCGGATTATACTCCTAAAGCCCTATGCCTGCTTTCGCTAGCCCATAAGTGTTTAGAAAATACTTTTTGGAAACTTAATTATTCCTAATTCGTTTTAAAGCGCTTTCATGATAAATCGAATGCCTAACTTTAGCTATCCGGTGAAAATCTCACACTTTCGTGGTCTCGATCCTAACCTATTTACTTTTCTTACTTTCGTAACAAAAAGGTTTTATTTTTAAGCATAAAAAGTTATAACCAGAGTTAAGTTGATTAAGGTTTTAGCCTAAGTTTGATCAGATACC
Organism: Vicia sativa; assembly: GCA_021764765.1. NCBI lineage: Eukaryota > Viridiplantae > Streptophyta > Magnoliopsida > Fabales > Fabaceae > Vicia > Vicia sativa. Next base: position 107,573,000 of record CM038793.1, read on the forward strand.
TATTGTCTCTAACTATCCCATACCGACACTAAAGGTTTTAGCTAGCCATGGCAATCAGAATAAGTTCGCAGGAAGCAGAATAAAGGAAGCATAAAACATACATTATAAATAATTAATAAAACTTAAATTAATTAATTGAGATGTACTGTAATACAAATGTAATATAAAGAACCTGAAAATAAAGCAAATACTTCTAATCCTTCTTCCACAGATCGGAAACTTGGACTGTCGGTATTGGAAATGTAAAAGAATTCTGAATCTTGAAATAAAATCTAAACTAGAATAACAATTTCCTAATGTTCGAAATTGTTATTTGGACAATGAAATAAACGATGGAAATAAAACAATTGCAGAGGAGATGTAAACTGAAATTGAAAGGGTTTTGATTTCGGCAGAGCTTCCGCACAAGTAAACGTAAAAATGCTCTGTCCATTTAACTTTGAAGGTTGAGCTATTTATAGAAGAATGCAAACTGGCAGTTGGGAAGAATTGGACTTCGTGGCTTCACTTGAACGTTCCAAAAATACAGGGACGTGGGTTGAACGTGGGTTGAATTGAGGTTGAGTGAAATCAGGAGTTTAAAATTTCTTCTGTTAAGCTTTTCCACGTTCTGCACGTTTTTAACAACTGATATAATGCTTGTTACGGTCGTGGCCTTGGTGTTACGGGCATCTTCCATTAAACAGCGCGTTACAGTCGTGGCCTTGGTGTTACGGGCGTAACACGCTCTTGAAGTGTCTTACGGTCGTGGCAAGGAGCTGACGACCGTCACAGCTACAAAATCTGCATTTCTTTGACAGATTCATCTTTTATTATGTTCTTTGATGCTAGCTTTGCATGTTTCATGTTTTCTTCTATTTTGGGCTAAGTTATGTGGTACCTGCAAAAAGTCATAGTAAACTCGGAATATTCGGGAGTTAATCGGGTCAAAATAATACAAAACGGGTTAATTTCATGGTAAATATACGATACGATTTCGTGTTATCAAATTCCCCCATACTTAAACCTTTTCTTGTCCTCAAGAAAAATAATCAATTAGAAAAAACGGACAAGTTTTTATAGACGCACATATCTAGTATACCTTTTTGTTTTCAAATTATTACAAGAAATCCTAAGTTAGTTCGGCCAATGGTTAAGTAAAACAACAACGATACACTAATGACACAAGCAACAAGCTAGTCGATGACTATACGTTTTAAACAAAACGTTCAACCATGCTGTTATAATTCAATTCAAAGTTCCTTGTACCTATTTCACCCGGTTTCGTTCTTGCGCAATCACATTAAGCCCATTATCCTTACACGCACGTAGTGGAATAGCCGGTTTAGTGGTTCTGATCAAAACACAATGGTTTCTGGCACAATTATGTGGCAACCTCTTATATCCAATTGCAAGATGCGGGGGATCAAACCGTAGTCTGCCCTACCAAGTTTAGTACCAGATGCTTCTAAACCACCTAGGCAATGGATTCTCATGTTACTTAGTAAAAGCTCTTGCATCCGTTGGATTAAACGATCGGGTGAGGATCGCCCAATTTAATTGGTGCATTACCTATTTCCTTAAAACATGTAACATTCTTTTAAAACAATTAACAAGATCATCCACTTATGTTCATCGGCTTTCCACGTGGTTTGTGCTAAGACTGGTGCTGACTGCTAATATAAACTACTAGGGGCTAATTTAAGACTTAAAACTCGAAATATCGGTATAACAGATGTTTAGACGGATTGCGTAAGTGGGGAGTCAAAGGTGTCATAACCGTATAGTTCTCATTGGATCGCTCTCGGCCTTCTAACTATGATTTCAGTTAAAGTAGGTAACTAACGATTATGCGAAAATAAAAAGCAAAAATTTTTGGTATGGCTGGATAAAACGGGGAGAAAATGAAATAACGAAAGATTACTAAAATAGAAATTGAAATTACTCGTTCTGAATTAAGAATGCAGTACTCCCTCCCACACTATATCAAACATTGTCTCAATGTTGTGATATATCGGCGGGGAAAAATTAAAAATACATCAGGAAAACAAAGAAAGCAACAAGGAAAAGAAAAACTACTGATGACCACGGCGGCTTCTGGTTCGTGATCTTCTGGAGGGAGTGGCTTCAGAGTCGGTGCTCTGGGGTCCAAGAGATGTGACATCCATCCTCAAAGCATTAAGCTCGCTCAGAGCTTCATCAAGTCTTTCATTCATCGAGCGTTGACCACTCAGGATTTGGGCATTTTGTGCGAGTAAGACGTCGAAACGCTCCTGATGAAGCTTCTCGGACTTGGCATTCATAAGGTTCTGATGATGAATGGCTCGAAGAAGTTCTTCATAAGTGGGAGGTGGCGGAGCAGAGGAAGACTCAGGGATGTCAGGAGCGGGATCAGCTCTATCCAATTCTTCCTGCATCTCATCAGTTGGGCCGACAGGTGGTTCTTATTGTGCAGCAGCATGGCCTTCAGGGGCTTCAAGGTCAAATAGACAATTGGCTCGGTTTTGTGGATCAATTCGGTCCTTGCAAGGCAGAACAATGTTAGAATAAACTATGTTCCATATCACTGGATGGAACTTTCCGTCGTCCCGCTCGTGGATAAGGTGGGCTGATTTGCAATGATCCAAGGTAAGCAGAACCGGTGCTCGGAATGGTAGATGAGCAAGGGTGTCACCATGATTCAATGCCAAAGCAAGAGAAGTGACAAGCCCTCCGAAGTAGAAAGGTTTGCCGCCTCTGGGTGCAGATGGAATGAATGTGGGCCAGGAGGCAGGGTGCGGCGTTTATTTTCTGACCGGAGAATGCACAGTGCATGAAAAATAGCTCCTTGGAGTCGAGCTTATGGTTGCTATCTCTTGCGAAGATCGTGTTGCACAGGATTCGATGGAAGTAGCGAATGGTAGGATTATGGATTTGTGTGGCATTAAGGTGATCGTAAGAGCTTGCTCGATTGTTGGTGAGGCTATGCCAAAGGTTGAAAGATTCCTCGCCAAAATTATCGGGCACACGGAGGTGGGAACCTTCATCGGTGCAGAAGTCAAGCAATCGTCCGAACGCGTTCTGAGAGAACTCATACTCGGTACCGAAGATGCGGGAACCTCACAACACCAGAAAGTTGATTTGTTGGACCGTTTGGAGTAATGTAGCAGAAAGAGCTGAGGAACTCAAGGGTGAGGTTCTCGTACGTGGGCTGGGGCTGGCTACAGAGATTCCATAAGTTGACATTCTGGAGAAGACGTTGAACACCTTCAAGCAAACCAAGGTCTCTTAGGCAGTCAGTGTCGACGTACCTAGTAGGGTGTAGTCCTCGACGTTGGAATTTCAAGAACTTAATACGTTGAGTCTCGCCTTGGTCACCATCACGTAGGGTAATGCCTAGAATTGGCTGGATATTGTTCGCCATTTGCATGCAAGAGTGTTTGAGTGAGAATGGGTGTGGGTTTGAAAGAGTGAATGAGAGAATGATACGGGTGAATGGGAGTATATATAGTGAAGGAGAATAATGGGAAGTTTGAAAATTTGAAGGGATTAGTGGTGATTTAAGTGGGGTTAATGGGGAGTGAATAGAGAAAGTGGGACGGTTGGGAAGTTATGGAAGAAGAAGAAAGAAAGGTTGAAAAAGAGGAAGAAGAATGTTCTGCTAACAGGGTTACTAATGTAACCCGTGTTACGGTCGTAACGGGTGTTTGACGAGCGTAACACGCTGAAAGGCGTGTGACGGTCGTGGGGGTTTAGTGACGATCGTGGCAGCTACAAAATTTGTAATTTTAACAGAACAGAGGTATAATTGCACAGGGTGATAATTTTATGGAAAACACGACATATCAAGCATTCCAACATAAACATGACATTAATCATTCAACACATATTCCAATATATAATTCGCAAGAATTAGAAAACCATAAACCATTGTAAACAGAATAATGAATATAAATTGAAAATGAAAACAAACAATTGCATTAATTCAAAATGAGCTACTTGTTCTTTTTGACAGAAAGTAAATGATTGTAAAAAAAATGAAATGTAATAATCTAATAAAGAATGAAACTACCTAGAAACGAAACAGAATGGGGAAAATTCTAAAAACTAAGAATTGAAAAACTGAAAAACGAAAAACTAAGAAACTAAGAACTGCTTCATCCAATCTTTGCTTTTAATTCCTCTAAAGCCTTGGTGATGTTATAGAATTGTTCCACTGTGATGTCAGTTAAGCCAATGAGATCCAAACGCATATTCTTCAATTCATTCTTTATTCCATCAATGTCAATTTTATAAGAATCCAAAGTGGTCAGAATGGTATTCAAGTGTGTAGTGTATTCTTGTTATGTCGGGCTACTTGTGCTTCACCATATTGGTAAAATCATGGTAACCAGGAGGAGTTTCAGGATCCGTTTCGTTTTCAGACATGAAATTATCAGCAACAAAATAAGATTGTGGTGTTTCTGGTGTTGAAGGGTGGTCAGGAGGGTTCAATTCATTTAACCAATTATCACGGTTGTGGACACTTACTTGGGCATGGTTTGGAAGGGTAAAAGAGTAACAACTTCGCTTCTTATCGTATTCATAAGGTGCAGGCCTAAATTTCCTATTATCGGTTATTGAAACAGAAATCAATGTCCATAGGCCTAATTGATCCAAATGGTGCACAATTATTTAATTGATAACGAAGTCCAAGAGCATTTGCAATCATTGTAACTAATCCTCCCACACTGACAGGAACATTAGGGTCCTCACTAATGCGGGTAAAGGTTTTCATCAGAATGGGACAAGATTGATAAGGCCCTAGGTTCATACAATAAAGCAAAGATAACTCATCCTTGGATACAGCATTTTGGTTTTGTTCTTTTCCAAACAAAGTGTGGGCAAGAATCCTATGGAAATAGCGGATAGCGGGGTTATGTATCTCATTGTTATCCATACTGGTCGATGATAATTTCCGGTTAAAGTACCCAGAAGTAATCCAGCTCAAAATCCAATAAATCCGCCTCAGGGGTAGTAAAAGCTAAGGGTCCGCTAGGGAATCCTAATAAAGCAGCTAAGTCCCTATGGTTATAGGTGAACTCAATACCAAAAAGTCTGAAGGCAATGATTCCTTTTCTGGCTCCAACACCGTGTTCAGGTATATAAACTAAAGAACTCAGGAACTCAAGGGTAAGCTCTCGGTAGGTAATAAACCTAGACTTAAGGTGTGCTCTCTCCCATCCCAATTGGTTAAACATGTAATAAACACTGTCAGTTATGCCTAAAGCGTCCATAGTTGGTTCATCATGATACAGGGTTAAACTGATGGCTCGTTGAGACAAAGCCTCAAATCTTCTTCTTTGGTTTCTACCCCTAAAGGTGGTTTCCATAAAGTTCTGTGGAGGATCCATAGAAAAAGTAAAACGGGGAAACAGAGTAGAGGAGAAAGTAAAGGAGAAAAAGACTTTTTCAGAAATCCTGTGGCAAGTAAAGGTGTTTTGAAATCAGCAGCAGTTTTACAAAAGTTTAAATAGCAAATAACAGATTGTAAAAGAAATAAAACGGAAAAAACAAACATAATAGCAAGCAAAAACAAACAAATGGGTTGCCTCCCATGAAGCGTTGTTTTTAACGTCATAAGCCTGACGAAGTACCTAGTAAAAGATTAGTCGGGAGAAATAGTTGGCAGTTCTACGAGTTTTAGACTATTCGTATAATCTCTATTTTCGATATGATGATACTGTTTTAACCGCTGTCCGCTTACAATAAACGGGGCACTATTTCTATCCTTAATTCCTACCGCTCCGCTAGGAAATACTTTTGTAATTTCGAAAGGACCGGACCATCTAGATTTAAGTTTTCCAGGGAAGAGTCTAAGTCTAGAATTAAATAAGAGTACGAGGTCTCCCACACTAAATTCTTTCCGAGATAAACGCTTATCCTGCCATTTTTTAGTTTGTTCTTTGTATATTTTAGCGTTTTCGTAAGCGTCTAATCGTAATTCTTCCAGTTCGTGTAAATCGAGGATGCGTTTCTCGCCAGCAGCAGTGTAGTTAATATTTAGCGTTTTTATCGCCCAATAAGCTTTGTGCTCTAATTCTACCGGGAGATGACATGATTTTCCGTAAACAAGTTTGAAAGGTGTAGTTCCGATATGAGTCTTGTAAGCTGTCCTATAAGCCCATAAAGCTTCGTTAAGCTTGGATGACCAATCTTTTCGAGATATAGCGACAGTTTTTTCTAAGATTTGTTTAATTTCTCTGTTCGAAACTTCAACTTGTCCGCTAGTTTGCGGATGATAAGGGGTTGCTACGCGGTGTTTTACTCCATATTTAGATAGTAATTTGTCAAATATTTTTGAAATAAAATGAGAGCCACCGTCACTAATAACAAGTCGAGGAACACCAAAACGCGGGAAGATTATATTCTTGAAGAGCTTTATCACCACTCGTGTGTCGTTTGTAGGAGAAGCTATTGCTTCGATCCATTTCGAAACATAATCGACAGCTACGAGTATAAACTTGTTTCCAAAGGAAGATGGGAAAGGTCCCATGAAATCGATTCCCCAAACATCAAAGACTTCAACTTCTAGTATTCCTTTCGAGGCATTTCATCGCCTTGAGATATTACCGTGCGCTAGCGATCACAATTTTTAATCATGATGTGTACATCCTTCCACAAAGTTAGGCTTAAAAGGCCGGCTTTGAGAATTTTGGCACATGTTTTAGAGGTGCTAGCATGTCCGCCATAAGGAGATGAATGACAATGGAAATGACGCTTCAATTTCTTCGCTGTATACAACGGCGGAAAATTCCATCGTGTCCTCGCTTGAATAAAAGTGGTTCGTCCCAATAGTAACACTTGAGATCATGGAAGAATTTCTTTTTCGCTGGTGTTAAGTCTAGTGGAAGCACCGCCAGCTAAATTATTAACTATGTCAGCATACCATGGCAGTCCTACAGTAATATTGATGGCCTCCACGACTTCCTTAGCTTCTGGTTTGTTTAAATCCAATTGAGCTAGGTCGTTTATCATATGTGCTATCAGATGTTCATACGGAAAATCGTGGTTAATTGGCACTTGTTCGGGTTTTACACCTTCTAATCGGGATAAATGATCTGCTACGACGTTTTCGGTTCCTTTCTTATCTTTAATTTCCAAGTCGAATTCTTGTAAAAGTAAGATCCATCGGAGGAGTCTGGGTTTTGCATCTTTCTTGGTAAGCAGATATCTAATAGCAGCGTGGCCCGTATAAATGATGATTTTTGCTCCTACGAGGTAAGAACGGAATTTGTCAAGTGCGAAGACCACGGCTAAGAGTTCTTTTTCAGTTGTGGCATAGTTCATCTGAGCTGAGTCTAGCGTTCTGCTGGCATAGAAAATTGCGTGAAGTTTCTTTTCTTTTCTTTGTCCAAGAATCGCTTACAACAGAATCACTTGCATCGCATATGATTTCAAAGGTAACCTCCAATCGGTGGTTGTATGATCGCGGAAATAAGTTCGGTTTTAAGGGTTTCAAAAGCCTTGAGACAATCGTCATTGAATATGAACTCAACATCCTTCATTAATAGACCGGTAAGAGGTTTGGTAATTTTCGAGAAATCTTTAATAAATCGTCGGTAAAAACCGGCGTGTCCTAGAAAACTTCATATTTCTCGAACGGTCTTAGGTGGTTGGAGTTCTTTAATCACTTCTATCTTAGCTTTATCAACTTCAATTCCTTTATTGGAGATAACATGTCCAAGTACGATTCCTTCCCTGACCATGAAATGGCATTTTTCCCAGTTGAGCACAAGGTTTACTTTTACACATCGTTCTAAAACACTCTCTAAATTAGATAAACATCCTTCAAAGCTTTGTCCGCACACAGAGAAGTCGTCCATAAACACTTCCATGATGTTATCAATGAAATCTGCGAAGATAGACATCATACATCGTTGAAAAGTTGTTGGGGCATTACATAATCCAAAGGGCATTCGTCTGTACGCGAACGTTCCATAAGGACACGTGAATGTAGTCTTTTCTTGATCATCAGGGTGAATTGGAATTTGGAAAAATCCGGAATAACCGTCTAAATAGCAAAAGTAGGAGTGTTTGGCTAATCGTTCTAACATTTGATCAATAAAGGGTAAAGGAAAATGGTCTTTCCGAGTAGCTTTGTTCAGTTTTCTATAATCAATGCACACTCTATGTCCATTAACTACTCTTTGTGTTATTGATTCGCCTTGTGCGTTTTTCACGACAGTGAAACCTCCTTTCTTAGGTACGACATGTACTGGGCTAACCCATTTACTGTCGGAGATTGGGTATATAATTCCAGCTTCCATTAGCTTTTTGATTTAAACTCTGACTACAGTGCTGAGGATCGGATTGATTCTTCTTTGAGGTTCTCTAGAGGTTTTGCAATCCTCTTCTAGCAGAATACAGTGCATACAAATTGAAGGACATATTCATTTTAAGTCCGATATGTTATATCCTAATGCCATAGGGTATTTCCTTAGAACGTCTAAAAGTTTCTGAGTTTCGAGCGTTCCTAAACTGGAATTCACTATAATAGGTCGAGTTTGTTCAGTATCAAGGAATTCGTATCGTAGATTGTTAGGTAAAACTTTCAATTCTAGCTTTGGTTTCTTTGGACATGGCATATGATTAGGTGTAAGTGCTAGACTTTCTCTTAGACTGTCATCTCTATATGGTTCTCTCCAATTGTCGTCTTCGAATATTAGAGGGGTTTGAATTTTCATTATTTATGAGTACGTGGTTTGTTCGACTTTCATCTCTCTTACGCACTCGTCTATAATATCAAGTAAATAACATGTGTCATTCATGGCGGGTGCTTATAGAAATTGAGTGAGGATGAATTCCACTTTTTCCTCTCCGACTTCGAATGTTAGTCTGCCCTTCTTTACATCAATTATAGTTCCAGCTGTAGCTAGGAATGGTCTTCCTAATATGATAGGGGTAACTGAATCTTCGGTAATGTCCATGATTATGAAATCGGTCGGGATATAGAATTGACCTATTCTAACTGGAACATTTTCCTATATGCCTACAGGGTACTTAACTGATCGGTGGGCTAATTGAACAGACATCTTTGTGGGTCTAAGTTCTCCCATCTCCAGCTTTTTGCAAATAGATAAGGGCATGACACTGATACTTGCTCCTAATTCGCATAGAGCTTTGTCTATGACGAATTTTCCAATGTTACAGGGTATAGAGAAACTACCTGGGTCTTTTAACTTAGGAGGCATGTTATTCTGAATGATAGCACTACACTCAGCAGTGAGTGTAACTGTTCCGTTATCTTCTATCTTTTTCTTGTTAGATAGGATTTCCTTAAGAAACTTAGCATACGAGGGCATCTGGGTGATGGCTTCTGTGAACGGTATTGTGATATTCAATTATTTCAGAAGTTCCACGAATTTCTTGAATTGGCCCATCGATTTAGAATTGGTTAATCTCTGAGGATACGGAATTTGTGGTTTATAAGGCGGTGGAGGTACATAAGGTTTCTCTGTTTCCACAGCCTCTTGGTTCTCGTTTTCCTTTTCTTTTGGTTCACTCTCGTTTTCACTTGGCTTGTCGTGCTTTTGGTACATTGCTGGGTTTTCTAGTCTCGGATCAACAGGTCCGTCAAGTTCTTTTCCACTCCTTAATATCACGGCATTAGCGTGTGCTTTTGGGTTAGGTTGTGGTTGACCAGGAAATATTCCAGCAGGAGCAGCAGTAGGTGCTTGTTGTTGAGCTACCTGTGAAATCTGAGTTTCAAGCATCTTATTATGAGTAGCTAAAGCATCGACCTTGCTAGATAATTTCTTAATTTGCACGTTGGTGTGTAAATTCTGATTTAGAACATCCTTATTGGTCTGGGATTGAGAAGCAATGAAATGTTCTATCATAATTTCGAGGTTAGATTTCCTAGGAACGTTGGAAGTATTAGGTCCGTTATTAGGATGATTCGGATAGCTTTGACAACTGTGTGGTATAGCAGAGCTTGTCCAGGAGCATACAACGCATTGTTGCTTTTGTACGAGAAATTTGGATGATTCTTCCAACCTGGGTTATACGTATTACTGTAGGGATTTCCTTGTACGTAGTTTGCTTGTTCGGCTGGTACTCCGGTCAGAAGACGGCATTCGGAGCGATGTGATTGAATACCACATAAATCGCAAGTTTAGCTACCGCAGCTACGGTGTGGGAGTAATGGAAAGGTTCTCTAGTTTCGGGTAAGAGCTTCCACTTTAGCATTAACTTGATCCGTGCTATTCACTTCACCATGTTACCTTTCGCTTGAGAATTTCTACATTAACTCTCTCGCTTCCCATTGGTAATGGTTCCGAGCCATGCTTTCGATAAGTTGGTTTGCATCCGTATGGTTTATCCATCGCTGCGCCACCCAGCAGCTGCTATAGTTAATCTTGTATTGTACAAGAGACCGTTATAGAATGTGTGAATAATTAACCATTCTTCTAAACCATGATGAGGATGTAGTCTTAGCATATCCTTGTATCGCTCCCATGCTTCAATAAAGATTCATTGTCCTTTTGTTTGAAACCATTGATGTTGGCTCTAAGCATAGCAGTTTTGCTTGGAGGAAAATATCTAGCTAAGAAGACTTTCTTCAACTCATCCCAAGTGGTGATTGAGTTTGAAGGAAGAGATTGGAGCCAGGCGCGAGCTCGCTCTTAAAGAAAAGGGAAATAGGCGCAATCGACGCTCGGGTTTACTCCATTCGCTTTCACAATGTCTCGCATCGCACAAAACCGACATATGTAAATTCGGTCGCCGAGGAGCTCCGTAAAACCGGTTCTCACGGCGGAAAGAAGCGAAGGTTTCAAATAAATCATTTCGAGCGATAGCAGAGCCGCAATATCGTTATGAGGCTCGCTGAGAAGGAACGCGTAATCCTTAAGAGGACGAGGTGGAGGAGGTGGATCAACCATTCTTCGTAATTGCCGAGATCCGGAAGTTTAGACAGAGGAAGATTGTTGAGCTCACGGTATTTTGAATTCGCCTTCTCAATCAAGATAACGCCGATCGTTTATTGGTATATGCAAAGGACCGCCTTGAGAGCGAGTACTTGGCATACACAAAGGAAAATAAATAGTTGCCTTAGTCAGGTTACTTTAAGAGTGCACTAGTGACTAGATCAAAGTCCCAAGAACGCGCCAAAAACTTGATGTGCGATCGACCTAATGTGTCTAACGGTATCTTAACCGCAAGTGCACAGCCTATCGCGGTAGTAATAATAGATTGTCGAATCCATGTGACTTTGTAATCACTCTAGTGCGGAAAGTAATGCTAGTTTAGCTAAGGCGGATATTGTCACGTTTGGTTAAAGGAAGGCTAAGGAAAATAAACTAATTGATTTTAAATTAATAATGAAATGAAATGGTCGGTATGTAATAGGATGGACCTAAGGATCTAATCAAACCTAAGCGTGTAAGGATGGTTAACTTAGTTTATCCGTAGAAATAATCGCTTTAAAACCCTCAAATCACACTTTCGTGGTCTTATTTCGGATTATACCCTAAAGCCCTCATTTCGCTAGCCCATAAATGTTTAGAAAATACTTTTGGGAAACTTAATTATTCCTAATTCGCTTTAAAGCGCCACCGTATTTAAATCGAATGCCTAACTTTAGCTATCCTATGAAAATCTCACACTTTCGTGGTCTCGATCCTAACCTATTTACTTTTCTTACTTTCGTAAAAAGGTTTTATTTTTAAGCATAAAAGTTATAACCGAGTTGTTGATTAAGGTTTTAGCCTAAGTTTGATCAGATACCTATTGTCTCTAACTATCCCATACCGACACTAAAGGTTTTAGCTAGCCATGGCAATCAGAATAAGTTCGCAGGAAGCAGAATAAAGGAAGCATAAAACAAACATTATAAATAATTAATAAAACTTAAAATTAATTAATTGAGATGTACTGTAATACAAATGTAATATAAAGAACCTGAAAATAAAGCAAATACTTCTAATCCTTCTTCCACAGATCGGAAACTTGGACTGTCGGTATTGGAAATGTAAAAGAATTCTGAAGCTTGAAATAAAATCTAAACTAGAATAACAATTTCCTAATGTTGGAAATTGTTATTTGGACAATGAAATAAACGAAGGAAATAAAAAAATTGCAGAGGAGATGTAAACTGAAATTGAAAGGGTTTTGATTTCGGCAGAGCTTCCGCACAAGTAAACGTAAAAATGCTCTGTCCATTTAACTTTGAAGGTTGAGCTATTTATAGAAGAATGCAAATTGGCAGTTGGGAAGAATTGGACTTCGTGGCTTCACTTGAACGTTCCAAAAATATAGGGACGTGGGTTGAACGTGGCTTGAATTGAGGTTGAGTGAAATCAGAAGTTTAAAACTTCTTCTGTTAAGCTTTTCCACGTTCTGCACGTTTTTAACAACTGATATAATGCTTGTTACGGTCGTGGCCTTGGTGTTACGGGCATCTTCCATTAAACAACAGACACGGTCGTGGCCTTGGTGTTACGGGCGTAACACGCTCTTGAAGTGTCTTACGGTCGTGGCAAGGAGCTGACAACCGTCACAGCTACAAAATCTGCATTTCTTTGACAGATTCATCTTTTCTTCTGTTCTTTGATGCTAGCTTTGCATATTTCATGTTTTCTTCTGTTTTGGGCTAAGTTATGTGGTACCTACAAAAAGTCATAGTAAACTCGGAATATTCGGGAGTTAATCGGGTCAAAATAATATAAAACAGGTTAATTTCATGGTAAATATACGATACGATTTCGTGTTATCAATGACTCCTCAAAAAAGTCAAGATTTGATCAAAAGTCAAAGTTTCTAAATTAGGGTTTTTTAGACAAAAATCAACAGAACTTTGACCAGGCATAACTTTCACATACTTTATTAGAAATTTTTACACCAAAGCTCATTTTGAAGAGAATTCAATTCTCTACAACTTCATGTCTCACAAGCTTTGGCCAAAAATGCTTCATTTGGAAGTTATGGATCAAAACATTACAGTCCTTTTAAAAGTCAACAAAAGTCATCTTTTGCTAAGAAGTTTTCACTAACATGGAAAATTCAATGAAGATGAAACCAAAAGAGTGTTTAAATTATATCTTGAGCTTTCTAAAAAGTCCAAGAACACCCAAAAAATGTTGTAAATTGAGCAAGATACAAGTTGGACAAGTTGGGCATTTTTGAGGAGGTGCATGAAGAGAAATACTTGAAAAAATCAAATGCCTTCTAAATGAGCCTAACTTTTCTTGGTTCAAACTTGTTTCTAATATCAATTAGAACCTCCAAGCCCAATGCCACGCCCTTGAGATTTTAATTTTATTTATTTTGATTTTTTATTCATTTAAAGTCAATTTAATTAAAATAAAATAGCAAAATTAAATCAATTAATACAAGGTCAATATTTGACATTCTTGAGGTCCAAGATACTCATTAAATAGCCAAAATTTCAAAATATATTATTGGCATGAGATTGGTACAAGATTGGAAACATTTGATGCATATTGAAGAGATTGACAAATCAAATATTTTCTCATTGAATGAGATATATTTTCTCATCAATTTAACCTAAATCCATCCTCTATATATTCGTAAGGTTTCTAAACCCTAGAGGACGGATTTTTGCAGCCTCAAGAACCCTTACCAAGCTTGAAAAAACTATGAAGAACAAGCAATTGGCAGTCCAGGATTTCCATAGATTCAAGCCATTCCAAAGGTGTCAATCAATTTGGTGCTCCTCGAATCGCTCCAAATTTATCACCATCAATCAACACGCCCGTAATCGATTATCAATTTTATGCATTATAAATGTGTTTTGATTGCATATTTGTGTTTAGAATGATGATTGCAAGCTTTCTGTATGGTTCGATTTAAGTTTTAGCATAGGTACGAAGAAACACCATGGCTAGGGTTTTTGAGCTTCGATTTGGGGAAACATAGTTACAGGCAAAATTAGACCAAATCGAGGGCACCATCATACTCAGAACAAAGTATCCAATCGAACCATGGTCTTACCATTAATTTATATTACATGTTCTTGATTTATGAAAGTTGCAGGTGTTATAGTGACGGACGAAGCCGTCACTATAGGTTTTAGAAATGAAACATCTGTAGGTAAAAGTCTCAGGATTTCAAATAAGGGACAAAGACCCCCTTTGCGCGCGCGTTTTTAATTTATTATATTTTAAATTTATATTCAATATATATTATTTTCTTTCTATCCCACTAAGAATTCAGGCACATGGTTCAGATGGCCAGCATGTGAAAACCTTTCACCCAGGGGACTTGAGTTCGATTCCCAACGCCTCCCACCTTATTTTTGGCATTTTTTCACTAACCCTTATTTCCTTTCTTTTTTCTTTTTTCTATTTTATTTTCCAAATTAATTCTTTTTTCAAATATTTTTTAAATACAATAAAATTACAAAAATATTTTTATTTTTAGGTTTACGTTAATAAAATCTTAATTTAATTTTTGACACCAAAAAAATATTTTTTTTTCTTTTCTTTTAATTAATTGTTTAATTAAACTTTAATTATTTTTCTCAAATAAAATCAATAAAAAAAATACAAAAATATTTTTTTTTCTGGAAATTAGGGTTTTTATTAATCTTAAATGTTTTTTTTTTAAAAAAATTTTCTTACTAACACAAAAATCTTTTACTAACGTTATTTCCTCATATGCTGATTTAATCCTTCTCACGATATTTTCCAATTATTGTAACTGTTTCCAAGTTGTAATAGCTAGGTTTATTTTCTCGCACATTTTTTTCAATACTATGTATCTGCTCATGGGATGTAATAGCTTAATTAGGGTTTACTTTCCGCACTCCTATATTATGTATCTGCCCCAAAGCCATGTAATAGTCTAGGGTTTACTTTTCCGCAATTTTACTTTCTGCACCTCTATTATTCTGTACATATATTAACTGCTAGTAACTAGGCATGTATGGCAATACTAATTCAATCAACATAGCTAACCCTAATCACAAGATAAAATATCTGAGTACAACACACCTTTCACACATGCACCCTTTTAGGGTATCCTCTTGTTGCCTTCGAATACATAGTCATGTCCCTCGAACATGGGGATATCTTATCTATGATGCTTACAAACATATCATCATAGTCCCTTCGATATAAAGATCATAATCCCTCGATGACCCTCGATTGTTGCCTACGAATATATGATCTAGTCCCTCAATTGTTGCCTACGAAAAGTGATGATCGTTCTTACGAATATGCTAAGGTATCCCTACATATTGCCTTATATGACCATCCGATGTCCCTTGGAATGTCCCTTTACATCCAACGGATAGAGTTACCTACCAACTAATGGTATGGATAGCGCTACCCTAAAGGAAAGCAAAATAACATGGAAACGGCCATTCTGAGTAGGTAATAAGACTCTTTTGCTTTCTCAAATCTATCAAAATACTTTTCACACCTTACACTCTTTTCAAAATCTTTTCAAAACACTTTGTATACATTCCAGCATGAATCATTACAAAGTCTTTTCCAAAACAAAACATTTCCAAACACTTCAGATACATTCCAACGAGAATCATTACTAAGTCAAAGTGAAATGCCTTTTCAAAACATCTTTTCAAACACACACACAAAAGCAATTTGTAAAGTGAGCTACAATTAAGAGCCCAGATAACTACGGATGGAAAGGGTGCTAATACCTTCCCTTTTCATAATTGCCTCCCGCATCGTAATCTAACGAATGTCTTTTCCTCGCTCTTTTCGCCTTTCCTTAATTGGATAAAAGAAAAGTCGGTGGCGACTCTTGCTATCCGCAACATTTGCGATCAAACGCAAAATGTATAAGCCGCTTCTCCCACCGTGTTACGTAACCTGCAACTCATTGGGAAATCCTAAAGAGAGGCTACCTTAGGGTTTATAGATCACTTTACTACTTTTTGATTGACTTGTATGCTTTATCTTAAGGGTTGCTTGGGTATTATACTTGTGGGGATCCTATACCCAAATCCGTGTTTCTTAGGTAAGTAGCAATAAATCATTGCGATCATAGATACCAAAACGGTCAAAATGATGGCTATGTTAGTGCGACACTTTGGATGTCCCGATGCTCCTCATGTTTAGTTGAGGAAAGTATTTGGCGTCTACGTGGTGTCATAAGCACTAACTCAACTTTTATAACCCTAATTGACCTATCTTGGCCATTAGAAGGTAGTGAGATGGCCGACTTTGATGCAGACTGAGGTTGGTTGATACTCGATGCTACGCTCATTATGATTCGACTCTCGGGATGTTTCACTCAACCACTTGGTAGTCGTATTGAAATAAAGCCTACGAGAAATATCAATGATATGAGATTCCTAGAACCCGGTTACTATTATAGGACAGGTTGAACTCACTTAAACTCTGGTACGGTAGACACCTATATCTCATGCAAGCCTTAAACCTAGGGCTATTGTGTGAATTGCTTGTACTTGCTACTTGTTTTCAACATGACATCATGACATCATAACATCATAACATCATATCATTTCTAACTATTTCAAGGACCTAGGGATTTATCGTTGCTCTGTTTTGTAGGAGTTATGACTTCTAGGAAGACTATCCGAATCACCTTCATGGGTATTGTAACACGGTGAACTGACTTTGTAGGTTTTTGTATCGCAAATGTGCGGATAGCAAGAGTCGCCACCGACTTTTCTTTTATCCAATTAAGGGAAGGTAAAAAGTACAGAAAAAGACCTTCGTTAGATTCTGAGTAAGGGAGAAGGTTATGAAAAGGGAAGGTATTAGCCCCCTTTTCATCCGTAGTTATCTACGCTCTTAGTTGCTCTTAGATCACTTTAAAATGTGCTTTTCGTGTTTGACAAAATGTTTTGAAAAGGCATTTCGCTTTGACTTTGTAATGATTCATGTAGGAATGTATACAAAGTGTTCGAAATGTTTAGTTTTGAAAAGAATTTGAACTTTGACAAAAGTGTGAGGTGTGAAAAGTGTTTTGAAAGAGCAAGCAACTAAAAGTCTTATTACCTACTTAATTGGTCGTTGTTATTTTACGCCTTTAGAATAGCGCTATCCATACCATTAGTTGGTAGGTAACTCTATTTGTTGGATGTAAGCGGACATTCGAAGGGACATCGGATGGTCAAAGAAAGCAACTTGTAGGAAGTATCCTAGCACATTCAAGGACTATCATCATTTTTCGTAGTTTACAATCGAGGGTCAAGATCATGTATTCGGAGGCGACATCGTGGGTCTTATGATCTTTGTATCAAGGGACTATGATGATTTTTTTGAAGGCAACGGTGCTAGAATACCTCTACGTTCGAGGGACTTGACCATTTGAATTCGTAAGGCAACGAGAGAGAATTACCCTAAGGGGTGCGTGTGTGAAAAGAGTGTGTTGATTCAGATATTTTATCTTGAAAATTAGAGTGAGCTATGTTGATTTTAGTCTTGCCATACACGCCTAGTTACTAGCTTATCGTGTGTAAATTAAATGCTAAATGTAAAGTGCGGAAAGTAAATGTCCTACGCTATTACATGGCTTTGGGGTAGATACATGATTTAAAATGCGGAAAATAAAAGCCCTAATTAAGCTATTACATCCCATGAGCAATTACATAATTGGAAAAAAGAAAACAATAAAAAGAAATCGTCCGAAACAAGATAACCTGTGAAAAGATGAGAAATCGGGAAATTCAAAGAAATCGAACAAGAGAAAAATGTTAGCAAAAATAATATTTTTTTAATGAGAAAAATATTTCATGCAAGAAACCACATTAATATGCTAAAATAATTTTTTGGGATTTTTTGGAGTTAATTTAATAATTAAAAACTAATTAAAGGTGATTTAAATGATAAAATAGAAATAAAATTAAATATGCATGCAAAATAATATTTTTTAATTTTATAAATTAAATAAACATTTTCTGGAAATAATGCAAAAAGAAAAATATTTTTTGGTATTTTTTAATGCATGATAAAAAAATTGTGGAAAGAAATTAAAATGAATGAAAAATATTGAATAAAAAAAAATTATGAAAATAGTTGAGAATATGAATGAAAATCAAACTTTGTAAAAAGGATGGTCCTGGCATGGTTCGAACTCGTGACCAGGAGGAGTATCTTTAACAGTCTGCGCCTTAACCATTGGGACAAGTGACACTTGGTGTTAGAAAAAACAAAATCAATTGTTTTTGAATGATTACGTGTCCTGGATATTTGAATCAACTGAGTCAGCGTGCGTGGACCCCATAACTTACGAACAGACGAATCAGGATGCGCTATCTCGCCATGCCAACTTCTCGCCGATCAAAGGATGTCAACGACGCCGGAGCCCTAGCTCCGGTCGTCTTCTCCGGCGATCACAATCCCTGAACCTGCAAAATACGAGCAATAAACGGGAAAGGAGGACCCTATCCCCCTAAATCGACCCTTCCGAGTCCAATGGTGATGTTAGTTTTAGTTAAAAATGCTTGTACAAGCCAGATCGAAGCTTCTCAGTTCCTAAACCCTAAACATGGCAATATGCGATTCCGACGTTCAAGCTGTGAAACGGTTGCCCAGATCGGTCTTATGGAGTCTTATAAACACAATGAAAGCATTAGAATCGATTGAAACACGCGGATATTAAAAATGCAAAATCAAGAAATATTTGAATATGTATGATCATGTATGCATCGATTCAGGCTGTTTTGATCAATACCAATGATGTGTACTTACTCAATCTTACCTCCGAACACAATGGAATGGTTTTGAGGGTGAATGTGTATGAAATTCAAACACGATTTTTCACAATTCTTGAAAAATTTGGCAAAATAAGGGTTGTGTTTTAGGCTAGGGTTTCGCCTCCTTTGCTTGGCATATTGGGCTATTTATAGAGTGAATTAGGAGAGGAAAAAGAAGGAAAAAGATTTGGTTTTGAATGTGCATTGAATAATTTTCAAATAAAATCAAATTTTGGAAAAAATTTGATTTTCTTCTTAATGAGAGAGCAAGCACGAAATTGGCATATATCATGGGCTTCCTTGGACCTCAAGTTTAATATAAAATCACTCCTTTTGGAAAAATATCTTATTTTCATATTTTATATAATTTAATTTTGAATTAAATGGTTTTAAATCCAAAAATAAATTAATAAAATAGAAAATTGCCATGGCCAAGCATTAATGGGTCACAAATAACATCATGAACAAGTTTGGATCATAAGATTATAGGCCCATTTGGAAAATTTTGCATTTTGACCAATATCTCCTTTTGTGCAATTGTCCAAAATTGCCCAACTTCTAAATAGTGTATCTTGCTCAATTTTCCACATTTTTGAGTGTTCTTGGACTTTTTAGCAACGAGCAAATTAAGCAATTATCTAGCAAGGTAGATGCTTTAGCTACCCATAACAAGATGCTTGAAACTCAGATTTCACAGGTAGCTCAACAACAAGCACCCATCACGCCCTACCGGAATATTTCCCGTCAACCACAACCTAACCCAAAAGGACACGCTAATGCCGTGATACTAAGGAGTGGAAAAGAACTTGACGGACCTGTTGATCCAAGACTAGAAAACCCAGCAATGTATCAGAAGCAAGACAAGCCAAGTGAAAACGAGAGCGAACTAAAAGAAAAGGAAAACGAAACCCAAGAGGCTGTAGAAAAAGAGAAACCTTATGTGCCTCCACCGCCTTATAAACCACAAATTCCGTATCCTCAGAGATTAACAAATTCTAAATCGATGGGCCAATTCAAGAAATTCGTGGAACTTCTGAAACAGTTGAATATCACAATACTGCTCACGTAAGCCATCACCAGATGCCATCGATGCTAAATTTCTTAAGGAAACCTATCTAACAAGAAAAGATAGAAGATAATCGAATGCTTACACATCACCGAGTGTAGTGCTATCATTCGTAATAACATGCCTCTTAAGCTAAAAGACCTGTGTAGTTTCTATACCCGTCACATTGGAAAATTCATAGACAAAGCTCTATGCGACTTAGAGCAAGTATCGTTGTCATGCCCCTATCTATTTGCAAAAGTCGGAAATGGGAGAACTTACACCTACAAAAATGTTTGTTCAATTAGCTGACCGATCAGTTAAATACCCTGTAGGTATATTGGAAAATGTTCCAGTTAGCATAGGTCAATTCTATATCCCGACCGATTTCATAATCATGGACATTATCGAAGATTCAGTTACCCCTATCATATTAGGAAGACCATTCCTAGCTACAGCTGGAGCTATAATTGATGTAAAGAAGGGCAGACTAACATTCGAAGTCGGAGAGGAAAAGTGGAATTCATCCTCACTCAATTTCTACAAGCACCGCCATGAATGACACATGTTATTTACTCGATATTATAGACGAAAGCGTGAGAGAGATGGAAGCTGAATAAACCACATATTCTGAAATAATGAAGATTGAAACCCCTCTGATATTCGAAGACAACAATTGGCGAGAACCATATAGAGATGACAGTCTAAGCGAAAGTCTAGCACTTACACCTAATCATATGCCATGTCCAAAGAAACCTAAGTTAGAATTAAAAGTTTTACCTAACAATCTACGATATAATTCCTTGATACCGAACAAACTCGACCTGTTATAGTGAATTCCATTAGGAACGCCAAACTCGTAAACTTTAGACGTTCTAAGGAAATACCCTCAACGTTAGGTTATAACATATCGGACTTAAAAGGAATTTGTCCTTCAATTTGAATGCACCGATTCTATTAGAAGAGGATTGCAAAACCTCTCGAGAACCTCAAAGAAGAATCAATCCAATCCTCGATCAGTAGTCAAGGATGAAATCAAAAGCTAATGGAAGTCGGAATTATTTACCCGATCTCCGACAAGAATGGGTTAGCCCAGACATGTCGTACCTAAGAAAGGAGGTGTCATGCGTGAAAAACGCACAAGGCTAATCGATAACACAAAGAGTAGTTAGTGGACACGAGTGTGCATTGATTATAGAAATCGAACAAAGCTACTCGGAAAGACCATTTTCCTTTACCCTTTATTGATCAAATGTTAGAACGATTAGCCAAACACTTATTTCGCTATTTAGACGGTTATTCCGGATTTTCCAAATTCCAATTCACCCTGACGATCAAGAGAAGACTACATTCACGTGTCCCTATGGAACATTTGCATGCATTTAATGCCTTTTGATTATGTAATGCCCCAACAACCTTTCAACGATGTATGATGGCTATCTTCGCAGATTTCATTGACAACATCATGGAAGTGTTTAAGGACGACTTCTCTATGTGTGGACAAAGCTTTGAAGGATGTCTATCTAATTTAGAGAGTGTTTTAGAACGATGTGTGAAAGTAAACCTTGTGCTCAATCGAAAATGCCATTTCATGGTCGAGAATGAATCGTGCTTTGACATGTTATTTCCAATAAAGGAATTGAAGTTGATAAAGCTAAGATAGAAGTGATTAATGAACCCAACCACCCAAGACCGCTCGAGAGATACGGTTTTCTAGGACACGCCGTTTTTACCGACGCTTTATTAAAGATTTCTAAACTTACTAAACCACTTATCGTCTATTAATGAAGGATGCCGAGTTCATATTCGATGACGATTGTCTTAAAGCTTTTGAAACCCTTAAACCGCACTTATTTCTACACCAATTATGCAACCACTGATTGAGGTTACCTTTCAAATCATGTGCGATGCAAGTGATTACCAGAGGCGCAGCTTCTTGGACAAAGAAAAGAAAAGAAACTTCACGCAATTTACTACGCCCAGTAACGCTAGACTCAAATCAAATGAACTACGCCACAACCGAAAAGAACTCTTAGCCGTGGTCTTCGCAGCTGACAAATTTCGCTCCTACCTCGAGGAGCAAAAATCATCATTTATACGGACCACGCCGCTATCGATATCTACTTACCAAGAAAGATGCAAAACCGCACTCGATGGATCTTACTTTACAAGAATTCGACTTGAAGTTAAAGATAAGAAAGGAATGTAAACGTCAGAGCGCATCACTTATCCCGATTAGAAGGTGTAAAACCCGAACAAGTGCCAATTAACGACGATTTTCCGTATGAGCATCTGATAGCACATATGATAAGCGACCTAGTTCAATTGGATTTAAACAAACAAGAAGCTAAGGAAGTCGTGGAAGCCATCAATATGACCGTAGGATTTCCATGGTATGCTGACATCGTTAATTATTTAGCTGCCGGTGCGCTTCCACCTGATTTAACTTACCAATGTAAAAGAAGTTCTTCCATGATCTCAAGAGCTACCACCGACAAACCACTTTTATTTAAACGAGGACTGATGGAATTTTCCGCCGTTGTATACCCGATTTAAGAAATAGAAGACGCTATTTCCATTGTCACTCATCTCCTTATGGTGGACATGCTAGCACCTCTAAAACATGTGCCATTCTCCAAGCCGGCCTCTTCCGCCTAACTCGTGGAAGGATGTCCACATCGCCAAAATCGTGATCGCCGCCAATGCACCTAATATCTCAAGACGCGATGAAATGCCTCGTAAAGGAATACTAGAAGTCGAAGTCTTTGATGTTTGGGGAATAGATTTCATGGGACCTTTCCCATCTTCTTTTGGAAACAAGTTTATACTCGTCGCTGTCTATTATGTTTCGAAATGGATCGAAGCAATAGCTTCTCCTACAAATGACACACGAGTGGTGATAAAGCTTTTTAAGAATATAATTTTCCCGCATTTTGGTGTTCCTCGACTTGTTATTAGTGACGGTGGATCTCATTTTATTTCGAAGATATTTGATAAATTACTATCTAAATACGGAGTCAAACACCGCGTAGCAACACCTTATCATCCGCAAACTAGCGGACAAGTCGAAGTTTCGAATAGAGAGATTAAACAAATATTAGAAAAACTGTCATATATCTCGAAAAGATTGGTCATCCAAGCTTAACGAAGCTTTTATGGGCTTATAGGATGCTTACAAGACTCCTATCGAACTACACCTTTCAAACTTGTTTACTTAAAAATCATGTCATCTCAAAGGAATTAGAACATAAAGCTTATTGGGCAATAAAACGCTAATATTAACTACATCTCAGTAGAGACGATCTCGATTTACATGAATCGAAGAATTAAGACTAGACGCTACGAAACGCTAAAATATATGAAGAACTAACTAAAAATGGCACGATAAGCGCTTATCTCGAAAGAATTTAGTGTGGAGACGTCGATTTTATTTAATTCTAGACTTAGACTCTTTCCAAAACTTAAATCTAGATGGTCCGTCCTTTCAAATTATAAAAGTATTTCCTAGCGGAGTGGTAAAAATTAAGGATAGAAATAGTGCCCCGTTTATTGTAAACGGGCAGCGGTTAAAACAGTATCATCATATAGACAATAGAGATTATACGAATAATCTAAAACTTGTAGAACTGCCACCTATTTCTCCCGACTAATCTTTCACTAAGTATTTCGTCAGGCTTACGACGTTCAAAACAGCGCTTCATGGGAGGCAACCCATTTTATTTGTTTTTGCTTGCTATTTTGTTTGTATTCTCTGTTTAATTTCTTTTACAATTCGCTATTTTTTTTAAACTTTTGTAAAACTGTCACGATTTCAAAACAACTTTACTTGCCACAGATTCCGAAAGTCTTTTTTCTTTACTTTCTCTCTACTGCTTCCCGCTTTACTTTTGTTATGGATCCTCCACGTAACTTTATGGAAACCACCTTTAGAGGTAGAAACCAAAGAAGAAGATTTGAGGCTTTGTCTCAACGAGACATCGCTTGACTCGTATCATGATGAACCCACTATGGACGCTTTAGGCATAACTGACAGTGTTTACTACATGTTTAACCAATTGGGATGGGAGAAAGCACACCTTAAGTCTAGGTTTATCACTTACCGAGAGCTTACCCTTGAGTTCTTGAGTTCTTTAGTTTATATACCTGAACACGGTGTCGGAGCTTTAAAAGGAATCATCGCCTTTACTTTTTGGTATTGAGTTCACCTATAACCATAGGGACTTAGTCGCTTTATTAGGATTCCCCAATGGACCCTTAGCTTTTACTACCCCTGAGGCGGATTTATTGGATTTTGAGCTGGATTACTTCTGGGGTACTTTAACCTGAAACTATCATCCTGACCCAGAGAGTATGGATAACAATGAGATACATAACCTAGCTATCCGTTATTTCCATAGGATTCTTGCCCACACTTTGTTTGGAAAAGAACAAAACCAAAATGCTGTATCCAAGGATGAGCTATCTCTGCTTTATTGTATGAACCTAGGATGCCCTGTCAATGTTGTCCCGCTCCTGATGAAAACCTTTACCCGCATTAGTGAAGACCCTAATGTTCCAGTCAGTGTGGGAGGATTAGTTACAATGATTGCAAATGCTCTTGGACTTCGTTACCAACTTAATAATTGTGCACCATTTGGATCAATTAGGCCTATGAACATTGATTTCTGTTTCAACAACCGGATAATAGGAAATTTAGGCCCTGCACCTTATGAATACTTGATAAGAAACAAAGTTGTTACCCTTTTTACCCTTCCAAACCATGCCCAAGTAAGTGTCCATAACCGTGATAATTGGTTGTATGAATTGAATCCACCTGACCACCCTTCAACACCTGAAACACCACAATCATATTTTGTTGCTGATAATTTCATGTCTGAAAACGAAACAGATCCTGAAACTCCTCCTGGTTACCATGATTTTACCAATATGGCTGAAGCACAAGTAGCCCCTGACATAACCTAAGGAGAATACACTACACAATTGAATACCATTCTGACCACTTTGGATTCTTATAAAACTGACATTGATGGAATAAAGAATGAATTGAAGAGTATGCGTTGATCTCATTGGTTTAACTCGACATCACAAAGGAGTAATTCTATAACATCACCCAAGCTTTAGAGATATTAAAAGCAAAGATTGGATGAAGCAGTTCTTAGTTTCTTAGTTTTCAGTTTTTAGTTTTTCAATTCTTAGTTTTTAGAATTTTCCCATTTTGTTTTGTTTCTAGGTAGTTTCATTCTTTATTAAATTACTACATTTCAATTTATAGTCATTTACTTTCAGTCAAAAGAACAAGAAGCTCAATTTGAATTAATGCAATTGTTTGTTTTCAGTTTTAATTTACATTGATTATTCTGTTTACAATGGTTTATGGTTTTCTACTTATTGCGAAGTTATATATATTGGAATATGTGTTAAATGGATTGATGTCGCTTCGAGATTTTTCTATAAAATATTACTCTATGCAATTGTGTTTCAGGTCGTTAAAAATTGCAAAATTTTAGCCGCCACGATCACATATTAACCCCACGATCGCCACACGCTTTGTGTTACGCCACTAGGTGTTACGATCAACACGGGTTACATCAAGAACCTCGTAGCGTAACGCCTCTTGCTCTTTCCAACCTTTCTTTTCTTCTTCTTCCATAACTCCCCAACCGTCCCACCTCCTCCATTCACTCCCCATTAACCCCATTCAACCCACCACTAATTCCTCTCAATTTTCAAACTTCCCACTATCTCTTTTCACTATATATACTCCCATCCGTGATCATCCTCTCATTCACTCATTCAAAACCACACCCATTCTCACTCAAACACTCTTGCATGCAAATGGCGAACAATCTCCAACCAATTCCTGGCATTACCCTGCGTGATGGTGAACAAGGCGAGACTCAACGTGTTAAGTTCTTGAAATTCCAACGTCGAGGACTACACCCTACTAGGTATGTCGACACTGACTGCCTAAGAGACCTTGGTTTTCTTGAAGGTGTTCAACGTCTTCTTCAGAGTGTCAACTTATGGAACCTCTGTAGCCACCTCAGCCCCACGAGAACCTCACCCTTGAGTTCCTCACTTTTGCTACATCACTCCAAACGGTCCAATGATCAACTTTCGTGTTTGAGGTTTCGATATTCTGCATCGACACGAGTTCTCTCGTAACGCTCGACGATTGTTTGACTTCAGACCGATGATGTTCCACCTCCGTGCCCGACAACTTTGGAGAAGAATCTTTCAACCTTGGCATAGCCTCACCAACAACCGAGCAAACTCTTATGATCACCTAAATGCCACACAAATCCACAATCCTGCCATACGCTACTTCCACCGTATCCTCTGTAACACGATCTTCGCAAGAGATAGCAACCATAAGCTCAACTCCAAGGAGCTATTTTTCATGCACCGTGCATTCTCCGTCGAAAATCAACGCCGCACCCTTCCTCCGGCCCATATTCATTCCATTCGCACTGCAGGCGCAAACCTTTCTATTTCGGAGGGCTAGTTCTCTTGCTTTGGCATCAATCATGGTGACACCCTTGCTCATCTACCATCCCGAGCACCGCTCGCTTACCTTGATCATTGCAAATCAGCCCACCTTATCCACGAGCGGACGACGGAAAGTTTCATCCGATACGTAACAAAGTTTAATCTAACATTGTTTTGCCTTGCAGGGACCGAATCGATCCTCAGAACCGAGCCAATTGACTATTTAACCTTGAAGCCTCAAGGCCATGCTGCTCAAGAAGAACTACATGTCGGCCCGCCGATGAGATGCAAGAAGAATTGATCGATCTGCTCCGCGGCTCGACGCCCCCGAGTCTTCCTCGCTCCACCACCTCCCAATTTTGCGAGATTCTCCAAGCCATTCATCATCGTAACCTCATGAATGCCATATCCGAGAGGAAACATCGAGCGCTGACGGTGCGTTTGCAAAATGCCCAAACTCGAATGGTCAACGCCGACGAATGAAAGACTTGATGAAGTGCCGAGCGAGCTTAATGCTTGAGGATGGATATCACATCTCTTGGACCCTGAGCACCGACTCAAGCCACTCCTCCAAGGTCACGAACCGTAAGTCGCCAAGAGTCTCTTTTCCTTGTTTTTTTTGTATTGGTATTTTAACTCGCCATATCATAACATTGAGACAATGTTTGATATAGTGTGGAGGAGTATCGCATTCTTAGTTCGTAACTAGTAATTTCATTTCCATTTTAGTAATATTTCGTTATTTCATTTTCTCCTGCTTTATTCACCATACCAAAATTTTCGCTTTTATTTTCGTGATAATCGTTAGTTACCTACTTTAATCGAAATCGTAGTTAGAAGGCCGAGAGCGATTCAACGAGAACTATACGGTTATGACACCTTTTACTCCCCACTTACGCGAATCGTCTCCATTTTTGTTATACTGATACTTTGAGTTTTAAGTCTTAAATTAGCCCCTAGTAGTTTATATTAATGGCACCAATCTTAGCACAAACCACGTGGAAAGCCGATGAACATAAGTGGATGATCTTGTTAATTGCTTTAAAAAGAATGTTACATGCTTTAAGGAAGTAGGTAATGCACCAATTAAATTGGGCGATCCTCACCCGATCGTTTAATCCAACGGACGCGAAAGCCTTTACTAAGTAACATGAGAATCCATTGTTTAGGTGGTTTAGAAGCATCTGGTACTAAACTTGGTAGGGCAGACTACGGTTTGATCCCCCGCATCTTACAATCGGATATAAGAGGTTGCCACATAATTGTGCCGTAAACCATTGTATTTTGATCGTAACCACTAACCCGCCATTCTACTACGTATGTAAGGATAATGGGCTTAATGTGATTGCAAGAACGAAACCGGGTGAAATAGGAACGAGAAACCTTGAGTTGAATTATAACGGTATAGTTGGACGTTTCGTTTAAAACGGATAGTCGTCGACTAGCTTGTTGCTTGTGTCATTAGCGTATCGTTGTTGTTTTACTCGATTTTCTTGGCCGAACTAACTTAGGATTTCTTGTAACAATTTAAAAACAAAAGGTATACTAGTTATGTGCGTCTATAAAAACTTGTCCGATATTTCTAATTGATTATTTTGCTTGAGGACAAGCAAAGGTTTAAGTATGGGGGAATTTGATAACACGAAATCGTATCGTTTATTTACCATGAAATTAAACCGTTTTGTATTATTTTGACCCGATTAACTCCTAATATTTCGAGTTTGTCATGACTTTTGCGTGTATTACATAACTTAGCTCAAAATGAAGAAAACATGAAACAATGCAAGATAGCATCAAAGAACAAGAAAACATGAATCACAAAGAAATGCGTATTTTAGTTGTGACGGTCGTCACCATCCGCCACGCACCGTAAGACATCCAGAAGCGGTGACGACCACATCGCCACGCACCGTAACACGGAAAACACCAAAGCCGCTGTAACACATCCGTAACGTAACGTAACGCCGATATCGCTTTAAACGCGTGACGTGGAGAAGCTTAATGTAACGAGTTTTTAAAACTCTCGATTTCTCTCAACCTCGGCCACGCTCAACCACGCTCAACCACGCTCCTATATTTTTGGAGAAATTCAAGTAGCGTGAAATTCATCCCAATCGCAGCTCCATTTTTCTATAAATACCTCAACTTTCAATGTTAGAAGTACAAAGCAATTTTCGCTTTATTTGTGCGGAAGCTCACTAAATCGAACTCGTTATTTCAATTTATATTTTCTCGCATTTGTTGATTTCAATTGTTTAATTTCACTGCCCAAATAATAATTTCCAACATTAGGAAATTATTATTCTAAGGATTTTTATTTCAAGCTTCAGAATTCGTTTGTATTTCCGATACCAAGTCCAAGTTTCCGATCTGTGGAAGAAGGATTAAAGTATTGGCTTTATTTTCAGGTTCTTCAATTTGCATTTGTATTACAGTACTTCTCATTTAATTAATTTAAGTTTCATTTATTATTTGTAATGTCTACTTTGTGTTTATTTAGTTCTGTTTCCTGTTCATTTATTTTGATTTCCATGGCTAGCTAAACCTTTAGTGTCGGTATGGAATAGTTAGAGACAATAGACATCTGATCAAACTTAGGCTAAAACCTTAATCAACTTAACTCTGGTTATAACTTTTTATGCTTAAAAATAAAACCTTTTTGTTACGAAAGTAAGAAAAGTAAATAGGTTAGGATCGAGACCACGAAAGTGTGAGGTTTTAGCCGGATAGCTAGAGTTAGGCATTTCATTTAAATACAGTGAAAGCGCTTTAAAACAAATTAGAATTAATTAAGTTTCCAAAAAGTATGCTCTAAACACTTATAGGCTAAAGGTGTATAGGGCTTTAGACATATAATCCGAGATAAGACCATGAAAGTGTGAGTTGAGGGTTTTTAAACTGATTAATTCTATAGATAAACTATGTTGACCATCCTTATATGCTTAAGTCCGATTAGATCCATTAGGTCGATTCTATTACATACCGACCATTTCATTCCATTATTAATTTAAAATCAATTAGTTTACCTTACTTAACCTTCCCAAAACCAAACGTGACAATTTCCGCCTTAGCTAAACTAGCATTACTTTCCCGCACTAGAGTGATTACAAAGTCCCTGTGGATTCGACAATCTTTTATTACTACCGCGATAGGCTGTGCACTTGAAGTTAAGATACCGTTAGACACATTAGGTTTATCGACATCGTGAGACGATTACCTCAAGAGTATGTCGATGTGAACATAATAAGGATCACCTCTCCGATCCTCGGCCAGAGTGGCACCTCTCATTATTACCTCGCCGCACTCAATTCCATATTCCTCAACAAAGGTATACCTTGGAACTATGGCGCAAGTTTACTATCGTGGCCAAGCAAGAACCTTTGACCATTAAATACATTGCACGAAGCTACCAATCCTGACGTCGGTAACATCTCCGGATTAAGCAAGGTAACAAGAACCGGAAGAGTATTTTCTCCAGAGATCTGTCCTCCAAAGGACACTACTACACTAATTTGCATTCCTACTATCGAACCGGTTCCCGAAGCGAGAGGGAAAGAACCAATGACTCATCCTTCTCAGACAAAAGTACCAAAGGAAGTTGTTGAGGATACCTCCAAGCAAGAAATGGAGGAAATTCTGAAGATCATCAAGAAGAGCGACTACAATGTTGTAGAACAGTTGGGACAAACTCCGTCCAAGATATCCATGCTAGCTATGCTATTGTGCTCTGAGGCTCATGCTAAAGCCTTAATAAATTTTCCGAAGAATGCTCACATACCGCAAGACACTACTGCTAATCAATTCAAAGGTTGTATTGCTAGCCTGACCGCCAATAATGGTTTAGGTTTCTCTGATGCCGATTTAACTCTTGCTGGAAGGAAACACAACAAAGCCTTGCACATCTCCATTGAATGCAAGGGCACTACATTGTCTCACATATTGGTGGATACCGTTTCGCTTCTTAATGTTCTCGTCAAGAGTGCTCTAATCGACTTAATGCTAAAGAAGTGGTCATGAAGCCCAGTGACATAATTGTAAGAGCTTTTGATGGTTTGAAAAGAACAGTACTTGGAGAGCTCAACCAGCCAGTTAAAGTCGGTTCCCAGACTTTTGACTTTACTTTCTTTGTCATGGACATTCTTCCAGCTTATTCTTGCCTTCGGACTCTGGATACATGTGCATCACCTCTACCGTACATCAAAAGCTGAAGTACCCAATGAAGGGGAAGATTGTTATAGTATGCGGTGAAGAAGAATATATGGTAAGCCATCTACAGTCATTCCGATACATCAAAATGGAAGGTGTATTTGTCGAAACTCCCTGTCAAGCTTTCGAAGCAATTCCACGAGTCATGCCTGTTGACTCTCCTGTCACTCCATAAGTTACTAGAGTTCCGCCGAAGATGGCCTCACTGAAATATGCCAAAGCTGTGGTTGAAGAAGGAGGTTGTACTATTTGGGATCAACTCCCTGATTTTCCATTCAAATTTGACAAGACTGGTTTAGGCTTCACTATCAAAGGTCAGAATATGATACGTTGCGAACATGCCGGCAAACTTCCTTTCCACATCAACAAAGGCGGAGTCCGTGCTATAGAAAACGATGACGGCGACTTCGACATCAATAATTGGATCTTCCCGACTCCTGGCGATAAAATCAACAATTGGAAGACTGAAGATGTTATACCAATCTCCTTTAGATAGGAGTAATTGCTTTTTCTGTTATGCTTTTACGCTCAACAATAAACTCTAAGCCTAGTACCTTGCTCGGGGCACCATGACTTGTTTGTGAGGGTTATTATCTGTCATTCGCATATTTTCATTCAATAAATCATTGGACTTTTGCTTTCATATACTGTTCTCTTTATCTTTCTTTTTACTTTATCACCCTTTTAAAAAGCTATGTGTTCTTACACACACCCACATAATACACTGCAGATTCACTCGGAATCTCGTTAATAACGACTCTGCTATTGCTAAATATGACTTCGATAATCCGATCTACCAAGCCGAAGACGAAGGTGAGGAAGATTGTGAAGTGCTAGGAGAATTTTCCAAGCTATTACAACAGAAGAACAAAGCACGCACACGAGGAGCCACTGAGGTTGTGAATCTAGGAACTAACAAAGATGTAAAAGAAATCAAGATAGGAGCAGGTCTTATGAGCAATGTCAAACAGAGATTTGTCCAGATGCTGCGAGACTATATCGAGATTTTTGCTTGGTCCTACGAAGACATGCCAGGTTTAAACATTAACATTGTGGTACACCGACCACCAAGAAAGAAGGTTTTCCATGTGAAGCGTATGTTCATCGATACTTCTCGAGATGTCCGAGAAAATCAAAGCCGAAGTTATGAAATTCAATGCCGGTTTCCAGGCATTTATCCACAAGCTACGAACGTGGTGCCCGTACCTAAGAAGGATGGTGTAACACGGTGGGAGAACTCGACTTGTTTGTTTTATGCTTGATCGAAATGTTATGGATATCAAGAGTCGCCACCGACTTTTCTTTTATCCAAATAAGGGAAGGCAAAAAGAATAGGAAAAGACCTTCGTTAGATTCTAAGTAAGGAAGGTGGTTATGAAAAGGGAAGGTGTTAGCACCCTTTCCATCCGTAGTTATCTACGGCTCTTAATTTCTTAGCTCACTTTAAATTGTTCTTGTGTGTGTGTGTGTGTGTTTGAAAAGATTTTTGAAAAGGTATTTTCTTTGACTTCGTAATGATTCACGAATGTATAATAAGTGTTTAGAAATGTTTTTGTTTTGGAAAAGAAACTTTGTAATGATTCATGCTGGAATGTATACAAAGTGTTTTGAAAAGTTTTTGAAAATGTGAAGTGTGAAAAGTATTTTTGATCGAGCAAGGAAAAGAGACTTATTTTACCCACTCGTAACGGTCGCTTCGTGTTATTTTGCTTTCCTTTAGGGTAGCGCTATCCATACCATTAGTTGGTGTAACTCTATCCGTTGGATGTAAAGGGACATTCAAGGGACATTGATAGTCATAGAAGGCAACTTGTGGGGATATCCTAGAACATTCGTAGGGACGATCATTACTGTGAGGCAACAACCGAGGGGCGAGATCATGTATACGAGAGGCAACATCGAGGACTATGATCTTTTAAGTCGAAGGGACGTGATGATATATTGTAGGCAACTCGTACAAATATCCTACTTTGAGGGACATGACCATTGTTTCGTAAAGCAACGAGAGAGGATACCTTAAGGTAGGTGCATGTGTGAAAAGAGTGTGTTGTTTTCAGATATTTATCTTGTGATTAGTGATCTAGATTGATTAAGTTAATCTTGCCATGCACGCCTAATTACTAGCGCTAATAAGTGCGTAAAGTAAATTAAAATGTAAAGGTCCTACGCTATTACATGGCTTTGGGGCAGATACATAATAGGAGGTGCAGAAAGTAAAGGCAGAAATGTAAATCTACGCTATTACATGAAAATAAACTTCCAACCTATACATCCTTTCTAGAATTTAAATCCAAGAAAATAAATAGCAGAAGAGAAACTACATCCTAGTATTTTTGATATTTTTGAAAATTAGAGTTTACGTGAGAAAAGCCTAATTCTAATTGATTTTACTTAATTAAGAAAAAAATTAATGAATATTAACCTAAATTAAACTAATTAATTAATTAAAAAGCATGGAAAAAGGTTATTTATGAAATTATCTAATTAACCTAATTAATTAACCTAATTACTAATTAAATTAATTAATTAATTAAAAGGGAAAGCAGAAAAATAAATAAAAAGATAAAAAAAAAAAGTTAAAAAAGAGCTTCTAGCAGAAGCTGCCTTTGAAGCTGGGCCTTCTGTCAATGGAGCGCTGTGGGCATCCAGAAACCGGAGTTTCTGGTGGAAATCCTGCTGAGCGTGTCCAGAAGCTGGAGCTTCTACATCTGAAAGGGTCCAGAAGCTGGGGCTTCTGGAGATTTTGCTGCTGGGGCGTCCAGAAGCTGGAGCTTTTGGAGGTTCTAGTGCTGGAAAGATCCAAAAGCTGGAGCTTCTGGGGTGCCTGGTGATGGAAAGGGTCCAGAAGCTGGAGCTTCTGGAGATTCTGGATCTAGGACGTCCAGAAGCTGGAGCTTCTGGGGACTTCTCATCTGGGGCCATCCAGAAGCTGGAGCTTCTGGAGGGTTCTAGCGCTAGGGAGACCCAGAAGCTGGAGCTTCTGGAGGCGTTCCTTCTTTATTTTCCTTGCTCAATCTTTCTTAAACTCTCTTGCACGAATTTTCCAGCTTGCATTGTCAATCCTGGACCTCAAGAAACTTGGATATCAAGCCCATATGCCTTGTAGCTTGTCTTAATATTTTATTTTAATTAAAATTGAATTTTAATGGTTTAATTCAAAAATAAATAAAATAAATGGAAGGAGGGCGTGTAGTTGGGCTTAGAGGCTCTTGATAATGTTAGGAATAAATTTGAATCATAAAACGTTAAGCCCATTTGAAAAATATTTGCTTTTGCTAAGTATTTTTCTTCATGCACCTCCTCAAAAATTCTCAACTTGCACAATTTGTATCTTGCTCAATTTTCCACATTTTTGCGTGTTCTTGGACTTTTTAGAAAGCTCAAGATGTCTTCTAAACATCCATTTTGGTTTCATCTTCATTGAAGTTTCCATGCTCATGAACACTTCTTTTCAAAAAGATGACTTTTTGTTGCCTTTTTAAGAGGACCTGTAATGTTTTGATCCATAACTTCCAAATGAAGCATTATCAGCCCAAGCTTGTGAGATATGAACTTGTATAGAATTGAATTTTATTCAAAATGAGCTTTGGTGGAAATTATTTTGATAAAGTATGTGAAAGTTATGCCTGGTCAAAGTTCTGTTAACTTTTGTCTAAAAAGCCCTAATTTAGAAACTTTGACTTTTGATCAAATATTGATTTTTCTTGATGAATCATGGTCAACCCTTGATCAAATGATTAATATTACTTCAAAATATTGTTGTTGACCAAAAATTATGAAGTTTGACTGTATGTTGACCACAATTTGACTTTTTGTCCAATATAGCTAATTTTCAACCATCTGAGCAATTGGATGAGCAATTTTGACTTTTAAGGCTTGGAAATTGACATGAGGATCCCTTGAGGTATATGGTGAGATATGATGACCACCTGAAGCATTGGAGACCCATCTTGACTTTAGAGGAGCAAACCCTTAGCTTGGATAGATTGCTTAGAAGAGGGTTTATTTGAGCAAACCTTGTGAAATTCTTGAATATAGAGCCATGGGTTGTCTTGAGAGAAAGGAGGGCAAATTTTGAGGTATAATAGATGGAAAAGTGCGTATGTGTGTGGACTACCGAGATCTGAACAGAGCAAGTCCGAAAGACGATTTCCCACTTCCACATATT
The DNA here is from genome assembly GCA_021764765.1 of Vicia sativa. Taxonomy (NCBI): domain Eukaryota; kingdom Viridiplantae; phylum Streptophyta; class Magnoliopsida; order Fabales; family Fabaceae; genus Vicia; species Vicia sativa. The sequence continues at coordinate 107,607,560 of CM038793.1, forward strand.
GATGTCCCGTTGATAACACCGCCAACACAAGGTTTTCTCCTTCATGCATGGTTTCTCCTACAATCGATCAAAATGGCTCAAGACATGGAAAAGACTAATTTCATTAAACAAAGGCACATTCTATTACAATGTCATGCCGCTTTGACTAAAGAACGTTACGCCACATATCAACGCCATGGTAGCTTTATTCCATGACATGATTCATCACAAGATAGAGGTCTACGCCGATTTACATGATAGCTCGATCACAAACCAAGAAGAACATCTCGATAATTTTAAGGCTATTTGATAGACTAAAGAAACAGATTAAAACTTAATCCTAACAAGCGCACCTTTGGAGTCGATCCAGAACTCCTCGGATTCGTCGTGGTAAAGGTATGAAGTTGACCGCCAAGGTTAAAGCTATTCAAGAAACTCCAGCCCCGCATCGGAAGGAAGTCGAGGTTTTCGATGACGAAACTACATCGCCGATTCATTGCACATCTAATCGCTACTTGTGAGTCAATATTCGCCATCAAGAAAGATCAAGTAGTGAAATGGAACGACGATTGCCAGACATCTTTTTACAAAATCAAGGAGTACCTACAAAATCCTTCTATCCTGATGCCACCTGCCAAAGGAAGACCTCTTATCATGTACTGACAAGATTAGAGAACTCAATGGGTGTGTGTAGCAACATGACGAGTCCGGTCGAAAAGAGTATGCAATATACTACCTTAGAAAAAGTTTACCGATCGTGAAACATGATACTCACAATTGAGAAAACTTGCGCATGGCTTAATGTCACGACTAAGACAATATATGTTGACTCACACTACCTTTTTGATCTCTAAGATGGATCCGATAAAATACATATTCGAGAAACCTGCTATCTCCGGAAGAATAACAAGATGGAAAATGATCTTGACCGAATACGACATCCAGTTTACTACTCAGAAGGCGATCAAAGGAAGTATAGTAGCCGATCATTTGGCTCATCAAGCCATAGATGACTATCAGTCTATGCATTTCGAGTTTCTAGATGAGGATATTATGTTAGTCACTAATAGCAAAGAACCTGGACCAGACAAAGGACCTGAACCAGGATCCCGATGGACCATGGTCTTTGATGGAGCCTCCAACGCACTTGGCAATGATATTGGCGCCATCATTACATCTCCTACAGGCAGACACACACCTTTCACCGCCAGACTATGTTTCGGCTGCACCAACAACATGGCGGAATACGAAGCGTGCATCATGGGTATCAAAGCTGCTATTGACTTAAGAATCAAATTCTTGCAAGTGTATGGAGACTCAGCCTTGGTGATCAGTCAGATTAAAGGTGATTGGGATATGAAGCATCCGAATCTCTTTCCATATCGAGAGCATGTGTTGAATCTGATCCCTTACTTTGAAGAAATCACTTTTGATCACATCCCTCGAGAAGAGAATCAGTTGGCAGACGCATTAGCTACCATGTCATCTATGTTCAAGGTCAGATGGGATAACGAAGCTCCCCAAATTACTATTGAAAGAATAGACGCACCAGCATACTGTTGTGAACTTGATACTGGAGGAACAGAAGAGAAACCTTGGTTCTACGAAGTGAAGAGGTATCTCGAGGCTCAGGAATATCCCGCAGGGGCATCTGTCAACGACAAAAAGTTCTTAAGAAGATTCACCTCCAAATTCTTTCTCAGCAACAAAATCTTATACAAGCGCAATCATGACTTGTGCTTACTCCACTGTGTAGATCAGAAAACAGTGGAACGAATCATGGAAGAGTTACATGAAGGCGCATTCGGTACCCACTCCAGTGGACATGTAATGGATAAGAAGATTATAAGAGCAGGATACTATTGGTCCACTGTAACACCCCAAATCTACCCAAGGTTTTTTATGCAAAAATCAGAGTAATTTAAAAATTTCATAAATTAAATACTGAGGTGTCACACCTTCAAAAATAACTCACTTTAAACAATTTGCTTGAAAGTATCAATCTCGGATACATAGCATCGCCGAAAGACATAAATTGATTCAAAAACATCAAAACATCTTCTTTAATAAACTTCCTTAATAAATCATTTTTTCATAAAGTATGATTTTATATACAAAAGGAAGAACAACAAAAGAATCAACAACAAGACAACATAAATGTTTCCCCTCAAGTGCTACGTATCAGAGCGACACTGACTCAACTAACAACAAATATAAACTCCGTCTTCATAACCTGCACGTTACCAATATAAAGGTAACGGCGAAACAAGTAAAGGGTGAGATAATCCAAAACATATATTTAAAGGCATGATAATATATATATATATATATATATATATAGTTTTGGAATTGTAAAGGATATAAGTTAATAAGTGCATCCCAACGCATATCTAAACCTCACTTACTTCGATCGTCATTCTAATGTGTATAATCTACACTATATCGCCATAACCTCATCGGCATACTTCGCCACCACAACACATAAACCTTCGTCACCACGAAATCGTCACATGCTAGTACATCGCTAATTAACACGGAAATCATAGACAACAACATCAACCAACAATATTAAACAATGCTAACAACATGAGCAACACAAACAAATCCTCACAAATTGGCTAAAGCCCATCGTCGCTTTTGGCATAAAAGCCCACCGTCACAAATATGATCACATCATAATTGCATTAAGCATTTCATCTAAATTAAATCATCACAAAACTCACTATTTATATTCATCGCCTAGTTATCATGAAATTATCAAGTCATATTCATTTCATATTCATCATAAAGATTATCACCAAGCAAAGCATCATACATCATCGCAATTCAATCATCGTTAATCAATTAAAAACCCAACGCCAAACAACTTAAACAAAAACATAACTGACTCCATGAGACACGACTATGTTATGCATGTGGTACCCATCGCTTTGTCCATAATTAGGAACACTTGGCATAAAAGCCTCGTCGCTTGGCATAAAATCCTCTTCGCTTGGCATAAAAGCCTCGTCGCTTGGCATAAAAGCCCATTGTCGCCAATGCAATGTATGTGACTCGACAATAACCAACACAACACAAAAACATCATCGTCACTTATCAAAATTGGCATAAAGCCCACATCGCCATAATTTATCCAAATCAAGATAAATATATCATCGCATTGTATTTGCATGATGCAAAACATCCCTAAATAATTCATCATCGTCACAAGTCATGCATTCATAAATCGGAAGCATTTATCAACAACATCAATATAATCGTCACATCATCATGTACAAAGACATATATTATTTCATTGCAAATCATCAAGTATTCATTAATTAATACGTCGTCGCAAACAATATGTTTGATCACCCCACCTCACTATCAATTCTTTCACTAAATTCTAAATACGGAAAGATAGTCAAACACCTAACATCGTCGCAAAACCAATCCCTAATAACCGGTATTGCTCCTAATTGTCAACATCGCAATCGGATTGTCCATACGTTTCTTAAATCCACTAAAACGAAATCTGATTCAATTAAACCGTAATTAAGCCTATTTCGGGTCATCTCGCAAAAAATCGCAACTTCTAAAAACTAACCTCATCACTACGTTCTACACGTCAAACTTAGCTAGCATGTCAATTGTTGAATTCGGAGCAACTTGTCTGGCCGTCAATTTATCGAATCGAAAATCGAACACAATCGGGTTCCAAAGGAAATGCGAAAAATCAGAATTTTGGAGGGTACAGAAGCATCAACACGGGCCCCCGTGTGCATCAATACGACTCGTGTTGAAAGGCCATCAGAACGTGCAAAAATCACCCAAGACAGTGAATCAACACGGGCACCCGTGTTGATCAACACGGCCCGTGTTGATTGGCCTACACTAACCAAAATTCCTATACAAGAGGGAAACACGGCCGTGATAATCAACACGGACCATGTTGATGGACCTGCGTGAAAACTTCATCTTTTTGAGTTTTTCTCATTCTACTACCATGGTTTTCTTTCCCATTTCAATACTCTTGATTTCTACAAGCTAGAACCTAATACACCCACAAACCATACTCCTAATCCAACTCTTCTAAACCATTCCAACAATCAACCAATAAAACCCTATAAATCAACTATCAATTTCACCCCCAAATCCAAAATATATATTTCAAAACCTAACAATATGAGATGAAAAATCAAACCCCTTACCTCTAGTTTGGATGATCCATGATGATTCTACAAAGCTCAACCTCAAGCTTCCTCTCTTGCTCTCTTGCTCTCCTTCTTCTTCTTCTTCTTCTTCTTTCCAAAACCCTATCTTCTTCTCTCTAAGACCAAGTTTGGTTTTATGTGACGAAAGATGGAAAGAAAAGGAAGGGAAATGGCTTTTATAATTACTAGCTTCCAAGTTCCCATGTTTGGTTTTGGTAATTGAATGGAAGGAAAATGAGGAGAAATGGTTTATAAAGGTATTTCTACTAGTAAGCCAAGGGTGAAAACCCAATCCTCAACAATTGCTCCCCACACCCCTAACTTACTAATTATATCATCAATTCAATTAATTCAAATAATTCCGGGGAATTAAATATCGGATCCGAACAGAACGTTGCCCAATATATTATCATATATATATCGATTAACATATTTAATCTCGTCACAAAATAAACATCAATCGGTAATTCGAAAATATTAATATAATATAATAATTAAAACAGGGCGTTACATCCACCATGGAAGTTGATTGTTACCGTTATGTTCGATCTTGTCACAAATGCCAGATATACGCAGACAAAGTGCACATACCTCCAGTTCCATTGAATGTTATGACTGCTCTGTGGCCTTTCGCAATGTGGGACATTGACATGATTGGAGAGATCAAACCCACCGCTTTTCCAATGGAGACCGTTTCATCCTTGTTGCCATTGATTACTTCACCAAATGGGTAGAAGTAGCCTCGTTCGCATCTGTTACCAAGAATGTTGTGGCTCGATTCATCAAGCATAATCTTATCTGTCGGTATGGCGTCCCCAAAAGGATTATCATTGAAAATGGTACCAATCTCAATAACAAAATGATCACCGAACTCTGCACGCAGTTCAAGATTAAGCATCACAACTCTTCTCCATATCAGCCAAAAATGAACGGCGTAGTGGAAGCCGCCAACAAAAATCTCAAGAGGATCATACAGAAGATGACAGTGACCTATAAGGATTGGCATGAGATGTTTCCATTTTCTCTCCATGGTTATCGCACTACAGTATGAACATCTACATGGGCAACCCCCTTCTCTCTCGTAAATGGTATGGAAGCAATCCTACCTATCAAGGTTCAGATACCCTCAACCAGAGTACTCTAGGATGCCGAGTTAGAGGAAGACGAATGGGTCCAGACTTTCCTTGACCAGATCAACTTGATCGACAAAAACCGGCTCGTAGCCACCTGCCATGGACAAATATACCAGAAGCGAATGATCAGAGCATTCAATAAAAAGTCAAGCACCGAGTCTACCAAGTCGGTGATCTAGTAGTCAAGCGCATCATTCTTCCACAAGTTGACCCAAGGGGCAAATAGACTCCCGCCTATGAGGGACCATTTGTAATCAAAACAGTATTTTCGGGCGGAGCTATGATACTAAGCACTATGGATGGAGAAGACTTCCCGCACCCTGTGAACGTAGACATAGTCAAAAATTACTACGCATAAACGAGACCTGCTAGGTTGACTGGCCTAGGAAAAATAAGAGCATCCTGACGAACCAGAAAGGTTTGGGCAAAAGTTAAGGATATATATACAAAAAATGTACAGCCGGCAAGTCGAAAACCTGCAAAGGCGGCTTGGGAAAAAAGGGTATCTCGGTAGACTAAAAACCCGAAAGGGCGGTCTAGACTAAAAACTCGTCCAGATCACCTACTTACAGATTACACTACTATCAGCTTCAAGATTCGAATGGCGCAAATCAGTTCAATCACTTTCTTCTGACAGCTAAGAGATGAGATTTTCGAAAATATATGAGAAATAGCATAGTTGAAACTCGACAAGATTGTTTCCACATAGCTTTTTACTATTATGACAATTTCCTCTTACTAGGATATTTGTCTCTTGTATACAAACTGCCTGACTATAAGCCACTTTTCAAATTTAATGCAAATTCCTCTTTTCCAATTCCAATTTTCATTGTTTTGTTTGCATAAAGTCCAATGATTGCTTTGAATGATTATATGCATCTAAACATCTACTCACAAACATATGAAAAGCTAATAGGAACAGTAATTACTACAGGCTCTAGGAATTAGGATGACGACTAAAGTCACCAATACAATCCCCGCATAGCCACGCTTTCCCTACAAAGACAAATCTTCTCCAACGAAATATTACATTATCATCACGTTAGTCCCCGAGCAGTGATCCTATCAATTTCAACTTTATCACGTTACTCCTCGAGCAGTGATCCTATCAGCATCAACTTCATCACGTCAGTCCCCGAGCATTGATCCTATCATTTTCAAATTCATCACGATAGTCCCCGAGTAGTGATCCTCGATATTCATCACGTCAGTCCCCGAGCAGTGATCCTATCAAACTTATCTACATTCTCAAGTCATCAAGTTACATTGGTCCCCGAGCAATAACACATCAACCAATTACATTAGTCTCCAAGCAGTAACAGGTTATTCCATATCACATTGTTCCCCAACAAGGTCTATACACAAGATATCCATCCTCAGCTGAGTATCTCTCAATGATTACCATTCCCCAACAGCAGTAATATCCCGACTCAAAACTTTGTCAGATAGTGCATCGGAGAAATTCGTATCTCTCTTATTCCCCAATCAAGGGTCTTCAACAACTTCAACCCAAAGCAGAAATCAAAAATCTCCAACAGAACGTTACAATCTTCTTCAAGATGGATATGACAGTTTCATCATACCTCATAATATGCTTCAAGGGATCACCATGTCAAGTTTCAAGCCTTACAAGTCAAATTTACTCATCCAATTGCCCAAATGGTTGAAAATCAACTGTATTGGACAAAAAGTCAAGCGTGGTCAACATACAGTCAAACTTAATAATTGTTGGTCAGCACCAATATTTTGAAGTAAAATTCATCATTTGATCAAGGGTTGACCATGACTCCTCAAAAAAAAAGTCAAGATTTGATCAAAAGTCAAAGTTTCTAAATTAGGGTTTTTTAGACAAAAGTCAACAGAACTTTGACCAGACATAACTTTCACATACTTTATCAAAACATTTTCCACTAAGTCTCATTTTGAAGGGAATTCAATTCTCTACAACTTCATATCTCACAAGCTTTGGCCAAAAATGCTTCATTTGGAAGTTATGGATCAAAACATTACAGGTCCTTTTAAAAGTCAACAAAAAGTCATCTTTTTGCAAAGAAGTGTTCATGAATATGGAAACTTAAATGAAGATGAAAACAAAAGGAGTGTTTAGAGGACATCTTTATCTTTCTAAAAAGTCCAAGAACACCCAAAAATATTGAAAATTGAGCAAGATACAAATTGTGCAAGTTGAGCATTTTTGAGGAGGTGCATGAAGAGAAATACTCGAGAAAATCAATTTTTTTTCTAAATGAGCCTAAATTTTCTTGATTCAAACTTGTTCCTAATATCAATTAGAACCTCCAAGCCCAATGCAACTCCCTTGTGATTTTTATTTTATTTATTTTAATTTTTTATTCATTTAAAGTCAATTTAATTAAAATAAAATAGCAAAATTAAATCAATTAATACAAGGTTGAATATTTGTCATTCTTAAGGTCAAAGATACTCATTAAATAGCCAAAATTACGAAAATATATGATTGACATGAGATTGGTACAAGATTGGAAACATTTGATGCAAATTGAAGAGATTGACAAATCATATATTTTCTCACTGAATGGGATATATTTTCTCATAAATTCTTAACCTAAATCTATCCTCTATATATTCAGAAGGTTTCTAAACCCTAGAGGACGAATTTTTGCAGCCTCAAGAATCCTAACCAAGCTTGAAAAGACGTGAAGAACAAGCAATTGGCAGTCCATGATTTGCATAGATTCGAGCCATTCCAAAGGTGTCAATCAATTTCTGGGTGCTCCCTGAATCGTTCCAACCTATCAACATCAATCAACACGTCCAGAATCGATCCAACCATAATCACGGTTTGCACTTTCTTTTCAAAATCGATTATTAATTTTTACGCATTATAAATAGGTTTTGATTGCATATTTGTGTTTAGAATGATGATTGCAAGCTTTCTGGATGGTTCGGTTTGAGTTTTAGCACAACTACGAAGAAACACCACGGCTAGGGTTTTTGAGCTTCGATTTGGGGAAACATAGTTACAGGCAAAATTGGACCAAATCGAGGGCACCATCATACTCAAAACGAAGTTTCCAATCGAACCATGGTCTTACCATTAATTTATATTACGTGTTCTTGATTTTTGAAAGTTGCAGGTGTTATAGTGACTGATTAAGCCACAAGATAGGTTTTAGCAAATAAACGTCTAGGTAAAAGTCTCTAATTTCAAATCGTGACTAATACCCCTTTACATGCGCGTTTTGAATTTATTATATTTTAAATTTATATTCATTATATATTATTTTCTTTCTACCCCACTAACAGTTCAGGCACATGGTTCAGATGGCAACTGTAATACGTTGAACTGACTTTGAGATTTTTGTTTTGCTTTATATCGCAATGTTATGGATAGCAAGAGTCGCCACCGACTTTACTTTTATCCAATTAAGGGAAGGTGAAAAGAATGTAAAAGACCTTCGTTAGATTCTCGAGTAAGGAGAAAGTTATGAAAAGAGAAGGTATTAGCACCTTTTCATCCGTAGTTATCTACGGCTCTTAGTTGCTTTTAGCTCATTTTAAAAATTGTCGGTGTTTGACAAAAATGTTTTGAAAAGGAATTTCTTGACTTTGTAATGATTCATGTAGGAATGTATACAAAGTGTTCGTAAATGTTTCGCTTTGAAAAGAGTTTGAACTTTGACAAAAGTGTGTGGTGTGAAAAGTATTTTGTTTGAGCAAGCAACTAAAAGTCTTATTACCTACTCGTAATGGTCGTTGTGTTGTTTTACGCTCCTTTAGAATAGTGCTATCCATACCATTAGTAGGTAGGTAACCCTATTCTGGATGTAGAAGGGACATTCAAGGGACATCGGATGGTCATAGAAGGCAACTTGTAGGAGTATCCTAGCACATTCAGGGACGATCATCACTGTAGGCAACAATCGAGGGACGAGATCATGTATTCAGAGGCTACATCGTGGGTCTATGATCTTTGTATCGAAGGGACTATGATGATATGTTTGTAGGCAACGGTGCTAGGATTCCTCTACGTTCGAGGGACTTGACCATTTATTCGAAAGGCAACGAGAGAGAACTACCCTAAGGGGTGCATGTGTGAAAAGAGTGTGTTAACTTCAGATATATTATCTTGGAATTAGAGGTGATCTACATTCGTTTTTATCTTTCCATACACGCCTAATTACTAGCAGTTTATAGGGTGCGGAAAATAAATGGCGGAAAGTAAAGTGCGGAAAGTAAATCCTACGCTATTACATGGCTTTGGGGCAGTTACATAATAGGAGTGCGAAAATTAAAATCCTAATTAAACTATTACATCCCATGAGAAGTTACATAATATTGGAAAAGAATGCAAGAAAATAAATCCTAACTATTACAACCTGTAAGCAGATACATAATATTCGGAAAAGATAAGAAATTCGCATAAGAGAAAAATACGTTAGTAAAAGAAAATTTTGAATGAAGAAAAATGTTTTTGGGTTAGTAATGATAATTAGATGATAGAGTAAGTTTTTGGGAATTTTCTGGATCGTTTTTGATAATAAAAAGCAATTAAAAGTCAATTTAATGGTTAATTAACAATTAATTAAAATATGCATGCAAAATTATTAATTTTAATGTCAAAAATTAAATAAACATTTTTCTGATTAAAATGCAAAAAGAAAATATTTTTGGTGATTTTTAAATGCATGAGAAAAATATTTGAAGAGAAAATAAATTAGGATGAAAATATTAAAAGAAAAATAGAAAATATGTTAGTTTTGAGAAGTTATAAACAAGAATGGAGAATGCCAGTGATCGAACCAAGGACGTCCAAGGGAAACATGCGCTACCATTGCCACTGAGCCAACCTGCGTTTGGTGTTAGAATAATGAAACAAAAACGTTTTAAAGGAAACAAAGTTCTGATTGCCAGATCACGCGCCAAAACTTCATCTTCATCGTTTGAATGTTTAAACCTATAGCGACGGTTTTGGTTTGTTGCTAAAGGCTTTACTAACGGATTATCTGTAGCTACAAGTCCTGCAATTTTTTCAAAATATGATACAAGCAATATAAATTCAATATGAAGCCATGGTTCAACTTGGTTTTGTCTCCTGATCACGAATATATCATTAGTTTTGACCAATTTTTCCTAAATCGAAGGATCCCAAATTGAAGCTTTGGAACCCTAACAATGGCATCACGATATTCCTGCATCTAAAATCGAATTGGACCACCCAGATAGCTTGCATACATCATTCTAAACATGAACAAACAATCAAAACAGATTAATTATGCGTGAATGATCAAAATCGAATCTGACAAAAGTGAGTGCAAACCGAAATCGTGATATTATGTTTTTGGATGTATTTGTGATTTGTGAACGTCTGGGATGGCTCCAGGGACCTCCAGGAATCAATTGGCAAGCTTAGAATTGTCTGAATCCAAGCAAAACTAGGGCTTCAAGTAGCTTGAACAAAATGGTTTTGTTGAGTTTGATTAGGGTTCTTGGAGGCAGAAAATTCGTCCTTTGCACTTGTGTATGCATTGTGTATATATAGTAGATGGATTTAGGTCAAGAATCATGAAGAAATAATGTTTCAATCAATGAGAAAATATTTGATTTGGTATAAAACCAAATATTGCCTTTTTGATCAAATTTCAATCAATTCTCTTGCCAATCAATGCCAATTTCGAATTTGCCGGCTTGGGAGGTTTGCTTGGACCTCAAGAATGAGAGAAAAATCCAATTTGCATTTAATTTTGATTTTCTACCTTTTATTTTAATTTAATTGGCTTTTAAATGATGAAAATCCAAATTAAATAGAAAATAAAAGATAAAATTCGTGGCCTTGGGCTTGGAGGTTCCAAATTAGCTGAGGAACAAGTTTGAACCAAGAAAAGTTAGGCCCATTTGCAAAATTTTGGCTTTTGACAAGTATTTCTCTTTGTGCACCTCTTCAAAAATGCCCAACTTGTGCAAGGTGTATCTTGCTCAATTTTTAACATTTTTGGGTGTTCTTGGACGTTTTAGAAATCACTAGATGTCCTCTAAACAACCTCTTTGGTTTCATCTCATTTGAAGTTTCCATGCTCAATAAATCGTCTTTAAAAAAGTTGAATTTTTGTTGACTTTGAAAAGGACCTGTAATGTTTTGATCCATATCTTTCAAATGAAGCATTTTCTGACCATGCTTGTGATACATGAAGTTGTAGAGAATTGAATTTCCTTCAAAATGAGAGGTGGTGGAAAAATTTCTTGAGTTTTCTTGATGAATCATGATCAACCCTTGATCAAATGATGAATGTTACTTCAAAATATGGATGTTGACAAAAAATTATGAAGTTTGACTGTATGTTGACCACAATTGACTTTTTGTCCAATACAACTGATTTTCAACCATCTGAGCAATTGTCTGAGGAAACTTGACTTGTAAGGCTTGAAACTTGACATGGAGGTTATTTGAAGCATATAATGAGGCATGATGACCATTGGAGATGTTGGGAACCGCCTTGATCTGAGAATTGCCCAAACCCTAGCTTAGGTTGATTGCTTACGAGAGGGTTTGTCTGGTCAACCCTTGTGTGTATGGATATGAGAAATGTCTTGAGAAGTAGGAGGGAAAATTTTGGGGTATGACAGCATTGAAATTCCTGGCAGCAGATACGTGATGTCACAGAGAATGTTATGACACAGTATTTGACACTCTGTTAACAATTCACACAGTTAACTGAAACAGCAGTAAAGAACACAAACAATTGTTTACTCAGTTCATTGTGTAACTAAACCTACATATGGGGGCTACCAAGCCAGGGAGGAAATTCACTATTAGTAGAATTAATTCAGGAATAAACCAACCAGTTTATCTCCTTCACTTAAGACCTACCCAATGCAACTTCAATCTAAGTCCTACTTAGACCTGAGTTCATACTCACTCCCCCTCAATCACAGCAGTGATATCAACCTATTGATTAATTGAATTGTGAAGACACTCTTCAATAAACAAACTTGATTTTGCTTCAAAGCTTTAATCAAGAGACACAACACTCGTGCTTCAAAGCTTTGAGTGATAAACAACCCTTACAACCAAATCCTAGTCCAAGGCACTTATCAATTGATAATTGCTTGGCTCACAAGAGTAACTAGAATACACAATTAACAACCTGCTAAATCTACAATACAGTCCAGAGGCGCAGTAGCAAAGTAAGGGTTCTTTTCTTATTATAGAAGAAGTCCTGTAACTTCAGTTTTGGGCTTCCATAATAATAGCTAGGGTTCACTTAATTAATCCTAAAGACTTGGCCTTTTAAACAAACCAATTTAGGGTTAACTAAGATTAACCAAATAGCCACGTGAGCATGTAATCCAATAACATAAAACATAATAAAAACAACTCAATGTAATCCCGAAAAGTCTCAGAAAAAGAGAATTTGTTGAACAACAAATGTCACACAGAATGTCATAACATCGGTTATGACATCAATCAATCTTCTGCAGAATTCCAGCACAACAGTTAGCTTCCAGTCTGAGTTGTACTTGAATCATTCTTCTTATGCAGAATTTATCTTCAACTCTGAATGTCATGACATCAGTCAAGACAATGTCATTTCCTAGTTTTACCAAAAATTAATGCCGACATAAAAACACTTACAAACTCCCCCTTTGGCAAATTTTTGGCTAAAACAAACTAAGCTATCAAAGAATTAATGCAGCAGAATAAAACAACCAGTCTAAGATAATCTAAGCTAAAGAACCAGATCCTAAAGAAGAGAAATTCTAACCATAATTGCCCACAAATTCTTCTCCCCCTTTTTAGCCACAAAGGGGCCAAAGGTACCAGTACAATTTCCCAAATACTTGTTGATCACACTTGGGGAAAACTTCACTTTTCTCCTCTTACAAAACAGTTTTAAAATCACGATCTTCCATCAGCACAACCACTTGTCATATTCACAATGAACTCCTTTACCAAAACATCATAACAGTTAGAAAACTTGACCACAGTTTTCATCAGCCCAGCTTCCTTGATCAGATCTATAACATCCTTGCATTCAAGGGCACTCTTTTCGTTCCTTTCTAGAGCAATTTTTCACACATATTTCCATCGCTAGCACTCTCGGATAGTGGAAAGAAATGTTATCAATAGCCACCTCACGGACCTTGGGCAGTTTGCCAAGAGATGGTTTCTTTCTAAGTGGAATGTATGTGACATTCTCTTCAACATTAAAATCAGAATCTTGATTAGATTCTGAAGGTTTAGAGACCTTCCTTTTCTTGATAATTGGAGTTCTCTTGGGCCTAGAGATACTACCAAAAGACTTTATCCTACCCTTTCCTTTAGAGGGTCCAACTTTCTGATCCTTCCCAGATCTTTCTTCAGCCATGCCTTCAGTTCTGGGGGTCTTATGAACAGTTTCAGATACCTTTTCCTTGATAGGACTCTGAGAGGCATTTTGCTTCCTTTTCCTATTCATCATCCTCTTAGAAATACTAGGATTAACACTAGCAAGAAGGTCATTATCAGAGAACTCTTCATCCAGATCAATGACTGGAGGCTCAACATTCTGATCAGTGGTTTTCTCAAGAGAGTTTTCCAGGTTATCAGCAACAGGTTTTCTGGGGATTCTTCAAGAATTCCATCAGAGGAGCTCTCTCGAGCCTTTTCCATGTTTTCATCAACTGGTTTTACAGGAGATTCTTCAAGAATTCCATCAGAAATATCATCATCAGAAACCACAGGGGACTTATGAGTGGTGTCAGCAGCACAATTCTCACGGGATTTATTAGAGGGTACATTATCTAGATTCTCAGGGGTTTTCCTAGCATTGTCATCAGATGTCTTGACATTCTGTGTGACATCTGGATCAGTTTCTAAACTAGGCTAGCAGATTCTTGATTTAAAGGAACAGAAACCCCAGGCACAGTGTGATTCTCATTCAGAATCCTAGTAACTATTCCAGCTATGGCCTGATGAACATATCTAGAACCTTCCCTGTTTGCTATTTCAGGAGGAACAGAGGAAGTTGGTTCAGAGGTCTTACCAGAAGGAGATGCTTGAGATCTTCTTGCATGTCTGCTGCGGAGTTTCTTGACCCTCCTAGGATCAGTTGCCATGGCACGTAAAGGAGTAGCCTCCAGAATCTTAGGCTGCATTGCTTCAGCGTTTTCCCTAACCCCAGAATCAGTGGGAGATGGAGAACCAGTTTCCCTTGATGATGAAGAAGAGGATGACATGCTTTGTTGAGACATTTTGTGGAAGTGAGAAAATATTTGAGGGAGTTTGAGCGTGTCTGTAGAAGGAATGGAGTGTGATGCACTCAAATGAGCAAATTGAAATATATATATATGTCTCTTCCTATTCTTGGATTTTTTAAAAGTAAGAGGGAAATAATTAATTAGCCCACTTAGAATTAAATGAAATAAAAAGTCTCTTCCATTCCTTGTTGTAAGCAATGTTAATTGCTACAACTCTTCATATTGGCAAATACCCAACTTGCCCCTTAAATTCTCAAACTAACTAGCATCAAGAGCTTTCGTAAAATGTCACCATTGGAGTTCGGCTACATGCTCCAATTTAATCACTTTTTCTTCCACAAGATCTCGATGAAGTGATGTCTAATGTCAATGTGCTTAGTCCTGTGTTGAATAGGATTTTTGAAATATTAATAGCACTCGTGTTGTCACAAGACAATGTCATGACATCCTCGTGACATTATACTCACCAAGATCGCTTCATCCGCACTATTTGAGAACAATCTACCGCTATGTATTCACTTCAAAGTGGATAAAGACACACAGCTTTTTCTTGCTGAACCAAGAAACAAGATTGTTCCCCAAAAGAAGCATCCTCCGTAGTGCTTTTTCTATCATCAAGACTACCAGCAATCAATCACAATAGCTTTATGAATTGGTTCACATCCATGAGAATATAGCATACCATAATTGTAAGTTCCACTCACATACTTTAGAATTCTTTTCACCTGATTGATGTGACTTACTTTAGGTTCATGATATCTTGTACATACTCCAACAAAGAAAGGCAATGTCGTCCGGTCGTTAATACAACAAGCTTCCTATCATGCTTCTATACAAGCTTTGATCAATATTTGCTCCACTTGTGTCTTTGGACAACTTTAAATGAGTAGAGCAGAGTCCTTTATGGTGGCATTTTCCATCCCAAATTTCTTGACAATATTCTTTGCATACTTGCTCTGAGAAAGAAAAGTTGAGTCTTCCATCTGTGTGACTTGTAGTCCAATAAAGTAAGTCAATTCTCCCATGAGGCTCATTTCAAACTCAGCTTGCATTTGGTTGGCAAAATGTCTCACCATTTTATCTGACATTCCTCCAAACACTATGTCATCAACATAAATTTGAGCTACCATTATCTCTCCTCCTTCATTCTTGACAAAGAGAGTTTTGTCTAAACCTCCTTTCCTGTAACCTTTATCAGTAAGGAACTTTGTCAACCTTTCATACCAAGCTCTAGGAGCTTGTTTCAGACCATATAAAGCTTTCCTCAATTTGTAAACATGATCAGGAAAGTTAGGATCCACAAATCCTTTAGGTTGTTCTACATATACCTCCTCATTTAAGTAGCCATTTAGAAAGGCACTTTTCACATCCATCTGAAACAGCTTGAATTTCAGGATGCAAGCAACTCCTAACAGTAATCTGATTGATTCCAGCCTAGCCACAGGAGCAAAAGTCTCATCAAAATCAATCCCTTCAACTTGAGTGTATCCCTGAGCAACAAGTCTTGCTTTATTTCTGGTGACAACCCCTTCTGCATCAGACTTGTTCTTGTATATCCACTTTGTGCCAATGATGTTTGTTCCTTCTGGTCTAGGAACTAACTCCCACACTTCATGTTGTTTGAACTGGTTCAATTCATATTGCATTGCTCCAATCCAGTATTCATCAGTTAGAGCCTCTTTGACATTCTTTGGCTCAATCTTTGACACAAAACAAGAGTTTGAGATAATTTCTCTGGATCTTGTAATGACTCCACAGTTAGGATCTCCAATGATGAGTTCCTTTGGATGATCTTTCTGAATTCTGATGGAAGGATCTTTGTTAGCTTCCTCTCGTTCGACTTTGGTGAAGTAGGGATGCACATCATCCTTATCAGAAACTTGTGGTGATGTCTCAGACAATGTCTCAACATCATATGAGACATTGTTTTCCTCATGGTGATCATCAACTATGACATTAATAGACTCCATCATAACTTTTGTCCTGGAGTTGAATACCCTATATGCTCATTGCTTGTAGAGTATCCTTAAAAATGCCTTCATCACTTTTAGAGTCCATCTTTTCCTTTGATCACAATCTGCGTAATATAACATTTGCTACCAAATACATGGAAATATTTCACAAGAGGTTTTCTTCCTTCCACATTTCACAAGGGGTGGAGGATGTTCCTTTCTCAAGGTGACCTCATAGAACATAGCAGTGTATTCATAGCTTCACCAAAATGAATAGAAGTTTCTTAGCATGAATCATTGCTCGCGTATTCTCAGATAGTCCTGTTTTTCCTTTCCACAACTCCATTTTGTTGAGGAGTTATAGGAGAAGAGAACTCATGATTGATTCCTTCGAGGAATGTAATTCATCAAACTTGCTATTCTTAAATTCCTTTCCATGATCACTTCTAATTCGAAATGCACCTTCCTTTTCTTTGAAGTCTTTTGCATAATTATTTAAAGACATCAAACACATCGATTTTTCCCGATGAAGTTTATCCAGTGAATCTTGAAAATCATCCATAACAACATAAGCATATCTTTTTCCACCAAGGCTCTCAACCCGTGATAGGGCCCATCGATCCATGTGCGTAGTTCCAAAGACTTGGAGGTGGTCGATGTCTTGACATTGGATGTGACATTCGTTTGCTTTCCAACCTAACACTCACCACACTCTCCTTCATCAATATGAAGTCTTGGAATCCTCCGACACCTCCATGGATATGATCTTTTCATCCTCTAAGATGCAAGTGACCAAGTTTTGGTGCCATAGCCACCTCCTTTTCATCTTTGGTCAGAGCACATGAAGAAAAGTTAGTGTCCTCAGACTCCCATAGATAACAGTTGTCCTTTGATCTGACTCCTCTCATAACCACTTCTTGTTTTTCATTGATTACAAGGCATTCAGACTTGGTGAAGTTGACTTTGAATCCCATATCACATAGTTGACTTATGCTTATGAAATTGGCAGTCAAACCTTTTACCAGCAACACTCCATTTAGGTTTGGAACCCGCATGCCTAAGTTTCCAACACCTTTGATTTCTCCTTTAGCTCCATCTCCAAAAGTAACAAAACTAGTAGTATGAGGTTTGACATCATTCAGAAGGTTCTTGATTCCAAAGTACCAATCTTCCTTGGTAGAAACTCTAAGGGAGGTGTGAGCTATCAGAGCTGCAGTCTTCTTCTTTCATTGTTGAGTGTATGGTACCTTGTTGGTCTTAGGCTTGACATAAGGAGCCTGATTAGGATATCCATGTAGTCTATAGCAAAAAGGCTTTATGTGTTCAAACCTTCCACAATAATGACATCTCCATCTTTGAAACTTTTTCTACATGTTTCTTTGATCTTGATGTTGAACCCAATGTTGTGACATCTGCTTTGACACTGGTTTATTAGGTCTGTTCTTCTTCTTGTTATCAGCAAATTTCTTTGCAGTGACATATCCTGAACAAGACACATTTCCTGCCTTATGTTGTGACATCTACTTTGACATTTGTTTGCCAGGCCTGTTCTTCTTCTTGTCACCAGTAGGTTTCTTTGCAACCACATATCCTAGACCATGCATATTTCCTGCATTTTGTCTAGACTGAAGAATTTCTTCAAACTTATCAGTTCCAGTTGTCAGCATCTTGACAAACTTGGTCATCTGATCAAGTTTGGAGTTCAACACTATAATTTCACTGTTGAGATGACTTATAGTAGCAATGTTTTCCTTCTTCTCAGCCTCGAACTTCACATTCTCAGCTTCCAACTTCACAATTAACTTTTTCTGTTTCTCATTTTGCTGACATACTTCAGCACTTCTGATACACAGCTTCTTGTAAGTTTCAGCAAGCTCTTCAAATGTAACTTCCTCATCACTAGAGTCATTATCAGAGTTACAAACTCCAGAGAGAGCAGTAACAAGTTTGGCAGCTTCTTCTTCAGAGTCACTTCCTGAGTCACCATCAGACCAAGTGACAGCCATTCCTTTCTTTTGTTTCTTTAGAAAGGTAGGACATTTAGCTCTAATATGCCCATATCCTTCACATCCATGACACTGGATTCCTCTGTTTTGACTTCCCTTTTCTTTAGACTTGGATCTTCTGTTGGAGTCATAGGTTCTGCTAATGTCAGATGGAATGTTCTTGACATTGGACCTTGACTTTGGATCAATTCTCTTGATGAGCTTGTTGAACTGTCTTCCAAGCATAGCTATTCGATATCTTCTCTTCATCATCCTCCTTGCATTCCTCTTCAGTATTGGACACAAGGGCTATGCTCTTGTTCTTCTTGTCAACATTGTCACTGATCCCCATCTCAAATGTCTGAAGTGATCCAATAAGTTCATCAACCTCCAAGGTGCAGATATCCTGAGCTTCCTCTATAGCAGTCACTTTCATTGCAAACCTTTTAGGCAAGGATCTGAGGATCTTTCTCACCAGCTTTTCTTCTGACATCTTTTCTCCCAATGCTCCTGAGGTGTTGGCAATTTCCAAGATGTTCATGTGAAACTCATGAATGGTCTCATCTTCCTTCATCTTCAGATTCTCAAATTTGGTAGTGAGCATCTGAAGTCTTGACATTTTCACCTTGGATGTACCCTCATGAGTGGTTTTGAGAGTGTCCCAAACATCCTTGGCCAGTTCACACTGATGTACTAGTCTGAAGATATTTCTGTCAATTCCATTGAATAAGGCATTCAATGCTTTAGAATTGCCCAGTACTAGCACTTCTTCTTCTTTGCTCCATTCTTCCTCAGGTTTCAAACTAGTAGTCCCATCTTTCTCAAGCTTGGTAGGATGTTTCCATCCTCTCTCAGCAGCTCTCCAAGCTTTAATGTCCAGTGACTTCAAAAAGGCAACCATACGAGGTTTCCAGTAATCATAGTTAGATCCATCCAGAATGGGTGGTCTACTTCCAAATCCTCCTTCCTTGTCCATAATGCCAGAAACTATTATCCCTAGATCTCACCTAAATAACAGTGTGGTGCCCGCCCGATACCAATTGAAATTCTCGGCACAGACACGTGATGTCACAGAATGTTATGACACAAGATCTAACACTGCTAACAATTCACACATAATTGAAACAGAAGAAGAACACAAACAATTGTTTACCCGCCTGTGTAACTATACCTACATCCGGGGCTACCAAGCCGTGGAGGAAATTCACTATTAGTAGAATTAATTCAGGAATAAACCAACTAGTTTATCTCCTTCACTTAAGACCTACCCAATGCAACTTCAATCTAAGTCCTACTTAGACCTAAGTTCCTACTCACTCCCCCTCAATCACAGCAGTGATATCAACCTATAGATTAATTGAATTGTGAAGACACTCTTCAATAAATAAACTTGATTTTGCTTCAAAGCTTTAATCAAGAGACACAACACTCGTGCTTCAAAGCTTTGAGTGATAAACAACCCTTACAACCAAATCCTAGTCCAAGGCACTTATCAATTGATAATTGCTTGGCTCACAAGAGTAACTAGAATACACAATTAACAACCTGCTAAATCTACAATACAGTCCAGAGGCACAGTAGCAGAGTAAGGGTTCTTTTCTTATTATAGAAGCAGTCTTGTAACTTCAGTTTTGGGCTTCCATAATAATAGCTAGGGTTCAACTAATTAATCTAAAGACTTGGCCTTTTAACAAACCAATTTAGGGTTAACTAAGATTAACCAATAGCCACGTGAGCATGTAATCCAATAACATAAAACATAATAAAAACAGCTCAACAGAATTCCTAAAAAGTCTCAGGAAAAAGAGAATCTGCAGAACAACAAATGTCACACAGAATGTCATAACATCGGTTATGACATCAATCAATCTTCTGCAGAATTCCAGCACAACAGTTAGCTTCCAGTCTGAGTTGTACTTGAATCATTCTTCTTATGCAGAATTTATCTTCAACTCTGAATGTCATGACATCAGTCAAGACATTGTCATATCCTAGTTTTACCAAAAATTAATGCCAACAAAAAAACACTTACAGGCAGCGTGTGAAAACCTTTCACCCAGGGGACCTGAGTTCGATTCCTAACGCCTCCCACCTTATTTTTGGCATTTTTTCACTAACCGTTATTTCCTTTCTTTTTTCTTATTTCTATTTTATTTTCCAAATTAATTCTTTTTTCAAATATTTTTTAAATACAATAAAAATCACAAAAATATTTTTATTTTTAGGTTGAGGTTAATAAAATATTAATTTAATTTTTTACACCAAAATAATATTTTTTTCTTTTCTTTTAATTAATTGTTTAATTATACTTTAATTATTTTTCTCAAATAAAATCAATCCAAAAAAAAAATACAAAAATATTTTTTCTTTCTAGAAATTAGGGTTTTTATTAATCTTAAACGTTTTTTAAAAAAAATCTTTTACTAACGTTATTTCCTCATATGCCGATTTAATCCTTCTCGCGATATTTTCCGATTATTGTAACTGCATCCAAGTTGTAATAGCTAGGTTTATTTTCTCGCACATTTTTTCCAATATTATGTATCTGCTCATGGGATGTAATAGTTTAATTAGGGTTTACTTTCTGCACTCCTATATTATGTATTTGCCCCAAAGCCATGTAATAGTCTAGGGTTTACTTTTCCGCACTTTTACTTCCCGCACCTCTATTATTCTGTACATATATTAACTGCTCGTAACTAGGCATGTATGGCAAGAATAATTAAATCAACATAGCTAACCCTAATCACAAGATAAAATATCTGAATACAACACACCATTCTCACATGCACCCCCTTAAGGTATCCTCTCTTGTTGCCTTTCGAATACATGGTCATGTCCCTCGAACATGGGGATATCTTAGCTAAGACGTTTACAAACATATCATCATAGTCCCTTCGATACAAAGATCATAGTCCCTCGATGACCATCGATTGTTGCCTACAAATATATGATCTAGTCCCTCGATTGTTGCCCACGAAAAGTGATGATTGTCCCTACGAATATGCTAAGGTGTCCCTACATGTTGCCTTCTATGACCATCTGATGTCCCTTTGAATGTCCCTTCACATACAATAGATAGAGTTACCTACAAACTAATGGTATGGATAGCGCTACCCTAAAGGAAAGAAAAATAACATGGAAATGACCATTCTGATTAGGTAATAAGACTCTTTTGCTTTCTCAAATCTATCAAAATACTTTTCACACTTCACACTCTTTTCAAAATATTTTAAAAACACTTTGTATACATTCCAGCATGAATCATTACAAAGTCTTTTCCAAAACAAAACATTTCCAAACACTTCGTATACATTCCAACGAGAATCATTACAAAGTCAAAGTGAAATGCCTTTTCAAAAACATCTTTTCAAACACATGCAAAAAGAAATTTATAAAGAGAGCTAATCAATTAAGAGCCTGTAGATAACTACGAATGGAAAGGGAACTAATACCTTCCCTTTTCATAACTACCTCCCGTACTCAGACTCTAACGAAGGTCTTTTCCTGTTCTTTTTTCCTTCCCTTAATTGGAAAAAAGAAAAGTCGGTGGAGACTCTTTCTATCCGCAACATTTGCGATCAAACGCAAAACAAACAAGTCAGTTCTCACACCGTGTTACAGAAAGGAAAATACGTTTGGGAATACTCTGTTAACGCTATTGCTTATTTACCAATTTGACTGTGCAAAATTGGTTTAGACAACTATTAACTGGAAATTCCTAAATACGTTTAAGGGCATGTATCAAAGGAAAACATCCCTACAAGTTAGGGGCCGATCCTGAACGAATATAGTTTCTTTAGGAGAATTCATAAAACCAAGTTAGAAATGTCAGAAAGAAGTGTGTCGACCAAGAAAGTGAACCAGGAAATCGATCGATTCGACCAAAGTGTCAAATGAACCTGAAAAAGCCGAGATTTCCAGTTAGAAGGAATAGACACAACACAAATGTGTCTACAATTAACCGCATCGACTGAAGAGACAAAACAAGTTATTATTAGTCGATTTTCCATAGTATGGGCTAAGCAAGAGAATTGGTCAAAGTTCAAATGATGTTGTCGAAGGCGTAGTTTAGGGGACTTAGAGAAATATTATTCTTCTTGAGATGCATCGAAACTAGAAGCGGTTAACTCTTTTGAGATCACAAGAGGGAAAGAGTCAAAAAATAAAGATCGTGGGCAGTTATCACAAAAGATCATGGCTGTTGGGCGCTAAATGGACGACGAGATCTTATGTAGCAGTTGCATTTTAGGTTTATTTCATCCGTTGAGTGTTTTCAGAGTTTATCTTGTAAAGTACTATAAATAAGTCACTTCATTGTATTTTTTAGTGTGTTCGCTTGTATTGCTTACCAACACTCTGCCCAATTCCGCGCTTAAGAAAGAAAGAGTCACTAAGCTTTTGATGTACGTGAATCACCATCTTTACTTTCAATGCAATCAGTTTATGTTTAAATTTTATCTCTTTACTGTCTTTACTTTTCATATTCGTTTCGTTTTGAACAACTTTACATGAACCTTTCAACATCACTTGTTGGTCACGAGTCACCAATCGGTTAGTTCGTTGAGTCTTGTTTCGTCCAGAACCTACTGTCGGTTAGTTAGGTGGTCGAAACTTCTGTGTTGTAAGTCGTTTTACTGCTGCCCTTGGTCTTAGAAAACCGTTTCTTATCCAAGATATATTTCGACAGAGTCAGTATAACATACAGAATCTTAGCACGAGTCTTAAGATCAACTGGTCGATCTTGCGAGTAACCCTTAGTTTTAGGACTAGGGAGGACCTGCGCTAGTTTACCATTTTCCACAGTAAATAAATTGGCACGCCCAGTGGGACCAAGTGCTAAGTTTTGAGGTTTGTCATTAGATGTCATAAGTGTATGAGACTTAGAAGTGGGAATTCAACCAATAAGAAACCACCTACTAGAAAATGTACACCTAAGAGTACAAACTCTACTTCCACGTTGAACGTGGATGAGAATCCATCACGAACTTTGGGTACTTCCGACCCAGTCATTTTTCAACTTGCATCATTTCCATTAAACAAAGACAACTATCTCGTGGCCAATCACACAAGATGAGTCCCTATTCCCACCACATCGGTGAGTCCAGGTCGTGGTCACGAGCGCCATTCGAACACAATGATACTCTATCGCTATGAATCCCCTTATGAAATGTCGATTCTTAATGATGTAATATCAATCGACCTCGTGCAACGATGATGTCCGATAATGCACAAAACATGAATGCTCCTTTGCAAGGATCTACAACGGGGGGAAATAGGGTAATGCCTGTACAACACCTAAACAATACATTTGTGGCAGTATTAAGGCAACAGATGGATTATAGCAACCATGAGTTCGTTAATATGTTAACTAACCAAATGGGTAAGGTGTTTAACCCTATAGTACAAGAATTGGTTGAGACTAATAGGCAGTCCGCCGAAACAAACCGAAAAGTAATTGCACAATTCACACGTTTCTGCAACTTCTTAGGTGCTCCCCAAACGGATGCCCGATGGGGGCCACCGGTCGCCATACCTTGTCATGGGGACATAGGGGAAGTAGAAGAAGAGACTGTATACCAAGGTCAAGCTGCAACGCCTCAAAGAAACATTGTTGTCGATCCACCTAGGGTATTGGTTCATAGACAACAAGAGGCTGACCAGGTCCTCGACCAAATTCGACAAGAGGAATTAGTTGTCGAAAACAACTTGACCAATGTTGTCGAGAGAATTATGGACAAAAATGGTATGAACACCACATTGCAAAGGCCAACATATTCCTCCCCGTTATCTGAGTATATTTTGCAAACTGAAAACCCTAGAGGATGGAAAATTCCTAAATATACTAAGTTTGAGGGAGAAACAGGTGAATCGACGGTCGAGCACATCTCTAGATACCTAACTGAGTAGGGAGACATGGCGAATAATGAAGGCCTGAGGGTAAAACATTTCCCTTCGTCCCTCACTAAAGATGCCTTCACATGGTTTACTACCTTGCCCCCTAATTCTATTGATTCATGGTCGAAGTTAGAGAAACTTTTCCATGAACAATTTTATGCGGGGCATTCAAAAATTAGTTTGGTCGAGTTATCAAACATTAGGAGAAAATTCGCTGAAACAATAGATGACTATCTGAATAGGTTTAGATCGTTAAAAGCAAGGTGCTTTACCCAAGTACTTGAACATGAACTTGTTCAAATGGCTACTAGAGGTCTAGACTATTCCATTAGGAAAAAAATAGACCCAAATTTTGTCAAAAGTATGTCACAACTGGCAGAAAGAGTTCGACACCTTGTGGCTGAATTAAAATCAGGGCCTGCTGTAATACGGTGAACTGACTTTGTAGGATTTTTGTATCCAAATGTGCGGATAGCAAGAGTCGCCACCAACTTTTATTTTTATCCAATTAAGGGAAGGTAAAGTAATGTAAAAGACCTTCGTTAGATTCTCGAACGGGAGAATGGTTATGAAAAGGGAAGGTATTAGCACCCTTTCCATCCGTAGTTATCTACGGGCTCTTAGTTGCTCTAGATCACTTTTAAAAATTGCTTCTTGTGTGTTTGACAAAATGTTTTGAAAAGGCGCTTTGACTTTGTAATGACTCATGTAGGAGTGTATACAAAGTGTTCTAAATGTTTTGTTTTGAAAAGAATTTGAATTTTGAATAAAAGTGTGTGTGTGAAAAGCATTTGTTTAGAGCAAGCAACTAAAAGACTTATTTACCCACCTTAATTGGTCGTTTTGTACTTTTACGCTCCTTTAGAATAGCGCTAGCCATACCATTAATTAGTAGGTAGCTCCATTCGCTGGATGTAAGCGGACATTCAAGGGACATCGGATGGTCATGAAGGCAACGGAAGTATCCTAGCACATTCAAGGGACTATCATCATTTTTGTAGGCGACAATCGAGGGTCAAGATCATGTATTCGGCTACATCGTGGGTCTTATGATCTTTGTATCGAAGGGACTATGATGATTTGTTTGGAAGGCAACGGTGCTAGAATACCTCTACGTTCGAGGGACATGACCATTTTGAATCGAAAGGCATCGAGAGAGAATTACCCTAAGGGGTGCGTGTGTGAAAGAAGTGTGTTGAATTCAGAATATATTATCTTGAAGATTAGTGTGAGCTATGTCCAATTATTATCTTGCCATACACGCCTAATTACTAGCAATTGATAAGGGTGCGGAAAGTAAAATGCGGAATGTAAAATGCGGAAAGATAAACCTACGCTATTACATGGCTTTGGGGCAGATACATAATTAAAAATGCGGAAAATAAAATCCTAATTAAAACTATTACAACCCATGAGCAATTAAATTATTGGAAAAAATATAATGATAAAAAGAAAACGTCCGAATCGGAGCAACCTGTGAAAGAATAAGAAAATCGGGAAATATGATGAAATCGAAATAAGAGAAAATGTTAGAAAAAATGCAATTTTTAATATGAGAAAATCAATATATGCTGGAAATAAGATTAATAAATTAAAATAATTTTTTTGGGATTTTTTGAATGCAATTTAATAATTAAAATGCAATTAAAAGTGAATTAAATGCAAAAATATAAATAAAATAAATATGCATGCAAAAATTATATTTTTAAATTTATTAAATTAAATAAAGATTTTTAGAATATAAATGCAAAAGAAAATGTTTTGGTAATTTTTAATGCATAAATAAAATGTAAAAAATTAAAATAAATGGAAAATATTAAAATAAAAGAAAATATGGAAATATGTTAGAAAATATAAGTTTGTGAAAGAAAATAGCAAACCAGCCTCGAGTG
Organism: Vicia sativa; assembly: GCA_021764765.1. Taxonomy (NCBI): domain Eukaryota; kingdom Viridiplantae; phylum Streptophyta; class Magnoliopsida; order Fabales; family Fabaceae; genus Vicia; species Vicia sativa. The sequence goes on from CM038793.1 coordinate 107,633,808, forward strand.
AATCGAACTCGTGACCCCGAGGGGTATCTACACAAGGAGCGCCTTAACCATCGCACCATTTGACACTTGGTGTCGAAAGTGAAAACAAATGCATAAATACGTTGAAACGCCCCGATATATTTGAAAACGAGTCACCACGCTGGGCCCCAGCTTGACTGTATGGACGAATCAAACACACGAAATTGCCACGCCTTCCTCGCCGTCCTCGCTCGAGTCACGAGCTAGGGTCTGGCCATCTTCCCCTCAAATCGAAACATGGAAAACACGAAATAAATGGGAAAGGGGACCCTACCCCTAAACCGACCCTCCCGAGTCCATTGGTGATATCGGTTTGCCCTAAAAACAATCAGATGAACCGTTCGAATCAAACAACAAATGCCCTAGCTATGGTGATTTGAGTTCTACGCCTAAGCTCGCATGTAAGGCTTCATTCATGACCTAACAAGCATCCCGAGTCCATACAAACACACGAAAAACATTAACAATGCATGAAATATTGAAATCGAATTAGAAAAATTACAAACCGTGAAGGTTCAAGCACGCGATCCGGGCAACAGGCTTGAGTAAGAGTATGGTTCAACTCCTGGAACCTCCGAGCAAGACTGGTGTGGAAGAGGTTGAGAAAGGCTGAATTTGAAATTCAATTTTGAATTCTGGAAAATTTTGCAAGAGTTTGGGTTTGTTTTAGGTTAGGTTCGCCCTTTGTACCGGCCGCATTGCTTGGTATTTATAGGAGTTTTGGAAGAGAAAACAAGGAAAAAGATTGAAATTGAATGTGCAAATATTTTCTTTGAAAATCAAATCAAATTTTGAAGAAAATATGATTTTCTCATCAATGCCATGGCTTGCACGAATTTGGTAAATGGTGGGCTTTCTTGGACATTAAAGAGATATAAATCCAACTTAATTGAAAATAACTTAATTTTCATATTTTACATAATTTATTTTTGAATTAAATGTTGTAAAATTCAAATATAAACCATGAAAATAGAAAATTACCAATGCCAAGCTTTTATGGGTCAAAATAACATCATGAACAAGTTTGATCAAAAGATTATAGGCCCATTTGGAAAATTTTGCATTTTGACCAAAATGTCCTTTTGTGCAATTGTCCAAAATCGCCCAACTTCGAATGGTGTATCTTGCTCAATTTTCCATATTTTTGAGTGTTCTTGGACTTTTGGAAAGCTCTAAGAGTCCTTTAACCAATGTCTTTGGTCTCATCTTAATTGAGTTACCATGCTCAAAATATCTTCAAAACAAAAAGTTGACTTTTGTTGACTTTGAAAAGGACCAGAATGTTTTGAGCTATACCTCTCAAATGAAGCATTTTTGGACATTCTTGTGAGACATGAAGTTGTAGAGAATTGAATTTCCTTCAAAACAAGAGGTGGTGGAAAATTTTCTGAGGAAGTATGAGAAAGTTATGACCAGTCAAAGTTCAGTTGACTTTTCATCTAGAAACCCTAATTTAGAAAGTTTGACTTTTGGGCAAATCTTGAGTTTTCTTGATGAATCATGATCAACCCTTGATCAAATGATGAATGTAACTTCAAAATGAGGATGTTGACCAAAAATCAGAAGTTTTGACTGTATGTTGACCACAGTTGACTTTTTGTCCAATACACCCGATTTTCAACCATTTGAACAATTGTCTGAGGAAACTTGACTTGTGAGGCTTGAAACTAGACATGGAGAATCTTTGAAGCATATGAGGAGTCATGAAGACCATTGGAGGTGTTGGAAATCCATCTTGACTTGAGAGATACCAAACCCTAATTTGGGTTGATTGTCAGAGAGAGTTTGTCCGATCAACTCTCGAGGAATCCTCGAGCATGGATGTATGAAATCTTTGAGTAGATGGAGGGCAAATTTTGGGGTATGACTGCCCCTGCTCAATCTTCTTGTACTCGAAGGGTTAGATTGACATGCTTGTCTTCGTGACCTGGAGGTAGAAGATGATTGAACACCGAGTACACCGAAAATTTGCACTCGCTGGTGGATGATGCGGGAATGGGCTTACAGATGCTATTTGGAGAAGTTGGAGACTTCACTGGGGAACGAGTCGACGCTAGACTCGAGTCGTTAAATAGGAGAGCTGACGAGATGGGCTTAAGATGCCATCCGGAAAGGTCGATGCTCGGGAGCGAGCCGACGTTAGACTCGAGATGTTCCCGAATAGAGAGGAGACGGGCTTAAGATGCCATCCAAGGGAGTCGACGTTAGACTTCGTGTTCACCTTTGAATGAGGTTATTGGTTTGTATTGATTTTTAACCATATATGCGATTCTGAAAGTGAAGAGATGTTGACAAATAGCCTGAGACGGGCTTAAGATGCCATCCAAGGCAACCGAGTCGCACGCTAGACTCAGAGTTGTTGCTGATACCAATAAATCTTCGCGCCGATTACCGGAGAGATTGTAGTTGGCCGAATGTGGATAGCTTCCTATTGGCATCGGTGTTGATCCATTGCCTTATCGGAGGATAACCGAGGTGGTCTTTCGGATAGTTTTCCGCTTGTTCGGGTTTAACTCGACCTCGCTGCCGGAGGCGGTCTTTCGATAGTTTTCCCGCCTTCGGGCTTAATCTCGACCTGTTATGCGTAAATGATCATACCTATTTTGGAGAAAACAAGAGAAACTTTGATAGAATATTTGTTAGTCTTATGCAAAGTATGATGCATGACAGTGTATATGAATGACATATGCATGAATTATGACTTTATGAGTAATGCATGAATGATGAATGTTGTGATATTTCAAAACATATCCATCTTGAAGAAGATGCTCTGCTTGAAGATTTCCCTCGCCGGAATTGAGTAGGTGAGAACCCTGCTTTTGAAGTAGAAGAAAGATATCCTGGATTCCTCCGATGCACTATCTGACCAAGTCCTGGACCTAGACATTGTTGAGGAAAGTAGAGATTTGAGAAGCTCGTTGTTTGGAGATCTCATGTATAGACCCTGCTGAGGAGAGTCTGGGAGGCAATCTGTTGAGGACCTTGTATGCAGATCCTGCTGAGGAAATTTAGGAGGCGCTTTATTGGGGATTCTAGGTGTAGATCTCACCGGAGAATATTTGATGGTTGCCGAGAGACCGGGCTAAAAGAGTCTGGGGTCCCCTGTAATCTCTGGCTGAGGAATAAAAGGTGTATGCCTCCTCCGATGCACTATCTGACCAAGTTTTGAGTCCGATACCGCCGGGAGAAGGGAGGATTGAGAAATATCCACCGGGATGAAGTGTTACCGCTGAGACCGATGTAATGTTGCGGTTGAGTGGAATCACCGCTGTGGATTAACGATACTCCGCTTGGGAAGGTGTGTTGTTAGTGACACCTTTATGCTCGTGGGGAACTATTTGTTGACTTTCGTCATCCCACCTCGAACCAGTAAGTACTTTGTATGTTCACTTTTCGTATGTTTGTGATCGATTCTTATTGTCAAATGCGATAGTCATTCAAAGCAAACGTTGGACTTATTGCAAACGACAATGTAGTTAAGCTTGCATTTATTTGAAAGGTGGCGATGGCCAAGTAGTTTGTACACAAGAAAGGTAAAAGCTATGCGGAACAATCTCGTTAAGTTCCAACTATGCTAGTACTCATATATTTCAACTATCTCATCTCCTTGTCACAAGAGAAAGTGAGTAGACCGATCTTCGCCATTTGAATCTTGAATGCCGATAGTAGTCCGAAGGTGTGATCCGAAGAGACATAGTCGACGCTTAAATCCCTAACTTTGCCTAGACCGCCTTTCGGTTTTCACCACCGATACCTTTTTGCCCAAGCCGCCTTTTCGTTTTCGACTGCCGTGTACATGTTTTGTATATATCCTTAATTTTGCCCGAACCTTTGGTTCGCCAGATGCCCTTATTTTTGCCTAGGTTCGCCGACCTAGCGGTCTATTTCATGCGTAGTATTTTTGACTATGTCTCGCTCACGTGGTGTGGGAAATCTTCACCATCCATGGTGCTAAGTATCATAGTTCACGAAAACATCTTTTGACTACAAATGGTCCTCATAGGTGGGAGTCCATTTGCCCTCGATCACCTTGTGGAAGAATGATGCGCTTGACTACTAGATCACCGACTTGGTAGACTCCTTGCTTGACCTTCTTGTTAAATGCTCGATCATTCGCTTTGATAGATCCGTCCATGGCGATGGACGAGTCGCTTCTCATCAATCAAATTAATCTGTCAAGGCGAGTCCGACCCAATCGCCTTCGCTTAACTCGCCTCCGAGGACTCGTCGAGGGTATCTCAACCTCGATGGGTAAGACGGCCCATACCGTATACAAGAGAGAAGGGGTTGCCCCTGGATGTTCGGCATAGTGCGATAACCATGAAGAGCAAATGGTAACATCTCATGCCAATCTTTGTAAGTCACGCCATCTTTCAGATAATCTTCTTAATGTTCTTGTTGGCTTCCATCGCGCCATTCATCTTAGGCCGATAAGAGATGAATTGTGATGCTTGATCTTGAATGCGTGCGAGTTCAAGGATCATCTTATTGTTGAGATTGGAACCATTATCCGTGATAATCCTTTCGGAGTGCCATACCGATGATAAGATTATGTTTGATGAATCGAGCCACAACATTCTTGGTAATGATGCGAACGAGGTCGCTTCTACCCACTTGGTGAAATAGTCAATTGCCACAAGGATGAAACGATGTCCATTGAAGTCGTGGGCTTAATCTCCAATCATGTCAATGCCCCACATTGCAAAAGGCCAAGGAGAAGTTAAAACATTCGTGAGGTACCGAGGTATGTGCACTTTGTCCGCATAACCGCACTGTGACAAGATCGAGCATTTAGTTTTCTCAAAATCTTCTTAGCTATGGTGTGTCCACCGAGTGGGTACCAAATTCGCCGTAACTCTTCCATGATACGCATTGTCGTTTTTGACCTACACAATGGAGTAAGCACAAGTCGTGGTTGCGCTTTATAAGATGTCGCTGTCGAGAAAGAATTTGATGCAAATCTTCTCATGAACTTTATCATTGATGATGCCCTCTGGATATTCCCGAGTCTCAAGATACCTTTTCACGCCATAGTACCAAGGTTTCTCTTCGCCAAGCTCACAACAATACGCTGGTTCGCCGAACCTCTCAATGATGATCCGGGAGCCTCGTTGTTCCATCTAACCTTGAACATAGACGACATAGTAGCCAATGCATCCGCTAACCGATTCTCTTCTCGTGGAATATGATTGAAAGTGATCTCTTCAAAGTAGGGAATCAAACCTAACATGCTCGATATGGAATGAGATTCGGATGTTTCGATCCCACTCGCCCTTAATCTGACCGATCACCAAAGCCGAGTCTCCATACACTTGTAAGAACTTGATTCTTAAGTCAATAGCCTTTAAGACCCATGATGCACGCCAGACCGCCATGTTGTTAGTGCAATCAAACATAATCCGCGTGAAAGGCGATGTCCATCAGTAGGGATGTAATGATGGCGCCAATGCCATTGCGTGCGCTTGAGGCTCCATCAAAACCATGGTCCATCGGGATCCTTGTTCGTGTCCTTCGTCTCGTCCCCGGTTCTTGCAATCAGAATTAGTAGAACATCTTCGCCTAGAAATTGAATCGCATAGATCGATAGTCATCTACGGCTTGATGAGCCAAATGATCGGCTACTACACTTCCTTTGATCGCTTCGAGAAGTGTACCGATGTCATATTCGGTCAAGATCATTTGCCATCTTGCTATTCTTCCGAGAGAGTGGTTTCTCAAAGATGTATTTTATCGGATCCATCTTGGAAATCAACAAAGTAGTGTGAGTCAACATATACGCCTTAGTCGGCGAGCAGCCCAAGCCAAAGCGTTGCAAGTTTTCTCAAGTCGTGAGTATCTTGTTTCACCGGTAAACTTTTGCTAAGGTAGTATATTGCATGCTCTTTTCGACTGCACTCGCCATGTTGCCCCAACACACACCCCATTGAATTCTCTAACACTAAGTACATGATAAGAGGTCTTCCTTCGGCGGCATCGGATAGAGGATTCTGAGGTACCTTGATTTTGTCAAAAGCGATCCGCAATCGCTGCTCCATTCCACTACTTGATCTTTCTTAAGTAACTTGAAGATTGGCTCACAAGTAGCGCTAGTGTGCAATGAACTGCAATGTAGTTCAATCGGCCCAAGAAACCTCCGACTTCCTTCTCCTGCGGGACCGCATCTCTTGAATAGCTTTAACCTTCGCAGGTCAACCTCAATACCTCTTCATCGACTACAAACCCTAGGAGTTTTCCTGATCCGACTCAAAGGTGCACTTGTTAGGATTAAGTCTCACCGCATTTCTTCAACCTATCAAACAGTTTCGCAAATGATCAAGATGTTCTTCTTCACCCGGATCGAGCTATCATGTCGCCGACGACCTCTATCTCGTGATGAATCATGTCATGAAATAATGTCACCATAGCACCGATAAGTGGCGCCGCTTCTTCAATCCGAACGGCATAACCTTGTAGCGTAGTGCCCCACCGTAACAAAAGTAGTCTTTTCCATGTCTTCGTGAGCCATTTTGATCCGATTGTAACCGGAGAAACCATCCATGAAGGAGAAAACCTTATGCCGAGCGGTATTGTCAACCAAAACATCAATACGAGGAAGTGGGAAATCGCTTCTGACTCGCTTTGTTCGATCTCTCGTAATCCACACACATTCGCATCTTTACCATCCTTCTTAGGCACGGGTACCACATTTGCAACCCATCGGGATAGGAAGTAACGGCTAGAAACCAAATTGAACCGCTTTCATAACTTCGCTTTGATTTTCTCTCGACATCTCGTGACGCATGCGACGAACCTTCTGCTTTCACCGAGAAAACCTTTTGTCGGCAATCGTGTACCACAATATCAATGTCTAAACCAGCATGTCTTCGTATGACCAAGCAAAACCTCAATATAGTCTCGTAGCATCCGAATCAATCTTTCTTTAACATTGTTCTCAAGACCCGCTCCTATCTTGATCTCTTTCTGTCTTCACAAGACTCCAAATTCACAACCTCAACTTGCTCTTCGGTGGTCAGATAACTCGCTTCTTCTTGTCAGAAATCCGCAAGTTCTCCGGCACTTCACAATCTTCCTCACTTTCGCCTTCGCTTGGTAGATCGGATTATCAAGTCATATTTAGCACTAGCATAGTCATATTAACTAGATTCGAGTGATTCTGCAGTTGTATCACGGTGTGTGTAAGAAACACATAGCTTTTGAAGGGTGATAAAGTAAAGAAAGAAAACAAACAATTGAATGCAAAAGTCCAACGAATTTATTGAATGAAAATACGCAAACGATGATAATAACCTCGCAACGAGCCATGATGCCCCTGCAAGGCACTAGGCTTTCAAAGTTTATTGTTCAAAACATAAAGAAATACGAAAAGCAAAACAAAACAAGAGCAATTACTCCCCGACTAAAGGAGATTGGTATGACGCCTTCGCCTTCCAATTGTCGAGCCCATTGTCCGAGTCGAAGATCCACTTGCCGATGTCAAGTCGTTGTCGCTGTCTTCTATAGCATGGATTCCACTGGCCGATGCGGAAAGGAAGTTGGCCGGCACGTCGCGTATCATCTTGACCTTGATGGTGAAGCCTAAACCAGCCTTGTCGATTTGAAAGGAAGATCGGAGTTGTCCCCAAATAGCACTACCTCCTTGTTCAACAAAGAGCTTGAGCATCTTTCAATGAGGCCATCCTAGGTGGAGCTTGCGAATCAGAGGACGGAGAGTCAACAGCATGACTGGTATTGTTTCAAAAGCTTGACAGGAGTCTCAAGAATTCACCTCCATCTCAAGGTATCGAATGACCGAGATGATCGACCATATACTCTTCTTCACCACATACCGTGACAAACTCCCTTTCACCGGGCTCGATGTAAGGTAGAGGTAATGTCCCCATGTATCCAAGGGCCCAAGTAGGCAAGAATAAGCTGGACGGATGTCCATGACAAAGAAAGTGGAATCAAAAACTGGAACCGACTTTAACAGCAGAGTGAGCTCTCCAAGCACTGCGCTTAGAACCATCAAAAGCTCTCACAATAATGTCACCGGTCTCGAACCAACCCTTCGACATCAAGTCGATCAAAAGCGCCTTCGATAAGATATTCAGAGCGTAACCGTGTCAACCAAAACATGAGATAGTAGTGCCCTTGCATTCAATGTAGATGTGCAAGGCTTTGTTGTGTTTCTTTCCGACAGAGTCAAATCAAGATCGAGAAGCTAGGCCGTTGTTGGCAGCCGTGCTAGCAATACAAACTTCGAATCGATCGGTAGTGTCTTATGAACATGAGCATTCTTCGTAAACTTCACCAAGGCATTAGCATGAGCCTCGAGCACAAGAGCAAAGCGAGCATGGAAATCTTGGACTGAGTCTCGTCCTAACTGCTCCACAACATTGTAATCACTCTTCTTGATGATCTTCGATTTCCTCCATTTCTTGTTCGAGGTGTCTTCAAGAACTTCCTTTGGTACTTCCGTTGAGCAGTGATGAGTCACCGTTCTTTCCTCTAGCGGGATATTGAGTAGCCGGAATGCGAAATGGAGTCGCAGTGTCTTTTGGAGGAGAGATCTCGAGAGAATACTCTTCCGCTCGTCACCTTACTTGATCCGTGATGTTGTCGTTGGGAATAGAAACTTCAAAGAAGATCTTCAATAGTCGAGGGTCTTGCTTGACGCCATGATAGTAAACATCACCCATAATTCCAAGGGATAGCTTTGTCGAGGAATATGGAACTGGTCTTGGAGAAGTGATAATGAGAGGTGCCACCGCACATGGATCGCAGAGGAAATCCTTATGTGTTAACATCAAGATAGTCTTCGGAAATCGTCACCCCATCCGTCGCTTTAACATCTTCAATAGGAATCTTGTAACTATCGTGACAAGTACTTCACCATGTAATCATATTTTCCACTTGGCTGCCCCAAGGTATCCCACACGATGGTACAGCTTCTCGCATTGTCGATCTTCAACTTAGACATTTCTTCACACACTCGGTGGTTTCGTAAATAGTATCTCACGGTTATCCATCATGCATCGAACACGCCTTCTCAACCAAGCACAACCATCGCGATGGGCACCAACGACAATCTGGCATCCCGGATTGACACCGCTTGCAACAAATTCTTCTTAATACCATCGAGGAATGGTCAAGTCATCTAAAACATAAGTATCGCCACCAACAAAGATTGGAACTGTCATGGTTAGGCATAGGGCGTTGATCACATCTCGAGTCTCAACAGAGGATCAAACTCAACTGCTTAGCTTCAATCATATCTTGAATCTTGTTCTTCGTGAGCCCAACAATTGTCGTTGTCATGTCCCGGGCTATTGGAATGGTAAGCACACTTAGCATTAGGATTGTACTGGAGAGGAAGTGTTGACATTCGAGGAGGATCCTCAAGGTTATCACCTCCGCTCAACATGTGTTGCAAGGCTTGACAAAGGCATGTTGATCTTCAGAACCGCCTTCGTGGCGCTGCTCGTTACGCTGTCTCACCGAGGTCAGCCGATGTGGGATCGAGATCACAACCCCCACGATTGAGCACGGTCTTGGCTCGGCTTTTCCGACCATACACAAGATTGGCTTTTCTTACCACCAAAAGATCTCTTCAAAGATTTGAAGATGTCTCTATGAATCTTTCCACTCTTGATACCTTCAATGCGTCATCACAATATCACCTTGAATCCGGATGAAGAATTTCCAATCGATGATTGAAGAACGGCCCAGTTGTTCCCATGAACATATCAACCAACTCCCTATTGGACAAGGGTGGTTGAACTCACCGCTAGATCTCTCCACTCTCGAGCATACCCTTGAACTTCTCGTCACGACCCATAGACATGCTTTGTAGTTGCATGCGAGTGGGTGTCAATTCAGATTGTACTATATCGTCTCAGAAAGCATCACCAAGTCACCCAAGTACGGATACGGCCATTCTCTAGCCGATAATACCATTCCAACTGGTTCCTAAAACCTCTTGAAAATAGTGCATCCACAACTTTCTCACATCGTGGGATTGATCTTCCGAACATAGGACTTCAAATGCGCTTAGGGCAAGACATGCCATCATATTTGGAAAAGTAGGAACTTTGAACTGGAGGAATCACAACACCAGGACAAGACTTAGATCATCAAAATTCAGCCCGACATCTTCGTGTTTTCCACAAGATTCGACGATCTTCAAGTTGCTTGTACTTGTCATCTTCATCGTAGTGTTGGCTATAATCGTAGTGGTCCTCCTCCTTTCTTTGGCTCACGCCTCACCTTCATCACCCTTGGTACCCCCCAGATGGACACTTCCTTCGGAGAGCCCACGGCCGACTACTTTAGGACCCCTTTGAAACGCTCACCCATGTTGAGGAGACCAACAACCTTCTTCTTCTTGTTGATGAGCTTCTTCAAATCTTCTTGGCCTTGGACCAAGTTGGTGAACATCCAATAAACCGAGCATTCTAAGCTTGAGATCTTTGACACTGCTCAAGAGCCATTTCGCTAAAATAAATAGCGAGCAAATGAGAAAACCAATCTCCAATGTACCTATGATGCAATGTTATGCTATGATATGCAATGTTTATGCTAATGCAATGCAATGTTTTCAAGGACCTAAGAGATTTAAATTTGTTAAACAAGCAATGAACAAACATTTATTAGTACTTCTCATTATTCTTTTTCTTTCTAAGTACAAGAGATAGTTCAAACAATAAAAGAAAACATAAACATCCTAAAGCTCTAAGTCTCCCATGGGCGCCTCTTGGTGCCGATGTAAGCGTTGATGTTTCGCCTCGTGAAGTAGCTTGGTCAACTCTAACACTTTCTTCTCGCTTGCATAGCATCGAGCTTCAAAGGTATCCCTCTTCTTTAAACCGAATCCGTGATCTCTTCAAGTCTTCAAAATCAGAGGCATGTCGATGGAGAACAAGATAGGTACGCCACCTATAGCAACAGTTCCATAATTACCGGTAAAACAGCGTGAATGGCATCATGAGGTTTTGAGCTCGAGCTCGCACTCCATTTGAGGTAAGGTTCCCAAGGAATGGAGTTCGGTGCCCCAAAGTCTTGGTATCGCCTTCTTTACCATGCCCCAAGCATGTATGAACCTTCGTAATTATGGAGATCGTGATTGTAGTCGAACACAACATCTTGGAGAAGCATATCATGTGGACCATCTCTTCGAAAGCAAAACCAAACCGACGAGAGCTAAGGAAGGGTTATAAGTAATACCTCCCTTATACCAAGGAGTGGTACATTAGGAACTCCACAACGCCAATGAATGTGAAGTCCTTTTGAGAGAAAAGATTCCAACGGATATCGAATGAGAGAGTGACATCAATCTTTGAGACCATCTCAACCTTTGTTCATTCTTCAAAATCGATGGAGGAAGGTGCAAATAAACCACCTTGAAAGTAACGGGACACAACACATGAGAGTTCCTTGTCGCTTAGTAGTACGAGTGTGGAGAGAATGGATGTCTCCAAGTAAAGTAGGCATGGATTGCGGTAAGAAACAACTTGATGGCATTGATATCTATGAATTGATCCGAGTTAGGAATAGAACCAAACCATAAATTAGCAAGGCCACAATGTTCTCAAATGCATGGAAACTCATAACTTTGAGGAATTCTCGCTTTCTTGATTAAGAACTTGGAAAGTAAACCCTTAACTCCACTTCTAGTTTCCCAATTGGCTTCGATATCCGAACGCTTAAGATGTAAATGATGCATGTCTTCGTACTTAGGAACCTTTTCCAAACCGTGAATGGCAATTGGTCAAGAATAGGTATCCCAAGTAGCTTAGAGAACTCTTCCAAGGTAGGAACCAACCGATAACTGAAATGTAAAGCAATGGTGTTTTTGATCAAAGAACGGAATAGACATGCATCATATCTTCTTCAAAACCGAGATAACCAAATCAAGTAGATAACCATGTCTTTGATGAACCGAGCATGGTCGGAATTTTCAAACCAATTTTTGAGTTGAGAAGGGATACCCATGAAGTTGATTCGGATAGTCTTTCTAGAAGCCATAATCCCTACAAAACAAAGCAAAGATAAATCCCTAGGTCCTTGAAATAGTTAGAAATGATATGCAATGCGAATGATGTCATGATGTCATGTTTAGCACACACAAACATTCACACAATGAGCCTATGTTTAAGGCTTGCATGAGGTATAGGTGATTACCCCACCAAAAGTTTGAGTTGGTTCATCCTGCCCTATAATAGTAACCGGTTCTAGGAATCTCACATCATCGATCTTTCTCGAGGCGCTTATTTCAATACGACGCCAAGTGGTCGATCGAAAATGTCCCAAAAGTCTAATCTCAATGAGCGTAGCATCGAGTATCAACCAACCTCGGTCTACACCAAAGCCGCCATCTCACTACCTTCTAATGGCCAAGATGGGTCAATTAAGGTTCTAAAAGTTTAGTTAGCGCTGATGACACCACGCAGAAGCCAAATACTATCTTCAACTTGGGAATGAAGAGTATCGGACAACCAAAGTGTCACGCTAACGTAGCCATCATGTTGACCGCTTAGTTATACGCCTAACGGTCGCGATGATCTAATGCTACTTACCTAAAAGGAAACCCGATCCGTGTAGGATCCCCAACAATATAATACCCAAGCAACCCTTAAAGATAAAGCATACAAGTCAAACAAAAGCAATAAAAGTTATCTAGAAATCCCTAAGGCAATTCTCTTTGGGTGTTTCACAGAGTCGCCAGCTCAGAATACGTGAACCGACTTTGTAGGATTTTTGTATCCAAATGTGCGGATAGCAAGAGTCGCCACCGACTTTTATTTTTATCCAATTAAGGAAGGTAAAAGTAATGTAAAAGACCTTCGTTAGATTCTGAGTTCGGAGAATGGTTATGAAAAGGGAAGGTATTAGCACCCCTTTCCATCCGTAGTTATCTACGGGCTCTTAGTTGCTCTAGATCACTTTTAAAAATTGCTTTCTGTGTGTTTGACAAAAATGTTTTGAAAAAGGCATTTCGCTTTGACTTTGTAATGACTCATGTAGGAGTGTATACAAAGTGTTCGGAAATGTTTTGTTTTGAAAAGAATTTGAACTTTGAAAAAAGAGTGTGTGTGAAAAGCATTTGTTTAGAGCAAGCAACTAAAAGACTTATTTACCCACTCGTAATTGGTCATTTTGTACTTTTATTCCTTTAGAATAGCGCCAGCCATACCATTAGTTAGTAGGTAGCTCCATCGCTTGATGTAAGCGGACATTCGGGACATCGGATGGTCATAGAAGGCAACTTGTAGGAAGTATCCTAGCACATTCAAGGACTATCATCATTTTTCGAGGCGACAATCGAGGGTCAAGATCATGTATTCGAAGGCGACATCGCGGGTCTTATGATCTTTGTATCAAGGGACTATGATGATTTGTTTGAAGGCAACGGTGCTAGAATATCTCTACGCTCGAGGGACATGACCATTTTGAATCGAAGGCATCGAGAGAGAATTACCCTAAGGTGCGTGTGTGAAAGAAGTGTGTTGAATTCATATATTATCTTGAAGATTAGTGTGAGCTATGTCCAATTATTATCTTGCCATACACGCCTAATTACTAGCAATTGATAAGGGTGCGGAAAGTAAAATGGAATGTAAATGCGGAAAGATAAACCTACGCTTATTACATGGCTTTGGGGCGTATACATAATTAAAAATGCGGAAAATAAAATCCTAATTAAAACTATTACAACCCATGAGCAATTACATTATTGGAAAAAATATAATGATAAAAAGAAAACGTCCGAATCGGAGCAACCTGTGAAAGAATAAGAAAATCGGGAAATATGATGAAATCGAAATAAGAGAAAATGTTAGAAAAAATGCAATTTTTAATATGAGAAAATCAATATATGCTGGAAATAAGATTAATAAATTAAAATAATTTTTTTGGGATTTTTTGAATGCAATTTAATAATTAAAATGCAATTAAAAGTGAATTAAATGCAAAAATATAAATAAAATAAATATGCATGTAAAAATTATATTTTTAAATTTATTAAATTAAATAAAGATTTTTAGAATATAAATGCAAAAAGAAAAAATGTTTTTGGTAATTTTTTAATGCATAAATAAAATGTGTAAAGAAATTAAAATAAATGGAAAATATTAAAATAAAAGAAAATATGGAAATATGTTAGAAAATATGAGTTTGTGAAAGAAAATAGCAAAACCAGCCCTGGAGTGAATCGAACTCGACCCCGAGGGTATCTACACACAAAGCGCCTTAACCATCGCACCATTTGACACTTGGTGTCGAAAGTGAAAACAATGCATAAATACGCTGACACGCCCGGATATATTTGAAAACGAGTCACCACGCGGGCCCCGCTGATCAGATGGACGAATCAAAACACACTAAATTGCCACGCCTCGCCGGTCCTCGAAGTCACGAGCTAGGCTCCATCTTCTCCGGCATTCAAATCAAACATGGAAAACACGAAAATAAATGGGAAAGGGGACCCTACCCCTAAACCGACCCTCCCGAGTCCATTGGTGATATCGGTTTGCCCTAAAACAATCAGAGGAACCGGTTCAATCAAACAAATAAATGCCCTAAATATGGTGATTTGAGTTCTACGCCTAAGCTCGCATGTAAGGCTTCATTCATGACCTAACAAGCATCCCGAGTCCATACAAACACACGAAAAACATTAACAATGCATGAAATATTGAAATCGAAATTAGAAAATTACAAACCGTGAAGGTTCAAGCACGATCCGGCAAAGAGGCTTCGTAAGAGTATGGTTCAACTCCTCCCCGAGCAAGACTGGTGGTTGAAGAGGTCGAAAGGTGAATTTGAAATTCAATTTTTGAATTCTTGAAAATTTTGCAAGAGTTTGGGTTTGTTTTTAGGTTAGGGTTCTCCTTTGTACTGGCTGCATTGCTTGGTATTTATAGGAGTTTTGGAAGAGAAAACAAGGAAAAAAGATTGAAATTGAATGTGCAAATATTTTCTTTGAAAATCAAATCAAATTTTGAAGAAAATATGATTTTCTCATCAATGCCATGGCTTGCACGAATTTGGTAAATGGTGGGCTTTCTTGGACATTAAGAGAGATATAAATCCAACTTAATTGAAAAAATAACTTAATTTTCATATTTTACATAATTTATTTTTGAATTAAATGTTGTAAAATTCAAATATAAACCATGAAAATAGAAAATTACCAATGCCAAGCTTTTATGGGTCAAAAATAACATCATGAACAAGTTTGGATCAAAAGATTATAGGCCCATTTGGAAAATTTTGCATTTTGACCAAAATGTCCTTTGTGCAATCATTCAAAATCGCCCAACTTCCGAATGGTGTATCTTGCTCAATTTTCCATATTTTTGAGTGTTCTTGGACTTTTTGGAAAGCTCTAAGAGTCCTTTAACCAATTTCTTTGGTCTCATCTCAATTGGAGTTACCATGCTCAAAATATCTTCAAAACAAAAAGTTGACTTTTTGTTGACTTTGAAAAGGACCTCAGAATGTTTTCGAGCTATACCTCTCAAATGAAGCATTTTTGGACATTCTTGTGAGACATGAAGTTGTAGAGAATTGAATTTCTTCAAAACAAGAGGTGGTGGAAAATTTTGAGGAAGTATGAGAAAGTTATGACCCAAAGTTCATTGACTTTTCATCTAGAAACCCTAATTTAGAAAGTTCGACTTTTGGGCAAATCTTGAGTTTTCTTGATGAATCATGATCAACCCTTGATCAAATGATGAATGTAACTTCAAAATGAGGATATTGACCAAAATCAAGTTTTGATCAGATGTTGACCACAATGACTTTTGTCCAATACACCGATTTTCAACCATTTGAACAATTGTCTGAGGAAACTTGACTTGCGAGGCTTGAAACTAGACATGGAGAATCTTTGAAGCATATGAGGAGTCATGAAGACCATTGGAGGTGTTGGAAATCCATCTTGACTTGAGAGATACCAAACCCTAATTTGGGTTGATTGTTAGAGAGAGTTTGTCCGATCAACTCGAGGAATCCTCGAGCATGGATGTATGAAATCTCTTGAGTAGATGGAGGGCAAATTTTGGGGTATGACACCTGCATATGAATGCAAGTCATTGTTTCCTGCCGAAGGAAAAAGCCCTGCTGTCGAATCTAGTTCGAAAACTCATGCAAAAACTTATACTTTTGATGTTAGTAAATGCAAGGAGATTTTTGATTTATTAGTTAAAGATGGTCAAATTCTAGTACCCTCAAATGCTAAGTTACCACCATTAGAACAAAGACAGAAAAGAGGTTTTTGCAAATATCATAATCATCTTGGTCACACAACCTCTCAATGTTTTCTTTTCAGGGATTTGGTTTAAAAGTCACTCCAAGAGGGTCGCTTAAAGTTCGCTGCGAGGAGGCAGAAGATCGACACCGACCCTTTAAGATAAGAAGAGGCTCTGTTTGCTGAGCATGTCGACATCAATATGGTAGATATCACCGAAGTTCCTGACAATAACATGCTTGAGGAAAGCACCGACGAAAGCCCAAACGTCAAGTCAAGCTAGCTGATGTCTACCCAAGAGACGATGAAGATCTTCTTGGTTTTCTTTATCGTTGCAAGAGTAAGGGTGCCCAAGTTGGCTTGTGCCCCAGATGCAGCGCCTTAACTGATGGAGTTGCTGCTGAGAATTTTCAAAGGTTGCAGCTGGTGAGAGGAAGGGTCTAGTGGACCAAAAGGGATCCTAGGCAAACATCTCAGACCAAGCCAAAGACCTTCATTCCATCGGCTGCTGCACCAAAAGGGACTTGGATTAAGCCCCAAACGACCGTGGGGCCATCGAATGTTGCTGGTGCTGTGAGATATGTAAAAGGAAAAAATCCTATGAGCTACCGACTTGAAGTACGCTTTGAGAAGAAAAGCCATGTTTCTGAAAACTACATGGGAAAAAATCCTATGAGTCGAACTCAATGGAGACGATTCCAAAGGAAGAAGCAGGCTGAAAGACAAGCCGCCGCTACTACTAAGCAAACCGCTGTCGGAAAAGATAAAAATCAACGGCAGTACAAGGCAAAAGTTGACTCTATTGTCAAGCAACAGATTAAAGGGCTTGTGAACAAACCAGTCGACAACAGTTCCGATGAGGCGACTGGCGATTGTGTCCTTACTCCCCAAGGAGTACAATATTTTGACGGAAGTGGAAAACATTGATGATGTCGATGCTGTGGAAATGGATTTACACAAGCCAACCTGTTACTTCATGATGAACAATGGCTCCATTGAGATCTAAGATTCCTTTTTTGAGAGGTTTGACATGGCTATGAGGAGCCATTTGAAGCCTTTACTAATTAGGGCAAAAGTCGAAGAACCTGTCATTAACAAGGTGTTAGTGGATCAAGGCGCTATAGTCAATATAATGCCACATCATATATCAAGAAAATCGTAAATTCGACACCGACATAAGATCTCACCACGTGGTCCCGCTTGGATTACAAAGGCGTAACTAAAACTACCATGGAGTGATCCCGTAGACATCACGGTCGGCCACCACTAGACCGACAATATTCATGGTTATCCAAGGAAAGCCAAGTTACAATACGCCAGAGGCGAGAATGGCTACATGGAGTTGGCGCAGCCATCTTCCATGCATCAACGCCTAATAATTTGGCGAGAGGACGACATAGTGGAAAACATCGAGGCCGACCAAGGTTACTTTATGGAAAATATTAATAATGTCGACCAGAATCAGTTTGACAGGAAACTGGCAAATATTGCTCCTTGTTAGCCAGCTGAGGAAGTGTATGCCAACTTGAACGAGGCATTTGTTTCCTTAAAACTACACAAGACCCATGGTTTTGTGTGGGATGTGGAGCCTCGGAAGGATCTATACACAGAGGAACCCGTGCCGACAGGCTGGGGAAACGACCACAACAGTGATGTCTGAGCTAGAAGCTCTAAAAAATATTTCGGTGTACATTGCTGAAAATAAGATAAATTCGGACGTAGAAGTTGAAAAGAACATGGCTATAGAAGCCAATAAATTTCCAGTTCCAGAAGTCATTTTGGAGGTAGAGCCAAAACCACTAGACAAAAGAAAATTTGTCAAAGAAAACGTTGATGAGCAACGTTTGGATTACGTATACTACGATGAACCTTTAGGTTTCAAAATGGATCCCATGGCACCAGAAAAGATGCAGCCACAAGATCCTTTAGAAGAAATCGACCTTGGCACAGAGGGTGATAAAAGACCAACTTATATTAGCGCCAACATCGACCAAAAACTCAGGTCGGTAATATGTTTATTAAAAGAGTTTAAAGATTGTTTTTCTTGGGACTATAACGAAATTCCAGGTTTGAACAGGGATTTGGTTGAGCTGAGGTTACCAATAAAAGCTAGAAAAAGCCAGTGAAACAAACACCTTGACGTTTTGCACCAGCAATTATGTCGAAGATCAAGGAGGAAATAGAAAGACTCCTCAAAAGCAAGTTCATAAGAACTGCAAGGTATGTCGAATGGTTGGCCAATATTGTGCCAGTCATCAAGAAAAACAGAAAATTAAGAGTGTGCATTGATTTTATTGACTTAAATGCCGCCACTCCTAAAGATGAATATGCCATGCCGGTGGCTGAAATGCTAGTCGATTCGGTCGCTGGTTTTGAATATTTAAGTATGCTTAATGGTTATGCTGGTTATAACAATATTTTTATTGCAGATGATGTGCCGAAGACGGCGCTTTGTTGCCCAGGGGCATTAGGCACCTATGAATGGGTGGTCATGCCATTCGGCTTGAAGAATACCGGAGCAACATACCAAAGGGTAATGAATTCTATGTTCCATGACTTTATTGAAGATTTTATGCAGGTTTACATCGACGATATTGTAATTAAGTCGAGCGGTAAATCAAAACACTTGGAACATCTTCGAAAATCTTTTGAAAGAATGAGAGAATATGGATTGAAAATGAATCCATTAAAGTGTGCTTTTTGTGTGCAGACAGGAGATTTCCTTGGTTTTGTAGTACATAAAAAAGGCATAGAAGTCAATCAATGCAAGACCAAAGCTATCATGGACATCAAACCACCGTTGACCAAAAAGGAACTTCAGTTTTTGTTGGGAAAAATAAACTTTCTAAGGAGATTCATATCCAACTTAAGTGGCAAAACTAAAGCATTTTCACCACTGCTTCGACTAAAGAATAAAGAGTTCATCTGGCAAAAGGAGCATCAAGAGGATTTCGACAAAATCAAAGAATACTTAGTGAAGCCTCCTATATTGGCACCCCCACTTAGAAATAGGCCTATGAGGTTGAATATAGCAGCCTCAGAATCGACTATAGGAAGTATGTTAGTTCAAGAAGATGAAAGTCATGTCGAAAGACTTGTGTATTATCTTAGTCGAATGTTAAATGGCCCTGAAACTAGGTATAGTGATATCGAAAAGCAATGCCTGTGTCTGTATTTTTCTTGTATCAAACTGAAGCAATATATAAAGCCAGTTGACGTGTATGTTTCTTCCCATTTCAATATTATTAAACATATGTTATCTAAACCAATTTTGCACAGTCGAATTGGTAAATAGGCATTAGCATTAACTGAATATTCCCTAACATATCTTCCTTTAAAAGCAATGAAAGGGAAAATAGTGGCAGACTTTCTGGTCAATCAATCTATGGTTGCTATGCCACAAAATTTTGTCGAGTTAGTGCCTTGGAAATTATATTTCGACGGTTCTAGTCACAAAAACGGTACAAGGATAGGAGGAATAATAGTTTCTTCCAATGGAATTCCAGCAAGGTTCAAGTATGCGATCGACGATATCTGCACCAATAATGAAGCGGAATATGAGTCTCTAATAACCAGACTTGAACTATTGCTAGAATTAGGGGAAATAAATGTTGAAATTATGGGAGATTCCGAATTGGTTATCAAACAAGTGTCAAAAGAGTATAGGCGCGTTAAAGAGAACCTAATCATGTACTTTGTGATTGCCATAAGATTACTAAAATGTTTCGAACAAGCAAGCATTCGACATATACCTCGACGAGAAAACAAAGAAGCTAACGACCTGGCGCAAGAAGCTTCAGGATACAAGAAGAGTGAAGATGAAGCACCTATTCAAGTAAGGAAAAAGGTTCGAGCTACTTTGTTATCTCCTTCAGATTTGTCAATTATAAAATTAGGTGCAATAGATGCCGAAAATTTTGAAATTTTAACAATTGATAATGGGCAAGAAAATGACTGGCATGAACCCTTGGTTGACTAGTACGTTCTCCTACAGGTTCGATAGATCATAAAATAAAATATCATGCCCTAAGTTTTTTTTAATCGAGAATGAATTATTTTAGAAAACTGTTGAAGGAGTACTACTCAAATGCCTAGGAGAAAGTGAGGCATACGTAGCAGTGTTGAGTGTGCATAGTGGAGAATGCGGTGCACACCAAGCTGGACACAAGATGAAATGGTTGTTGATGCGATCAGGTGTCTACTGGCCTTCAATGTTGAAAGACTGCATTGAATTTTCTAGAGGATACCAGGAATGCCAAATGCATGGGGGAATCCAACACTTGCCTGCAAGCGAATTGCATGCCATTATAAAACCTTGGTCGTTTAGAGGATGGGCTTTAGATGTGATTGGGGAAATAAATCTAGCATCATCAAAACAACAGAGATACATTTTAGTTGGCATTGATTATTTCACAAAGTGGGTTGAGGTCGTAGCTTTGAAAAATGTCGACCAAGAGGCTGTGATTGATTTTATACAAAACCATATTATGTGTCGGTTTGGAATTCCTAAAACAATCACAACAGACCAAGGAACAGTATTCACGGTGCGAAAAATGCAAGAATTCACAAAAGAGGTTGGAATAAAACTGTTAACGTCCACCCCTTACTATGCTCAGGAAAATGGCCAGGTCGAAGCTGCCAATAAAGTAATAATTAGCCTGGTTAAGAAACATGTAGGAAAAAATCCAAGACATTGGCATCAAACACTAGACCAAGCCTTATGGGCATGTAGAATGTCTCCTAAAGAAGCAACGGGGGCAACACCATTTCGATTGGCATATGGACATGATGTTGTATTGCCAGTGGAAATACATGTTCAATCCGTAAGGATTCAACGACAGCATGAAATACCATATGAAGACTACTGCAATATGATGGCAAATGAGTTGGTCAACTTAGATGAAGAGAGGATGTTGGGTCTTGATTCACTATGAAGACAAAAGGATAGAGTGGCCAGAGCCTATAACAAGAAGTTAAAAGATAAAGTATTTCATGTCGACGACTTAGTTCGGAAAATGATATTACCTATGGACAAAAATGATAGAGTCTTAGGAAATTGGTCGCCTAATTGGGAGGGACTGTTTAAGGTAATTCAAATTTTTTCCAACAACGCATATGAACTTGATGAATTAGCCCCAGATCGACGGATTCTGAGGGTAAATGGTAAATACTTGAAGAAATACAAACCTATTCTTCAAGAAATCTCAATTTTAACGACGTGAAGAGTACGTCGAACTGAGCTGGAAAGAATAATATCGAAGCCAGCATATCAGTCGTGCATTATAAGTATGAAACGACGATGTAAAAATAGAGCGTTACATAAAAAGTGGGTAAAAATCATTGTACAAATTTTACAAGTAGTTGCATCACCAGAACGGTTACATTAATCAGAAATTGCCGAATTTACTTTGGAATGTTGCCAGATCACCATGAATGCGTACGACAGTATTGCCTAGCCCATCTGCTCTTGTCTTGAGTATTAATAACTCCTCTTCAACCTGAGCAGTAGCAGTGCTGACAATGATGGCATCTTTGGGCAGCTAGAGCGTTTCCACTTGAGTAGGAGAGATAGATTGATCGAGCTCTTCGTCTTGCTTAACGACAAGTTCCAACTCCGCATTCAAAGTTTCCATTTCTTTCGATAAAGCGGCAATTTGACTGTGTATTTCAGCAAATCTTTTCCTTTTAAGATCTTGCTCAGCCCGTCGATCACCATTTTGGTCTTTCTCACCATATCCACATTCCTCCTCACCACTTCCTGTTTCATTTCGACCAGCTGCTCATTCTCTTTCACCTGAGTGATATTTTTAAGCAATGAAGGGAGAATTTCCTCAAATGTTGTCACCATGAGTTTAGAGAATTCAAAAATCTCGAGACATTTCAGTTGAGCAATAGCATCTAAAAGCTCTGGCCCAAGAGCTGAATCCTCATGTAGTGTATGAGGCAAGTCGTGACTAAAAGCGATGTCCGGATTTTATCTGTTAGCTTCTTGACCTTTGCTGCTTCAGGCCCCAGCTTGTCACCAAAAGCCTGAGAGCGGTCAGAGTCTGAAGAGAAAGTGTATCGACTTGCGAAATTGTCCAATCTCGCCAATGCAGCATCGATGTCCATGTCTATTGAAGTGACCTTTTCCCGTGAGGGCCGGAGTCGCCCTTTCTTCTCGTGAAGATTCTGAGCTTTAGATCGAGGTGAAGGGGATGTAGTTTTCCTTTCAGGAGGAATGCTGAAGGTACCTTTGGTAGGAGAATATGGTAGGCTAGTAACATTGTTAGGAGTCTCTAAACCCTGTAGGGAATCTGAATGACTTGAGTCAGAGCTAGTCGAACTATAACCCTTATGCAAGGTGACTAGTGACTGAACCGATTCACTAAGAGTAGCCAAAAAAGGAGATCAATAAACTCACCAATGACCATGTCGAAGGATTGTTGATGACGAGGTGTAATCTTCGACATGGGGTGAAATCGTACACTATTGAGGTCAAGCCTCGACCGAAGAAAAACAAGTGTTAGCCAGATAAACTTCGCAGATGAAATAAAAAAGATAGAAAAATGGTGAATACCTATGGTGGCGAACTTGGGATTATTGTTTCATGCCTCCTCTTTGTCACCGATCTTTATTCCAAGATCTTCGGCCAGATGGGCTTTCTTTTTCTTCTTAGCCACCTTGTCTCCAGAAGAGGAAACATGTTTGCTCTTATGATCTTTGGATTTTCGGGAATGAGGAGAATGATCATCAGGTGATGGATATAAATATAAGAAAAATGTTAGTTGAAACCATGACCTTGGTCGAGGCATTCCGATTAAAGTAAATCTTACCTCAGCTTTCTCACTACGGCGAGATTTTTTGTCCCTCTTGGACTCTTTGGATGTTTTGGAGGGAGCAGCAAAATCCGCCGAGCATTTTCGACTCTGTTACATGAAGGAAATATCAGTAGTCTGTAAAACACGGAGTGTCGAAATACAAACATATACACTTACAGAGGAATCAGTTTTCTTAAGGGAAGGTGAAATTGGTTCATCGTCAAATGGAGTGTAAATGGGGTCGAACTGCAGAATGTCTAACATATAAGGGACATTGAATGGAAGAAATATGAACAGAGGTGTGAGCGTAAAACATACCTTTGAGTGTGAAGGACCTTCCTTGGCGCCAGTATCGACAAAATCAATT
Source organism: Vicia sativa (assembly GCA_021764765.1). Taxonomy (NCBI): domain Eukaryota; kingdom Viridiplantae; phylum Streptophyta; class Magnoliopsida; order Fabales; family Fabaceae; genus Vicia; species Vicia sativa. The sequence goes on from CM038793.1 coordinate 107,657,221, forward strand.
GATGGCCCTTCCCGATCCTCAACAGCGAGATCCTTCCTGGGAACGATTACTTGTGGCAAAGGTACAACTAGAAAAGAGGCTAAGTCAAATAAGGATGTGAGTCGAATTTTGAAAGGAAATTGAACTTTCCAGAAATGGTTACCATTGGGCACTACGGCAAGCTCTCTCACATATTTAAGGTCAATATGCAGAAAGCCTGGGTAGTCGTGTAACCAATGCTTCGTCGGAACCACCCGGTCGACTTTCTTTTGGTAAGCATTTTGGATATTCGACCAAGAGCTATACGACCAATCTGGGATAGGTGGTCAAAAAGCCAATGCTAATGGGCTAGTCGGTAAAGGAGGAAATTTGATTTTTCCAAAATGAAGTGCGTAAAAATATTGGTCTTTTGCGTAACCAGGGATTTTAAGTTGTGGAATCTTTTCGGTTACCTTCTCCTTCAGCTCTTGGGCCGCGTCATGGATGGTTCGACGAAGATTGTTCGGTAAGTACACCACCCTGAAAAGTGTTAAGAGCAACAATCAGTTCAGCCATATTTCTGGCAGGATCATTAACAAAAGTAATGAAATATGACTGCCACCAAGCTTCAAACTCCTTGTTGTAGTAATACACTGGTCTAAACGAAGTAAAAGTAAGTTTGCCTTTGTGCGCCTTGAGGATGTCAACGACTTCTTTAATAAACTCCCAAGGTCAGTCACTTAAGATATCAGTGAGCAGTTCATGAGAAGTGTAGAATGACTTGGGGACAAGCTGGAAGAGCCCAAATTGTCGAGGCACCAGGTTGGGTTGGTAAGCTGTCAAACATGGGCTCATGTTGGTGATGGCATAAGTCAGAAACTGAGGAGTCAAAAATCGCCTCCAATAGACCAGAGACCTTTGTCGGTTCTTTTCTTTGACTGGTGGAAAAGAGTCGGTGAGCCACGCTGGTCTGCTTTTGCCATCAGAAAACAGAGCCGTCGAGGGTCTGAAATCCTCTCGTGTCAACATAATATTGAAAAGCATTTTGAAAACTTCATCACTCAGAGAAGTTTTGTCGACATGGGTCAAAGGTAAGTAACATGGCCAGACGTCCCCATTCTGATTATGGGAGATTGAAACTTTCTTTTGTCGAAGAGGTTTTATGTCTTCAGAGAAAGTGGCGTTTAGCCATAATTGTAGGAGCCAAAAAGGACCATGAACCAAGACACTTTTCTTCTTTGGATTAGTGGGATCAAAGGTCTTTATCTGGTTGACCACATCGGTCAGAGAAGCATATAGAGAGGCCAAAATTACTTGGCCCAGAGCAATGTTTTCACCCCTATGCAGCGGAGTGGCCAAATAAACAAATTGTTTGGCTATCTGCATCGATCGTGAATAGAAGACGAAGCGGGATATCCAGAGAGTTAAAAATGCAACGTGTTCCTCATCAGAAACGTCGCAAGAGTCTCGTTGATGTTAGTTGATGAAGTTGGTATACATTGGATGTTTGGATTTGCCAATGTCGAATTTTATTGAAATGGGAGTGTGTTTAGTGTGATTAAAAACCTTACCAGCGGGCTTTACCCCTATTAGAGCGGCTAGAATAGGGCTAACCAACGCGAGAAAGTTCCAACAGATCATAGATTCCCATTTCTTTCCATTGTTGGCCTTTATTGGGTTCCAACTATTCCATCCAGGCTTTGAATTTAGAGTAGTTCAGAGGAGGAGCTGTACAAAAATTTTTGTCAATAAATTGTAAGGCAATGGATTTTGGGGACGTGATCAGAGGGCGACTACGACTACTAGTGGGGAAAAATGCACCTTCATCGTCAACTTAGATTTCAGATGGAACATCCACGGGTAATGGACCTAAGAAAGCCAAAGGGTCATTGTTGAGATTAAAAGTGATAAGTACATGGGATTGCCAGATTTTGGTTTTCTCTGCGGAAAAAAGGGGTTCTGGCACATAAGGCTTGCCATCAATGTTACGGATGAGGAAATTTTTCACTGGAGCCGCTTTGAATATGTTGATTCGCCATTTGAGGAAGAAGAAAAAACTTGAAAATGGTGGAAAACAGGGTTTTGAAATTTCTAGGTTTTAGCTTCGAAGTAGAAAAAACTGAAAGAAGTAGAAGAAGAAAAACGAAGAGTGACCAAGATTTCTATTTATAGGCTAAGACTGAAGTGGGAAAAGCAAGGGAAAAGTTTTGGTGATTTCCTAGGTTTAACATCGTGTCCGTCGAAGGACACGTGTAGCCGGATTAAGGTAGAAGCGCAGGGCATGTTCGCCACTAAAGTGTAATGATGGTCAACATTAATGATCCCATCGCCTCAAGCGAAAACCGATACGTTTCCATGATTGCCTGACGTCATGAAAAGATCGGTATAGTGAACTGCTTTTTAGAGTAGTGGAAACGATTGAGTCGACCGAAGATATAAAGCTTCATAGATGCCACTGTCTCATATAGTCGACAGAGTGAGGAAATTTGAAAATGGCATCTCTGGGGGGCATTTTGTTAACTGGGAATTCCTAAATACGTTTAAGGGCATGTATCAAAGGCAAACATCCCTACAAGTTAGGGGCCGATCCTGAAAGAATATAGTTTCTTTAGGAGAATTCATAAAACCAAGTTAGAAATGTCAGAAAGAAGTGTGTCGACCAAGAAAGTGAACTAGGAAATTGATCGATTCGACCAAAGTGTCAAATGAACCTTAAAAAAGGCGATATTGGCGGTTAGAAGGAATAAACACAATACAAATGTGTTGACAATGAACCGCATCGACTGAAGGGACAAAACAAGTTGTTGTTGGTCGATTTTCCATAGTATGGGCTAAGCAAGAGAATTGGTCGAAGTTCAAGTGATGTTGTCGAAGGCGTAGTTTAGGGGACTTAGAGCAATATTATTCTTCCTGAGTTGCATCGAAACTAGAAGCGGTTAACTCTTTTGAGATCACAAGCGAGAAAGAGTCAAAATATGAAGATCGTGGGTAGTTATCTCAAAAGATTGTGGCTGTTGGGCGCTAAATGGATGGCGAGGTCTTATGTAGCAGTTGCATTTTAGGTTCATTTCATCCGTTGAGTGTTTTCAGAGTTTATCTTGTAAAGTACTATAAATAAGTCACTTCATTGTAATTTTTAGTGTGTTAGCTTGTATTCTCAAATTGCTTACCAACACTCTGCCCAATTCCGCGCTTAAGAAAGAAAGAGTCACTAAGCTTTTGATGTACGTGAATCACCATATTTACTTTCAATGTAATCATTTTATGTTTAAATTTTATCTCTTTACTGTCTTTACTTTTCATATTCGTTTCGTTTTGAACAACTTTACATGAACCTTTCAACATCACTTGTTGGTCACGAGTCACCAATCGGTTAGTTCGTTGAGTCTTGTTTCGTCCAGAACCTACTGTCGGTTAGTTAGGTGGTCGAAACTTCTGTGTTGTAAGTCGTTTTACTGCTGCCCTTGGTCTTAGAAAACCGTTTCTTATCCAAGATATATTTCGACAGAGTCAGTATAACATACAAAATCTTAGCACGAATCTTAAGATCAACTGGCCGATCTTGCGAGTAACCCTTAGATTTAGGACCTAGGGAGGACCATCGCTTGTTTACCATTTTCCACGTAAACAACAACATATGTTTAATAATATCGAAATGAGAAGATACATACACATCAACTGGCTTTATGTATCGCTTCAGTTTAATTCAAGAGCAATACAAACACAGACATAGTTTTTTTATGTCACTATACCTAGTTTCAAGATCATTTAGCATTCGAATAAGGTAATATATAAGTATTTTGACACCATTTTCATCTTCTTTTACTAACATACTTCCTATAGTCGTATCTGAGGCTTCAATATACAACCTCATAGGCCTATTTCTAACAGGAGACGCTAAGATTGGAGGCTTCACTAAATATTCTTTGATCTTGTCAAAAGCCTCTTGATGTTCCTTTTACCAAATGAAGTCCTCATTCTTCAGTCGAAGTAGGGGTGAAAAGACTATGGTTTTTCCACTTAAGATGGATATGAACCTCCTCAGGAAATTTATTTTACCCAACAAAGACTAAAGCTCTTTTTTGGTCGGCGGAGGTTTGACGTCCATGATGGCTTTGGTTTTACTTTGATTTACTTCTATGCCTTTTCTGTGCACCACAAAGCCAAGAAAATCACCTGCCTCCTGTAATACGGTGAACTGACTTTGTAGGTTTTTGTATCGCAAATGTGCGGATAGCAAGAGTCGCCACCGACTTTTCTTTTATCCAATTAAGGGAAGGTAAAAAGTACAGAAAAAGACCTTCGTTAGATTCTGAGTAAGGGAGAAGGTTATGAAAAGGGAAGGTATTAGCACCCCTTTTCATCCGTAGTTATCTACGGCTCTTAGTTGCTCTTAGATCATTTTCAAAAGTGCTTTCGGTGTTTGACAAAAATGTTTTGAAAAGGCATTTCGCTTTGACTTTGTAATGATTCATGTAGGAATGTATACAAAGTGTTCGAAATGTTTCGCTTTTGAAAAGAGTTTGAACTTTGACAAAAGTGTGAGGTGCAAAAATATTTTGATAGAGCAAGCAACTAAAAGTCTTATTACCTACTCGTAATTGGTCGCTTGTGTTATTTTACTTTCCTTTAGAATAACGCTATCCATACCATTAGTTGGTAGGTAACTCCAATCGTTGGATGTAAGCGTACATCTGAGGGACATCGGATGGTCATAGAAAGCAACTTGTAGGATGTATCCTAGCACATTCAAGGACTATCATCATTTTCGAGGCGACAATCGAGGGTCAAGATCATGTATTCGTAGGCGACATCGTGGGTCTTATGATCTTTGTATCGAAAGGGACTATGATGATTTGTTTGAAGGCAACGGTGCTAGAATACCTCTACGTTCGAGGGACATGACCATTTGTATTCGTAAAGGCAACAAGAGAGAATTACCCTAAGGGGTGCATGTGTGAAAAGAGTGTGTTGATTTAGATACATGTTATCTTGAAAATTAGAGTGAGCTATGTTCAATTTTATCTTGCCATACACGCCTAATTACTAAAAGTTTGTAAGATGCGGAAAGTAAATTGCGGAAATATAAAGTGCGGAAAAATAAATCCTACGCTATTACATGGCTTTGGGGCAGATACATAATTGAAAAATGCGGAAAATAAAATTCCTAATTAAACTATTACATCCCATAGGCAATTACATAATTGGAATAAAGAAAACGATAAAAAGAAGTCGTCCGAAATGGGATAACCTGTGAAAAGATGAGAAATCGGGAAATACGAGGAAATCGATCAAGAGAAACATGTTAGCAAAAATAATAATTTTTAAATGAGAAAAATATTTCATGCTGGAAATAATATTAATATGCTAAAATACTTTTTTGGGATTTTTTGGAGTTAATTTAATAATTAAAAATCAATTAAAGGTGATTTAAATGATAAATTAATAATTAAATTAAATATGCATGCAAAAATAATATTTTTAATTTTATAAATTAAATAAATATTTTCTGGAAATAATGCAAAAAGAAAAATATTTTTTGATGTTTTTTAATGCATGATAAAAATTATTGAAATTAAATTAAATTGTATGAAAAATATTAAAAGAAATATGAAAATATGAAAAACATTGCAAACTTGTAAAAAATCAAATGCCAAGGCAGGGATTCGAACTGATGACCCCTGGGTGAAAAGCGCGCAGCCTTGCCAACTGAGCTATCATGCACACGTGTTTGAAAACCGGAGCGAATGAATTGTAAGCAAGTGTCACTTCCTGGTTGTACCGATCTCGCGCCAAACTTCATCTTCTTCGTTTTGAAATTTTAAAAACATAGCGTCGGCCTCAGTGCGACGCTTTAGTCCCTGCATTTTCCAAAATCAAGCACAGATAATATAAATAACATTCAAGGGTATGAATCGATTGGAAATCACATTCTAAACACAATGGTGGTGGTCTCGTGGTCCAATTTACCCGTTTTAGAGAAGCCCTAAATCGAGGCCGAAAACCCTAGCTATGGTAATTCTCATTCTAAGCCATGGAAACTTAATCAAATTGCCCAGAAAGCTTGCAATCTTCGCTCTAATCACACAAAACAACAACAAAACATGTTAAAATGCATGAATAATAGAATTCGATTTTGAAAAGTGTGACAAACCAAATCGTGTTCTTGCAATTTTTTTGGACAATGTAAAGGTCCGGATCGATCTGTGGGATGTCAAGGAACGTGTTAGGATGCTTGGAATCAATTGAATCGAGCTAAAACCAGTCTGCTAGTAGCTTGTGAAGCACGGATGTTTTGAATTAGGTTAGGTTCCTCAAGCAATTTTTTCGCCCTCATTCATGTGGTATGTATTGTATATATATAGTAGATGGAATTGAGTCGATTTGAGGAAGAAATCATCATCAATCAATGCAAAACATATTTGATTTTGTACAAAATCAAATTTTCTCTTTTTTGATCAATTTCAATCAATTTCTTTCCAAATCCAATCAAATTTTGAAATTTGCTGGCTTCTTTAGGTTACTTGGATCTCAAGGATGAGAGAAAAAATCAATTTGCAATTAATTTTGATTTTATACCTTATTTTTTAATTTAATTTGTATTTAAATGAATAAAATCCAAATTAAATAGAAAAATAAAATAAAAATTCGTGGCATTGGGCTTGGATATTCCTAATTGTATAAGGAACAAGTTTGGATGAAGAAAAAGCAAGCCCATTTGCAAAAATTTTGATTATTACAAGTATCCCTCTTTGTGCACTTCTTCAAAATTGCCTAACTTGTGGATGGTGTATCTTGCTCAATTTTCCACATTTTTGGGTGTTCTTGGACTTTTTAGAAATCTATAAGTGTCCTCTAACCAACCTCTTTGGTTTCATCTCAATTGGAGTTTCCATGCTCAATATATCTTCAAAACAAAATGTTGACTTTTTGTTGACTTTGAAAAGGACCTGTAATGTTTTGATCCATACCTTCTAAATGAAGCATTTTTTGAACATTCTTGTGAGACATGAAGTTGTAGAGAATTGAATTTCCTTCAAATCAAGAGGTGGTGGAAAAATTTCTGAAAAAGTATGAGAAAGTTATGCTCAATCAAAGTTTGGTTGACTTTTC